>JAPKLY010000142.1:72382-164322 GCA_026898435.1 Prunella vulgaris | reverse complement strand
GGGGGCATCAGCAGGGGCGGAGGCGACCTCGGCGGGAATAGGGGCGACCTGGGCACCAGGAAGGGCAAGTTCGGCCTCTGAAGTAATGTTGCCGGTGAGCCCGCTGACATCGAACTCGCCCAGATTAAGCACGACATCCCCGCACGCCTCTTGGAGTTGTTCCATCGTGGGCGGAGTCCGTTCCTCTTGATCGGCGACCTCCGTCTCGCCCAGATTCAGTTCCGGCACTGGGATAGTATTGATGATCTTGAACCGTGCCGGAACAAAATCTAGTGGAATTCCAAGTTCGGGGAGGTCGCCAATATCCAGCTCGGCATCATCAGGGAAGGGGACCCTGTCCAGGCATTCTTTAAATTCGCCCACTACCGCTTTTACCTCATCATCATGATGGGCTCGCGCCCACCAGAGAGCCCTCAGAACCTCGGCGTAACATTGCACGAAGCCCCGATCCGAGGCCTCGGCTCTTGCAGCTACCAAATCGGCCGAGGAGGCAGCACTGTTGCGTAGTTCGGCGACCTCAAGGGCCTTCACCTCCAATTCGGCCCTTAACCTCTCGCACTCGGCGTTGGAGCTCTTCACCAAACCCCGCTGCAGTGCGAGGTCTTTCTTTGTGATCCCGTGGCTGCCGACCTCCTGGGCGAGCTGGGTGGCGAGCTCCTCTTCCTTCGCCCTTATCCTAGCCTCGGTCTCCTCCTCGAGCCGGGCGAGCCAACGTTGGACGGCCTCGAGCTGCTGAAGGGCGCTTTGCTCAGCGGCCAGCGATGCCTCAGCCCGTTCCTCAGCGAGCTGCGCCTGTTTCTTAGCTTTGTCAGCGTAGTCCGCCAGCGCCAGCATCCGTTTATTCCTTTCGGAGCGACCCGCCTCCAACTCAGCGACCTGCTCGAGGGCCTTTTGATTGGCGAGCACCAATCTACTCGCATAGTGGCCCGAGAGAAGGAGGTTCTCCCTCAGGTCCTGACTGTTAATGCCCACCACCAACGGAGTCGTCCAATGCCTGGGCATCTCGCTCACAGCGTCTCGGGCTATGCCCGGAGGGAGATTCCGCATCGAAGTGAGGGAGCGAGATCGCTCAAAGGCATGCAGAGCCTCGTGGCGGTTAGGGAAGGCGATTGGGGCATAACTGCAAGATCAAAACAGATGAAAACTGTTAGAAAAATAAAAGATTGAAAAGCAATGAGGGTCAATTGGGCGAGCTACTTACTGAGCTCGGTCAGGATCCCAGCCCAGTAACGTGTCGTCGGTGGTTTGCACCCCGAACGGAGAAGGCGAAGGGGGCGAACTCCGAATGGGCGTGGCCGCCAGAGGGGCGGCGGATTGGACAGAGCCCCCCTGACCTGACCTCGTCGAGGTCCTCTCAGCCCGGTCGGACTCCTCGTCGACCAGACCAGTGTATCTCGTTCTTTTGTGAGCCGGAGGATCCTCCCCGCCGGCTCGGGAGCCACCACCACCTTGGGCAACCCTCTTCCCTCGACCTCGCTCGGAGGGGGCAACGGCTCGGCCCCCACCTCGCCCGGCCCGGGCGATCTCTGATGCCTTGGATTTATCAGGAGCCCTGGCTTTCTCCTTTTGGGCTCCCGATCCGCCAGCCTCGCCCTTTTTAGAGGCTAGCTCTGCCTTCTTGCTCGCCTCCAGCGCGAGCACGGACGGCGGGGCGAGTCTATTGGGGCGAGGTGGGCCCATCTCAAATCGCTCTTTCACGAGCTGATAGGCCTCGGGGACCTCGGCGATCGGGATAGCAACGAAGCTACCACCTGCACAAAAAATACAAATGTCAGCATGATGGACGAGCTACCCCCCGTAGGCAAGCTGCAAAGAGTTGGACCTGGGAGCTCGGGACCCTGGATGTCAAGGTGGTGCGGTAGTGTGAGGAGCCCGGCGAGCCGCAAGCAATGGTGCGCGCACAGATGGGCGACTTGTCTGTCCTTCTCGCTTCTCAAACAGCAAATGGCGCGCACCACGTCGAACTGCTCCGACACTTTAGGCCTGCCCCGGCTGGATTTGTGTCGCTTCGGAACTGCAAAAGGAAAGGAAATTAGAATTAGTATATCTAATTCAACCCACGCACACCGAAATAAGCGACCTACTGCTGGCTTCTCCATATCCCCCTGGGGTGGGAATACGGTCGCCCTGTCCGTGATACGTGTTGGAGGCTCGCCAATCTCCACCGATGAAGAAAAACTGCTTCTTCCAATCACGGACTTTATTGGGCAGTTCCCCAAGGAATTTCTCTCCGGGATGAGCTTTCAAGTAGTAATACCCCGCGCCGTCCTGCGCCCGCTTGGTCACGGCGAAGAGCTCGCCCAGGTCCGCCGAGGTTGTCGCGTTCTCATAACCCTCCAACCCAAAAACACACAGGGCGTCGAGGAGGTTGCTCCATGCATTTGGAGTGAGCTGGGTGATGGCCAGATTATTGTCAGCAAGGTATTGACCGAGGATCGGGTGCAGCGGCAAAGTAAGCCCGGCCCTCAGGACATCCACGTTCAAGGCAGTCATCCCCTCAGGAGGTGCGTCGGCCCGCTCATCCTTCATCGGGGCATACATAAAAATATCCAGTGGGATGCGATACTCCCTGCGTATAATAGGCAGGTCGCATTCATCGATAAGGCTCTCCACCTCGCCAGCCTTATACTCAGAAGGGGCAACTTCTTCCAGGTCGGCGGGGTCGGCGCGAGGTACCCGATTTGGACAAGGGAAGCTCGCCGCGTACACGGCAATATACTCATTCCAGTCGAACGGGTGAACCACCTGGGTGGGGACCTGGTACTCTACCAGCTGGGGTTCCGGGAAGCCAATACGACGGAACCATTCAAGTGTAACTTCCTCCAGATCGCCACCCTCCTCGCCGACCTCGGCGTTACCCTCATCAACCTCCTCGGGTCCCTCGTTGCCGCTGACAACTCTTTCCTCCTGGGCGACCTCGCCACCTTCCTCCCATACCTCATGGTACACGGAACTGGAGGCTCCTTCCTCCGGGTCAGGACGTAGCTCGCCAGGCAGCTCGCCAAGCGGCTCGCTGGGGGCCTGGCGAGCTACCGAGGTCGCCTCAGAGCTGGAGCCAATCTCCACATACGAGACCCGAGGTGGCTCATCCTCAATTATGGGCAGTTTATCACGATTCCGGTCCGAAAGAGTTCTAATCGAAGAGCGCGTCGACATGGTCTCAGAGGAGTTCAAAGGTCTCAAAGTCCAGTAATCCAAGAGTCAGGGAAATGTAAGAGTTCCTCGGTACAATCCACGGTCCAAAAATCCCGTAATCCCGAAGAAACAACAGAAAAATCGAGCAAAAAAGGGAAGAAAAAGGAAAAAGAAATCGAATCCTACCTTGGAGAACCTTCAAAAATCCGTCGAACATGAGAAAAAATCGGTCGCCGGGAAAGCTCTATCGACACTATCGACATGTGAGCAATTGCTCGCTCACGTGGGGACTATTTAGCTACGCAGCTCGCCCAAGAGAGCTAACCCCTGTCATTACCCGAGCTCGCCCCGAGCTCGCCCCATGCCCCATGCAGGCCTCACCGAGCCCCATCATCATATAGCATCCGTAAGCCATGCAAGGCATTGGAGCTCGCCCCGTATCTCGCCCGAGCCACTGAAGCCCATCTCTGAGCTCGCCCATGAGCTCGCCTGTTAGCCATTAGGACCCCGATGGCGCGCTCTTTTTCCCTCCGTCGGTTTGTCCACAAGGGTGGTTTACGGCGAGGTTTTTAATGAGGCCCATCTAGTCTAAGGCATAGTAGTAGGACGAGGCACAACATAGGTAGCAGTGTAAGGGACCAGGACGAGGGTTACGGACCCTCGTCAACACCGGAAGCCACATAGGCTCGTAAGGTGCCGTCTCACACTCACACACCTATAAATAAGACCTCTCTTGTACTATTCAGACAATTCTGACAAATTCTGAAAATCAATACAATCTACGCTGCAATATTTCTCTCTCTAAACTCTCTACTCCCTCCTCATATTTTACATCCAAGAACACAAATTCTTGGATTATTGTTTGATAGAATTACATGTTATATTTGCCACATAAACAAACGCCGTTAATAAATTCTATCAACAGATATATGTAATTGTTTTATGATTTTTGGGAACTATTTTAGTTTATGCATTGTATTTGTAATGAGTTTTTTTTTTGGAATGTTCTGTGGTTGAGCTCTGAATTTTTTTGGTCATTGATGCAATTATAAGTGGTAAAGTATTGTTAAATTACACTGAAGTATAGTATCGTAAATAGTATTGTAAATAGTTCAATAGCATCATAAATAACAAAAAAGTATTGTAATTTTACACTAAAGTATTATCGTGTCTCGTCGAAAAAAATAACGGTCGGAAGATGGAATAACGATTATTAAAGTTCAGAAAAAGACTCGTATTAGGTTTGTGAACTCACCGGTTTGTGATTTGCAGTGGGACAATATCCAGAGACTTAAATATGATTCTTAAAGTTTAGACAAAAACTCGAAAAGTACTGGCGCATACTCTAAAGTATTGTCGCAATTATTCAAAAGTATTATCAGGTCTTGTCGGAAAATTTTTGACCGGAAAAATACATGAACAGTAGAAAAAAGTACATGAACATTGCACTTGTCATATAAAGTTGTACTATGTCAGACACTTTAATATTTACAACTATGGACATTTTTTTTTCCTATTTTGTAACTATTTAAAACATGGGTCTCTACTTGTAATTAGACTTTTCAGAATTCCCCTTTCAGTAACCACCTCTTTCTCTTAATCTTCATCTTCAATTATTCTCTTCATATTTAACTTCAATTCTTCTCTTCATCTTCATCTTCGTCTTCAATTCTTCTCTTCATCTTCAACTTCAATTCTTCTTTTCTCTTCATCTTCAATTCTTCTCTTCATATCCATCTCCATCTCCATTTTCATCTTCATCTTCAATTCTTCTCTTCATCTTTAACTTCAATTCTTATTTTCTCTTCATCTTCAATTCATCTTCTCAGAACATTATCACTGCAACAAAAGTACATAACAAAAGTAAGATTATAATTTGTTCAACACAGACAAATGTAGGAACACTTGCAATTAATGATGGATTTTACACTCATTGTGGACAACCAGAAATCTGGTATACATCTAATAATATTGATTCTTCTAGCATAGACAGGATCTCTGGTCTTCTTGTACTTATCGTCAATTTCGATCATCTCTGCACAAGCTTTTCCATTGATCTGCATAAAATCAGTTGATTTAATCTTCAAAAACATAGTCATCTTATACTCATTGTAATAAAAAATGTTTGAAATGACACAGGTCCGTAAAAAAACATGGTCATTTAACTATTTTACTGAACAATAGAATTAAACTTCAGAGTTTCTAATTTAGTCCATACGTTTTAAGACTAAAGTTTGTTAAGTTCTTCTTGGCAACACCACAATTGCCTGAACAGAGGTCTTACAGTTGGATTATAACGGCCGAGGTTTTACAGTGAGACAATAACAGACGTAAAACAATTTTCGCTTTAACCTTAGATTGAATGAACTATTTCTGTCATTTATGGTAATTTAATATCAAATTGTAGATTTTAGTGGATAACGAAAGTGCAACTATGCAATACATTCTTTTGATCAGAAAAAAAATCAGAGCAATCAAATTTCCAGATCAAGAACTTCAAATTTAATGATGCGAAATTTTTGCACACACAAACACACACTGAAGAACCCACAAAACAAACCCCAAAAATCACACAGAAAATCAAAAAGTAAGGAGAAAATTTGAGAAATCGAACCCTAATTGCTCCCATCTATGAAAGCCCTAAAATTCTCATTAAAATCGAAGCCTAGATCACATAGAAAAGATGTCATGCATGTATGAAGAGGGAGTGATTATTATGATATGCTTCAAGAAGTCTTTGAAGTAGAGCATTAGGAGTATCTTGCGAAGAGTCTCATGTTGTTCAAGAATTCATCCTGATTAAGCTTGTTGATATTTATTAGTAACAGACAATATTAAGGATATTGATCAGTTTGTATTTGCTATTCAATCTTACCAAGTATATTATTTCCAGTACACATGACCTTTAAATAACTTGAGGGCTATTTGCAATTTAAGGGTAAGATCATTTATGGGAGTTGAAAAGGTAGAAAATTAGAAGAAAAGCCTCCATTTCAAATAGAAGAAATAGACTCAAACTTAAGTACATAAAGATTATACACTATATACAAACTTAGAAGCAGCAAAGCAGGACTTAACTGTATCTCCTGTGGCTATAGACTTTCGACCGTGTCCATATAAATGGGATGGCTCTACCAAAACCCGGTCTACCAAAAAATAATAATAACATATTAACGTACATAAATAATAAACAAATGCCACATCAGAATAAAGTCAATGAATAATGACATAAATACAAAAACAAGTCTACTTGTATTATTAATTGTCAATATCATTTAAACCTTTTATATTTCATTAGTAACATAACTAATTGACACAATTTTTATATAATTTATCTTGAGGAAAAAATATCTTAAGCCAATACAAAAATATAAAATTAAAATCAACGTGAAAATTGACTATAAAAGAAAACGTGAAAACTAAAGCTAATTAATTTAAGGTATAAAGTCTATATATATATATATATGGATTAGTCTTGTATACACCAGTTACACGGTGCAATTCAAGTTCATTTTTTTAAAAGTTACACAAAATACTACTGAAAAGTTACACATGTTATTACTGAAAAATGTATCTTTCATAGTGTAACTTTTCAGTAATAAATTGTGTAACTTTTTAAAAATACACTTGAATTGCACGGTGTAACTGGTGCACAGGAGACTTACTATATATATATATATATGAATAAATAAAGATAGTCAAAATTATTTGGGAAAGAAAACAAATATTTTTATTGATGGACCTAAGAAATATTTTTATTTAATTACTATCAATATGTATTACACTATTCTATATTAAACTAAAGCCATTATACAATACCTGAAAGCTGATATGCTGCTCTGCCTGCAGCTGATGAATCACATGTAATGCAATATCCATTTAGTTCATTTTGTTGAATATCATGAATCCAATATTTATTTTCCAAAAAGCCATCACAACAATGCTGAAAGTTTGGTCTTTTTGTTGCAATATTAACCTATAAAAATGATAGATAAATAATATTAATGTAAGATAAATGTCATATCTAAACATTTAAGAATTAGAAACACAAAATACATTTATATATAATATTTAATGGACGGGATTTTCTGTTACAAAATGGTTTAACATTCCATGTTACACACCTTCGATGATTGACAAATGTCTTATGAAATAGACAGAACATAATGCGAAAAATATTTAATCTGTACGATTACACTAAACACGAATTGACCAACATTTACGTAGATCGATTTCCTAAAACTGCTCATATCTAATTAACAAACATTAGTATCCAATATACATTTTTTCATATGAAATTAACAATTAAATTCCCTTGTATATGGTTCACACACAATGGAGACAAAACCACATCTAAATTGAAAATTAGTAAAATAATTAAAATCAAACAAATTATAGATTTGAATCTTGGTTGGAATCTAAAAATTATGAATATAAATTAACAAAGTGAAAAAAATTGAAAACCAGTGACTTACCTCTACAACCAAGTGTTCTTGGATTTGTGTCAAATAAAATAATGATCTGACACCGACAATCAAAAGCTTGAAACACACCATGATTCTCTGAGATTTTGATGTCTCCGTTGCACTAGATCTGAACTATTTTCCATATTCCTCCATTCTTAGTTAGAGAAATTAGGAAAATATAGAAGCAAATGTGGATTTCTTATTTAGGAAGAGAATAAAGGTAAATATATAGTGAAGAAATTGAGTATTAACCAATCAAATTTAAGCACAAGGATCAAACGAGACAACCGTTGATAAGAGAAAAAAAATGAATGGTCAGATTTAAATTTTAAATGTTAGGATTTCATCAACAAACACAAATGAATTTTATCATCATATACAACTAGCAATACAAAAATATCTTACCGAATCCAACCCAACCCTTTTGACCAACTTATATTCAAGGACAAAGTTGGGTCAGACCAAACTCTTTTTCTACCTGTAAAAATGTAGCACCACCAAGTCTTACTAGAGTTTGGCCAGCCCAGCCCAACCAAAATACTTTTAGTAAAAAAATATTTATGAATTAAATTTTATTTTTTGAGTCAAAAATTAAGAATAAAAATACTAATCAATTAAATACCTTTACAAATAGTTAGACCAATCAATTTAAATATTGCAAAGTTTTATTATAAGCATCCAAAATTCTATATAATGAAAATGTTGAATAAAAGTGGACATTTATCTCACATACAAGGATTTATTTGTAATCAAATCACACGATTTCAAATGATCATATGAAGTAATAATTTAATCAATAGAACATAATTTTATAAAGAGTTTATATTTTTATATGCCCAATAAGTTGTCACATTTTTTAATTTGGTCCACACGTTTCACACTTTTTGAAATTGGTCCTATACGTTTACAATTATTTTGATTTTAGTACATTTATATGTTACAATAGGTTGTGTAACCGGTTGTCTCCACCTAAAAATATAATTTAATTTTACATTTGATTTTATATGTGTTAACTGTGTAATTAATTTAATTTACTTTTTATTTTAATTTCATTGAGAATCATATTCATTGGGTGAAGCTTATTAAGATGAGTCGGGCTTATTAAGGGGGTGGGTCATGAATATAATAAAATGAGTCTGGCTTATTAATACAATTTGAAATCATTTTCATTTGGAGAGAACTAAAATCGGGAGCAGCTTCTACAAAATCAGGAGAATCAATTCGTCTATTTTCATTTGCAGCAACCATAACTCCATTCCAAGAGAAGGAAATCGTTCGGGTTTCAAAAATGTCATCCACCACTTATTCATTCTCCATAGCACGATGTAATTAAACTCTCTTTCATTGTGGGGTGGAAGCTCAAATACGCACCTCTTGCACTGAAGAAAATCTGGAAGATTAGTTTTGAAACAATCTATTTTTACAGCGTATATTGAAACCCAGGTGGAGGTATCAAGTCACACAACCTATTGTAACCGATAAATGTACTAAAATTAAAATAATTTTAAACGTATAGGACCAATTTAAAAAAATGTGAAACAGGTGGACTGAATTAAAAAATATGATAACTTATGGGGCATATAAAAATATAAAACCTTTTATAAAATTCAAAGTCATATTCCTAATAATGAAATAACATAAAATTTATTAGAAAGTCGAACCAATCGTGTTGTCCAGTAGTCCATGGGCCAAATTGGGCCAATCCCACTAGACTTACGTTCCACACTAGTCGGGCTAAATAAGCCCCTATTTTGGGCCTACGAATGTATAACTCAGCCCATACTTTTTTAGGGTTGATTGAAATGTCCTATTAGACTAAACTTGAATTATCGGCTCTACTCTCATACACACAAGTTATTTTCAATAAATGAATATGTCATTTTAACAATCGAGTAAGTTTGTATTTTTGCCAATTACTATAAGGTAATTCATGATTATAAAAATTCATAATTTATTTGTTCTCATAAAAATACTTTTGTCATTACAATAACACATTTTGCACATATATTAACACAAACGGGGAGAATATGTGTGTTATTATTAGAATAAATTTGTGTTATTATCATTTTAAATATAGTTCTTTTACATAAATTTATTTATTTTTTATAGAAATAGATATTTTTTTATAATGTAAGAGCAAAATGTGTGTTACTATAAGAACAAATATTGGTTTTTCCTAAATACTTTTTTGTTTTATAGAAATAATTATATTTATGTATAATAACACATATAAAGTAGTAAAAATGTGTTATTACATGAAACAATAAAACTAGATTTAAAGGGATGATAAATAAATTAAGAAATACATATTTTTTCTTATAAAAATACATTTTATCCTTATAGTACATGCATTTACCCATACACTAACACAAATTTAGAGAAAATGTGTGTTACTGTACCTACAAATATTTATTTGTCCTTGAAAAATATATATTGTTTATCATAGTAACACATATAAGGTTAAAATATGTGTTAATTAACACATGGTATTAACATAAATCAACAAAAAAAATTAAGAAGCACATATTTATTCTTGCAAAAATGCATATTCTCCTTTTAATACAAAAAAATTTAGGATTAATAACACATATTTGTCAATAGAGTAACACAGTTTGGGAGCAAAATTTTTAAAATAAGTCTTGCGTGAAATTTTCTTAAAATTTTTATTTGATCTGACCTGACCCGCTTAAGATCCGCAAATTTTGATCTGGATCTACCCATGACCCAGAATCTTTTTAAATTTATGCTATTTTAAATATATTTCACTATATCACAAGAGTGTGCCCAAAAAATATTACAACCTTGTGAAACTTATTTAAAAATGACTCTATATTAGTTATTCATTGCATGATATCATTATTTTTATAAATTAATACACATAATATTTTACCTATAAAATTAATGGATTAGTCTTGTATGCACCAGTTACACGGTGCAACTCAAGTTCATTTTTTAAAAGTTACACAAAATACTATTGAAAAGTTACACATGTTATTACTGAAAAGTGTTATCTTTCATAGTGTAACTTTTCAGTAATAATTTGTGCAACTTTTCAGTAATAAATTGTGTAACTTTTAAAAAATGAACTTGAGTTGCACCGTGTAACTGGTGCACAAGAGACTTACTCAAAATTAATTTATAATTAAATAGTATTACTAACTGAATATTATGATATTATTGAATGAATATAATGACATAAATTTCATATTATAAAAAAGAGAGTAGGTATTGTGTGATCATGAACCACTTTTTAATAAGATAAAAAAGATAAACCCATAAAATAACTCTTGTATCACAAAATAGTCCATATCATGAAAATGATCCATACACTACATTATTAAAAAAAATTTTTATTGAAGTGAGTGTAAAAAAATTGAGGGGACAACTCATCAAGTTTTTTGCATTTGTGTACCTATCAACCATACCCCTTAGCAAATGGTTCCACTACCATCACTTTTACTCCCAAAATTTGTTTCGAATGCACAATCAATCTTAATTTGATTTTAAAAAGAAATTGAGCAACCAGTCTCAAAATCCGTTACTTAACATGCTCCATTATGTATACTTTCTTTACGTTGTTTTGGTCCAAAATCTTCATATTATAGAATTACTATTATTTTAAAAGTAATTCTTGTGTACACTTTAGTGCATATATATTTGAATTTTAAATTTAATTTTGATACAATTTTAACCCATTCATTTTTTTCCAAAATTATCAACGTCGCACAGCTTCAAACAGAGATTTCAGGTTATGGCTTCGAATTTCAATTAACGACAGTGGTGCAGTGATTGACTCACTTCTAAAAGTGAGTGCATGCAACAACTTTTGGCGTCAGTTCTCTTCCCCATCGATTCCGGTGACGAATTCAGTTTGAGTGTGGCCAATATAATTAAAGATTGATTGTGTCTCTTTCTCAGACAACACTTTCAACCGCCACTACCCAACTACCTTCCTCTTCCTCTTTGCAGATACTCCAATATAATTAAAATTGGGATCAATCAGGCTGAAGAAATATTCAATTATCATATAAATGTGAGTCCTCTCTCCACATTCTATATTTTTACCGCCAAATATCTTAGAAGTATTATTTATCTACAAATCTGGCTCATATTTGAATTGATTGAAACCATTGATGTAATCATCATCGAAATATGTAGAAAGTTTTAAACATTGACTCACTCTTCGATTCAGTTTCTGGTATCCAAAGGATAATCCAATTTTGATTATAAAATGCTGTGAAAAATCTATTTTTTGCGACACACCTTTTTTTTCTTTCTCTTTTCCTGTATTTAATATTCATTGAAGATTTTAGTAGTTGAAAGCATTGGATGTATTGAGGGTAATTTCTAATTTTTTTTACGTATTTTTATAGGTCCTGCATATCTTGAATTATATTGGGAACAAGTCAGGTATATAGCCTAAGAACAACTCATTTATATATACCTTAAGAACAACTCACTAATACCTCTAGAATAAGTCAGTAATACCCCTAGAACAACTCACCAATACCCTATGAACAAATTAGTAATATTCCAAAAACAACTCACTAATATCTCAAGAATAAGTTAGTAATAAGAACAAGTTAGTAATACTTCAAAAACAACCCACTAATACCCCAAGAACAAGTAATACCCCAAAAATAATTTACTATTACCCCAGGAATACCTTAAAAATAACTTACTAATACTCAAAGAACAAGCTAGTAATACCCCAAGAATAAATTGGTAATACCTTAAGAACAAGTCGGTGATACCCGAAGAACAAGTTTAACTAATACCTTAAGAACAAATCAGTAATACCCGAAAAACAAGTCTAAATAATACACAAAAAATAAATCAGTAATATCCCAAAAATAAGTCAGTAATACCACGAGAACAAGTTTAAATAATAAGTGAATAACAAGTATAAGTAATACCCGAAGAATAAGTTTAAGTAATACTCGAACTATAAGTTCAAGTAATACCCGAAAAATAAGTATGTAATATCTAAAAAATAAGTCAAAGTAATACTTGAATACCAAGTCAGTAATACCTAAAGAACAAGTTTAAGTAACACTTGAAAAACAAGTTTAAGTAATACCCAAAAAATAAGTGAGTAATACACATGAAGAACAAGTGCTTTATGCGAAAAGGGTCTCGCAAATGAGGGGTATTGGGTGTATCAAAAGATCGGGAAATTGCCTTCGGTAAATCTTGCAATACACTTTTGAATGGTATTTCGAAGATGAGAAGCATTGAATTGATGTGGGAAGTCTATGATGACATGGTTTTAAATGGGGTGTCACTGAGTGAGATCACTTGTGGGATACTGATTGATGCTTCTTGCAAAACAGGGGACATGAAGAAGGCAAGGTTGCTACTTGAAGAGATTGTTGAGAAGGGGTTAAAACCAACGGTTGTGATTTACACAACACTCATGCGTGGATTATGCGCAGAGGGAGGGTAAGATGATGGAAGCCGAAAGCATTTTAGCAAGTATATATGATCGACTCTGGTATCGCCCCTAACGTGTACACTCACAATGTTCTAATGGATGGATATGCTAAGGTGGTAAGTGCCAAAAAAGTGAGTATGTTATACCATTAAATGTTGGATCACAAAGTGCTCCCAAATGATGTAACTTATTGCATTTTGGTATATTTACTTTGCAAGATGGGTGAGCTTGTGGCTTTAGGAGCTATTTTGCAAATATGGTGAAGCTTAATGTGATTCCAAATGTATACATATATAATTGCTTAATAGATGGCTTCTTTGATGCTGGTGATTTATCTGCTGCAATGGACATGTATATGGAGATGGAGAAATTCGGTTTTTCACCGGATGTCATTACACATGGCATTCTTCTGAAAGGCTATTGTAGAACCGGTAGAGTTGAAGATGCAGAGATTTTGTTCTGTAAGATGAATGAAACAGGATTGTCGATCAACTCTGTAGTGTATAATACTGTAAGAAAGGAAGCATGGAAAAAGCCGTAGAAATTTGTTCTCGGATGATGGAGAAGGGATTACAACCAAAATGTAATCACTTTCTGCACACTGATGTGGTTGCTTATACATCTTTGATTGATGGGCATTTCAAGAATGGTTATACTGATGCAGCTCTTCAATTGTATGGAGAGATGATCGGTGCTGGCGTTGCTCCCAAAGTTTACACGCTTAGTTGTGTGGTTGACGGGCTGTGCAAAGAGGGAAGGATCAACAATGCCATCAATTTTTTCTTGGAACAAACTAAAGAAAGATTTCTGGAGATGAAGTAGATCATACGGGCCTCAGTAATGTGCCTTATTCCATCTTTGATCAACGGGTTGTGTAGAAATTATCGACCTTTTTAGGCTAGTAAGTTTTTGTATGATATGAGAAAGAGCGGTTTACAACCACAACTCTCTGATTACGCTGCAATTCTTCAAGGCCATTTTAGAGCTAAGCATGTGTTTGCCGTAGTGATGCTTCAACCAGATATGCTAAAAAAACGGGGTGTTGCCCGACGTGTTCGTGCATGAGGTATTGAAGAGAGGTTATGAGAAGATGGGATTCTTTGCATTAGCTCGCAAGTGTTGTGATGATTTGTAGTTAGAATTTTCATTTTCTAATGTGGCTTGATGTTGAAATAAAGTGTTCAAAATTTCTATTTCAGAACTTGATTATCTGTCAGTAGTTTCTTCATTACTTAAAAAAATTGTTTATGTCTAAAGATATAGCAGCAAATTAAAGAATGAATCCTACACATTGTTGGGCTAAATCAACCTCTGTTGCAATCAGATTGTCAACACATAATCTTGGGTTCATAGTTCTTCACATATACTAATAAACTATTTTATACACACACAAAGTTTTCTATGAACAAATTTCGTAGTACGAATTTAATATAACTAGATGTATTCACTGATACCATTATATGAATTTTTTAATACAATTAGACTTGTAAATTGAAATCACAGTGTAAAATACTATAAAATCAGTAAATATATATGATAAAATCACTAAATAAATTTAATGGTATAAATTTCATAGTATAAACAAAATTCACATGAGAGCTATATATATATCACTATTTTTTTAGAACCGGTTGAACCAGGAACCGGCCATAGAACCGGTCCAGTTACTCTCTGAAAACCGTTTTTACGGTTGAACCAGAAAAAACTGGTCAAAATTAGAAAAAATCGCCTAAAATTGAAAAAAAACCTGTTGAACCGATATGTTTTTATATTTTAATTTTTTATTAAATTAAATCGTGAGACACGTCCCAACCCCAAAATTAATTTATTCTACAATTTATATATTAAAATTTTTCATATTAATATTTTTATTTGAAACTTTACTATATACTTCATCCGTCCCACTATAAGTTGCTCATTTTGCCATTTTCGTTCGTCTCACTATATGTTGAACATTTGCTTTTTTTTTTTTTACTTTTTTTGGAAACTACTATTTACTTCTTTATTAATATTTTCAATACTTTTTATACTATTTTCATTACTTTTTCACTTTTCTCTATCACATCACTTATACTTTTTTCACTTTTACCTTAATTCTTGTGCCCAAAAGTAACGAGCAACTTATAGCGGGACGGAGGGAGTATGAGTTATGAAACATATCATTGATTACAATTTGATATTATAATTTGAGTTATTTTAAGTATTTTTATTTTAATTGTCTATGTATTATTAGTTTATTTCAATTGTAACTTGTAATTTATTAAAATTTTATATGGAAATATTTAATTTATTTTACCTTTTTAATATAATTTATAATATTAAATGATTTTAACGGTTAAACCATGGTCCAATCAATTGAACCGGCAATAACTATTCTATTCGGTTTGATCATCGATCAAATTATAAAAATACTGATATATATTACAATTTACAACTAACTAAAATATATCCTAATTTCTTGAACATATAAGAACCATTTTCATTTATTAAGAACAATGAGGAACTGAAATTTGAGAAATATACCCATTTTTATTTTAAAAAAAATCACTCACCCACTTAAATAAAAGTATTTTATATTCACATCATTTTTTTCACTCTTTAATACCTTCAACGATAAGTTAGTCAAACCCCATCCCCCACTCACAAAATTTTACTATAAATACTTATAGAATATTAATTAGTAAAATATGCACGTTTAATAATTTTTAGTAATTAGTTTATTGAAATATGTAAAAGAATTTTAGTTATTAAATTATTATTAATAAGTTTAAAATTCAAGAAATTCAATTAATAATAAAATATCAATTTTAATCATTAATTTAAATATATAAATATCAATGACTTTGTTGATTTTGTACTATGAATATGATAAGTCACTATCACATGGGTTAGAAAATTTAAAGAAAAGTAATTTGACTGATTAGGTAATAATTGCATCATTATATGTGTATTTGACCATGATATCTTATGATTTATGTGTATTATTTACCCTATTGAATGATATATTGCTATACTCACCCGTATTTGGAGAAAAATGTCATAATGTAGGAAAAATAGCAAAATCGAGAAGATTATGAAGAGAGAAGGTGAAATGAGACAATGCAAGAGTGAAAGAAGAGTTTGGAAGGCCAAGAGAAGGACTTTAGAAAGTATAAAAGTATCGACAGAACAAATCGGAACATGCAAGTCAGAATCGAAGAGTCGACACTTACACTTAGGTCGAGCGGCACCTACACTCAGACCGAGCGACACCTCTTCTTTAGTCGAGCGAAAACCAAACTGCCTCTAGTATACTGCATCGCTCGACCAAGTTGATCGAGCAGCACTCCTTCCTTGGTCGAGCAGTTGATCCAGCGAGCTCTCGGAGGAACATCTTTAAGGGCAATTTTGACATGTCATCCTTTTAATGAAGGACAATCTAGTCATCACGTTTGGGCTCTTATAAATAGGCCTTAATTCAGATTTTGAAGGGACTTTTGATTCATTTTACAATCTGAGATTAGGGAGAAGTTAGAGAAAGGTTACTTGTGGGTAGAGATGTTAAACGGGCGGGCCCTAACCCTATAGAACTGCGGGCCTAAACGGCCCTGGGGCTTAGCGGTTCGTTTTTAACGGGCCACTAATACTCCGGACCTAACCTTAGCGGTCCACGGGCTAAACGGGCCAATAACGGGCTCGGGGTAAAAGAAATTAAAAAAATTAAAATTTAATATAAAATACAACTAATGATTTAATAACTATAATAATTCATAAAGTTCATACATTAAGGAGATGAGCGAAGAAAGAGGCTGCTTGGGAGTTGGGAGTTGGGAATGACGACGGAGGCTACGCGACATAAATCCTTTATTGAAGAACATGAGAACTTAATTTAATTGAAATCTAGTTATCTACTATTTTCTATTTTTAATTCTTAGTTAATAACAAATTAGTAAATTAATAATTAATAAGAGTAATAACTAATAAGTTAATTAATAAACCTGCAAACGAAAGTATAAAGTATTAATAACTTAATGACTTAATGTATACAAGTTAACAAATTATAAAAGTGAGAGAATTAGGCCGCACTTTCTAATTTATATTATATATAATTAATTAAATAGAAAAAAACCGGGCTACCGGGCCAGCCCGAAAAACCGGCGGGCTTGCTTGTTTAGCTCGCAGGCTAACCGGTCCGGGCCAAAAAGACCCAGTTTTATACGGGCCGCCATATGCTCGGACCTAACCTTGTAAAGTACAGGGTTAAACGGGCCGGCCCACCAGCCCGTTTAACATCTCTACTTGTGGGTGAAACTTTAATTGTAGACTTCATTTTTGAAATTACTTCCGTTACGTTCATTAGATTTTCGATCCGAGTATACTATTAGCTTCCCCATCGAATTCTTTACGATTGTACGGTAGGATTTTGCATTTTGAGGTAGATTCCTAGTTCTTCACTTTTGATCAACATTGGTAAGTTTTTCTATTATTCTACTTTCTTTGCATTAGATATGATCTCTACTATCTCAATTGTTGTTATTCCTATCAATTAGCCATGGGCTAATTCCTTTGTGCATTGGGGTTATGGATATTGTGGGGTAATTGAATTGTTTGTGCTTCCAATGCCAATGCCTGTATGTGTTAACTATGTGTATAAATTCTCTATATTAATGTTTGATAGAACTCTTGGTGGATGCTCTTTTGATGTTTTGATCTTTAATTGAGTTGGCAATACATGAGAAATGAGTTGATTCAATTTTGTTCTTAATTGATAATTGTGCACACCAAGTGTTTGAGTTAGTGTTTCATTGACAATGAGAATTGCATGAATCCAAGAACTACTTAATTGGAGTATTAGGCGTTTAACTGAGAATTTAGACACTTGATAGAGTCTTAAGACTTAATTCTTGCATTTAGTGACATTCATGCATGCTAGGAAGTACAAGTAGTATAATGACTCCATAATTGAAATACCTCAATGCTCTCACCCAACACTTGCTCACTTGCCTAAAGTGATAAATAGTATTTAATTTTCTTGCATAAGTAGATAAAACCAAGACATTGCAATTTAAATTTCTTAGTTGATTTCTTTGATAAACATACAAACCATTGCATACCAATCATAGTTATATAGGGTTCGATATTTTAACTTGGTCACTTGTCATTCACACACGATCACGTGTACTCGCGTGTTGCGCCTGAGAATTAGGCAAACATTGACGCAGCGTATACTTAACAAGACAACAAGTATAGAGAAATCGAAGCACACCATGATACTTGATCGTGTTCGTCAAAAGGAAAACCCTTATTTCAATTATCAAAACATCAAAATCTCTTCTCCAAAGGTGAGAAGCTGTTTACATAGACTTTAGATGGGCTCAAGCCCAAAACATAAAAATATATAAAATGTTTATTCAAAGCCCAACATAAATAAATACTCCCTCCGTCCCAGGGGTATTTGCACCCCTGGGATGACACACAGTTTAAGAAAAATATATTTTTTAAATAAAATAGTGGTGTATGGGTAAATGTGTGGGAAGTTTTGTGAGTGTGCACGCAAATCGATGTTTCCCTTTTAAATAGTGTGCAAATTGATTTGAGACAACCCAAAATGAAAAGTGTGCAAATTGGACTGGGACGGAGGGACTACTTTTGATCCAAATTTAGTAAATTTGATCGAGATTTTCTCAGACTATATTTCTACCTATGTTGTCTATTGGGATTTCCACACTTTTTCAGGTACTAGAAAAAAAAATTAAATTAAAATTTTAGCACAAAAGTTTAAACAGAGTATGCACAATTTTTGTTTTAAAATCATATATAATTAAAATATAAGACGTCCAATAATATAAGAGTTGGTCTTGAATACAACAGATAATTAATACTCTTTAATTAAATGAATAATTAACAATTAATTTTTTCTAATGAATTAAAACTAATAATATTTTATGAACAAAACTAATATTATTAAAAATAATACCTTATACTCCCTCCGTCCCAGAGATATTTTCACTTTTGGAATGACACATTTCTTAAGAAAAGTGGTGTGATGTATAAAGTTATATTATTAAAATAATAAGATTAGTTAGATTAAATGTAAAAGTAATAATATTTTGTGTAACTATGTAAATATTGTGAGGATAAAATTAAAGTAATAGTTTTTAATTATAGAATGTGAAAACAATTGTGGGACGGAAGAAAAAGAAAAACTGTGAAAACAATTATGGGACGGAGGGAGTAATATAAATAACTAATACATTTCAAATCAGCTTTCCAGTAAAACTTTATTTGCACAAGAATTCGTCTCAATAATATATAAGCAATCTAAAACTTAAAAATATATAATATTAAAATTATAAATATAAATATATACTATTTGACAAAAGACAAAAACTTATATAAAAATTTTAACCATAAAAATTTCTAAAAATAAACTTAAAAATAAGGAAAAGGCCGTGCATGCCCTTTCAAAGTTTCTTTTTTTCTTATTCTCGCGGTTCTCCCAGGCGCCTAACGGCCCTAACCTTGTCTCAGGTATACGCTTATTTCATCTAATTTTTTTTTTATAATCGTGTAACTCTTTTTATTTATTTTTAATTAATGTGTTAACTAAAAAATAAAAATTATATCACAAATTAAAAAATTTGCTTCCAAACTGTATTACTATATAGACACATGTGTGTTACTGAAAGACAAAATTTGTGTTACTATTATATTAAATGTTGTTATTTTACATATATTCATTTATTTTTATAGAATAAATAATTTTTTATATAATATAAGAGCAAAATATGTGTTATTATAAGAAAAATATTATTTTTTCACAAATATTTATTTATTATTATAGATATAATTAATTTTTCATATAATAACACATTTAAAATTGTAAAAAATTTGTTATTACATGAATCAATATACCTAGATTTTAAGATATAATGATTAAATTAAAAATATGTATTTGTCCATATAGTAACACATATTTGCCTATAGAGTAACACAAAATGAGGAGCAAATGTGTGTTACAATTAAGACAAATGTATGTTACTATCATATAAAATGTTATTCTTTTTACATATATTCATTTATTTTTATGAATAAATATTTTGTATAATATAAAGAGTAAAATATGTTTTACTATAAGAATAAATATTAGTTTTTCACAAATATATTATCTATTTTTATAGAAATAATTAATTTTTTCATTTAATAACACATATAAAATAGTAAAAAGTGTATTACTACATGATTCAATATACCTAGATTTTAATGGGATGATGAATAAATAAGAAATACATATTTATTCTTATAAAAACTAAATTTTCCTTAAAGTAACACACATTTGCCCATGTAGTAACACAAACAAGGGAGCAAAATTTGTGTTACAATTAGAGGAAATGTGTGTTACTATCATATAAAATGTTGTTTTTTTTTACATATATTCATTTATTTTTATAGAATAAATAGTTTTATATAATATAAAAATTAAATGTGTGTTACTATAATTATAAAAATTAGTTTTTCACAAATATATTATTTATTTTTATAGAAATAATCATTTTATTCATATAATAACATATATAAAAGATTAAAAAGTGTATTACTATATGATTCAGTATACCTAGATTTTAAGGGGATGATGAATAAATAAGAAACACATATTTATTCTTATAAAAACTTATTTTTCCTTAAAGTAACACACATTTGCCCATGTAGTAACACAAAATGGGGAGAAAATTTGTGTTATAATTAGAGCAAATGTGTGTTAGTATAAAATTGAATGTGTGTTACTATATTTACAAATATTTATTTGTCCTTAGAAAATATATATTGTACTTATATAACATATATAAGATATTAAAAATGTATTATTATATTAACAACATATTAATAACATAAATCAATAAAAAAAATTAAATTTTTTTTTTTAGTAATACATATTATTTTTGCAAAACTCTATATTCTCTTTATAGTTACTTTAAAAGTACAAAAAACTTTTTTTTTTAAGGATTAGTAACACAAATTTTACTTTTTAGTAACACTTTTTTGTCTATATAATAATATAGTTTGAGAAAGAATTTTTATATTTATTATATAATATTACTTGAATTTTATTAAATTAATATTCTAATTTCAAATAAATAAAAAATAAAATAAACTAAAAAAAAAGAGAATTGAAATATTACCTTGAGTCTGACTAGGGAGAATTGAAATAGTAAACATTGGTATATGCATGCAATCACCGAAAGTTCATATTGTAAACCATATTAACAATTTCGTCGAAATGGATGGTCTCCATTAGTAAGGATAGCGGCGTCTTTTTTTTTTTTTTTATAAAATTTGTAACGTAAATTTTTTTACATAAGTGTTGCTCTTGGCAAAAATGAGGGTATGCATATTTCCATATGCCTTGACTAAAAAGAATAATTTCACTTCATCTAAAAGTATATACTTATAAAGAAGATAAAAACTTATATATAAATTTTTAATGTAGAAATTTCTAAAAATAGATTTAGAAAAAAAGAATGGATTCACGCGCCCGCATATACGCAACAAACCCATGCGCTAGGCCTCACATTAACACGCAGGTAATTAGTATTAGGTGGTTACTTGTATTATTATTATTTAAGCCCATATTGTTAAGCCCATTTGTAATATTACATTTTAATGGTTGTTAATTTAAAAAATAATTAAATAATATTATATAATAAATTTAAAAATTTGCTATTAATTTATGTTAGTATAGTAATACACATTTACTCATATAGTAACACACAATTGTTCATATAGTAACACAAACTGAAGAGCAAATATGTGTTACTATTAGAGCAAATGTGTGTTACTATCTTATAAAATATTGTTATTTTACATATATTCATTTGTTTTCATAAAATAAATAATTTTTCACATAATACAAGAGCAAAATGTGTGTTACTTTAAAAATAAATATTGATTATTCATAAATATTTATTTATTTTTATAGAAATAATTATTTTTGCAATATAATAACATATGTATTACATGAAATAATATACCTAGATTTAAAAGGATGATGAATAAATTAAAAAACACATATTTATTCTCATAAAAATATATTTTGCTCATATAGTAACACACATTTGCTCATATAGTAACATAAATTGGGAGACAAATGTGTGTTACTATTAGAACAAATATGTGTTACTATCTTATAAAATATTGTTATTTTACATATATTCATTTATTTTTATAGAATAAATAATTTTTGACATAATCCAAGAGCAAAATGTGTGTTACTATAAGAACAAATATTTATTTATTTTTCTAAAAATAATAATTTTTTTCATATAATAATATATTTATTACATAAAATAATATACCTCGATTTAAATGGATGACGAATAAATTAAGAAACACATAGTTATTCTCATAAAAATATATTTTACCTTACAGTAACACATATTTGCCCATATAGTAACACAAACTGGGAGATAAATGTGTGTTACTATTATAACAAATATGTGTTACTATAAGATTAAATGTGTGTTACTATATGCATAAATATTTATTTAGAATATAATATTTAATACATATTTTAATTAAGACAATAATTAAAAAAACAAAAAATTAAAATAAAACTTTAAAGAAAAAGAAAGTAAAGGCCAACAGCTTCAAGCTGTTGGCGTGGGTAGTATTTAGTTAGTCCATAGTTGGGAGTGGGGGTGGGTGGGGGGGGGGGATTTTGGGGGTTTATAATATATGTCAGGGGCAGAGTGAATATTACAGGGGCTCCTGCGCGAGTGGACGGCTTCTCCTCCTTTTTCTATTTTTAGCAATTTTTAATTTAAAAATTTCTACGTAAGTGTTGCTCTATAAAAAATATAAAATATATTTATTTATGAGTTTTACTATTCATACTTAAAAAACCTCTAAACCTACCACATTATTTTGAAGACAAAAATAGACATATATATATAAAAAGACTAAGTTATTCTTAAAAAATATGAGATAAATTAATTTAACTTTTTGTAAATTTAGTTGATTTTAATTTTAATTTTTGAAATTTTTATTTATAAAATTAATTCTTTATATATCTTGGATCCATCAAATTCTAAACTTTTAAAATTTAATTTTAGTTTTGACATAAAATTTACCGATTTTTATTTCTTTTAATTTCTTAAATTTGAGTTTTAACATAATTTAATTTCTTTAACTTTAGTTTTAGTTTTTAATTTTTTAAATTTTAAATAAAATAGTAATTGAAAAACTAAAAAGTCAATTAATTTCTAATAAATTTTTTAAAATTAGATAAATATTTAAATAATTAAATTAAAAATATATATAATTAAAAATATAAATAAAATATTAAATAAATTAACTAAATCTTCAAATAATCCAATTAAATCTCTAACAAATAGTAAAAAATCCAACAAAATCTTTAAAAATAGTTAAAATTAAGAAATTAAATTTAAAAAATTCATATTTTAATTCAAGAAAAATTAAAATTAAAATATCGTTAACCTTTAATTTAATTATTTATGAAGTTTAGTTGATTTTAAAAATAAAATGCAAAAATAAAACTCTAAAAGAGATGATGAATGCTTTGTTGAATGCTTAAAAACTATTGATTGTGTCTTCATTGGATATGCTCACAATAGTAATGCATATCAGTTTTGGTGCACACACATATGACGTTTCTGAAATAAACGTAGGAATGACTATTGAGTCAAGAAATGTTATGTTCTTTGAGAACATATTCCCCAAGAAGGATAGGGAAGAAGTAAGTTCACGTAAAAGAACTTACAAAACTGTTATTAGTTCACCTGAGGTTAACAAAAAGCCTAAGGTTGATGCGGAACCAAGACGCAGTAAACGAGCCAGAAAAGAAAATTCATTAATTTGGACCAGATTTTCATTTATACATGATGAAAAATGAATCCAAGATAATTCAAGAGACATTGTCTAGTCCAGATGCACATCTCTGGAAAAAGGCTATAAATAGTAAAATTGAGTCCATCATGCACAATCATACTTGAGAGTTGGTTGATCTTCCACTAGGTTGTAAACCGTTGGGACGCAAGTGGATCCTAAAAAGGAAGTATAAAGCAGATGGATCAATTGACAAGTATAAGGCTCGTCAAGTGGCAAAAGGGTTCAAACAAAAGGAGGGATTTGATTTCTTTGATATATATTCTCCTGTTATAAGAATTACATATATAGTTCTCATTGCTATATATAGCAGCATTGCATGATCTCGAGATTCATCAAATGGATGTAAGACCGGCATTCCTGAACGGGGAATTGGATAAAGAAATATACATGGAACTACCTGAAGGGTTTGTTGTGCCAGGATAGAAGAAGAAAGTGTGCAAACTTGTAAAGTCCTTGTATGGACTCAAACAAGCACCTCTCCAATGGCATGCAAAATTTGATAATGTAATGTTATCAAATGGTTTTAAAACCAATGAGTGTGATAAATGTGTTTACATTTAAGGCACTCAACATGAGTATGTAATAATATGTCTATATGTGGATGACATGCTGATTGTAGGGAGTAATCATGATATAATCGTGAATACTAAGAACATGTTGAAGAAAAACTTTTACATGAAAGACTTGGGTCTTGCTAATGTTATTCTAGGAATGAAGATTTCTAGAAACTCGGATTGGATTGTCTTAATACAATCTCATTATGTTGAGAATGTACTTAAGAAATTTGATGTGTTTGACTATCCCCCAGCTAATACCCCTGTGGATATTAGTCAACACTTAGCCAAAAACCGAGGAGATTCAGTGGATCAACTGAAGTATGCAAGAATCATCGGAAGTTTGATGTACTTGACGAATTGTACTCAACCAGATATAGCATATACAGTAAGTAAACTTAGTAGGTTCACAAGTAACCCCAACAAGATTCATTGTACAGCTCTGATAAGAGTGCTTATGTATCTAGAACATACATTAAGTTATGGAATTTTGTATACAAAATATCCAGCAGTATTGGAAGGATATACTGATGCGAATTGGATATCAGATTCAAAAGACTCCAAATCCACTAGTGGGTATGTATTTACTATTGTTTGAGGAGCAATGTCTTGGAAATCCTCTAAGCAAACTTGCATAGCTCGTTCCACAATGGAATCTGAGTTTATAGCTTTGGATAAAGCTTGTGAGGAAACATAGTGGCTTCAATATTTCTTAGAGGATATTCCTTGCTGGACTAAAATGGCGCCTCTCGTGATGATACACTGTGATAGCTTGTCTGCTATTGGGAGGGCACAAAGTCACATGTACAACGGTAAGTCTTGACACATACGAAGGAGACACAATACTGTTAGACATTTGATCTATAATGGAGTAATCTCCGTTGACTACGTGAAGTCAAAAGAAAATATCGTGAACCCGTTAACCAAAGGCATAAATAGAGATCAAATGTGTACCGCGGTAAGGGAAATGGAGCTAAAACTCACACATTAAAGGGTGTTTATAGCGGTAACTCAACCATGATGACTGGAGGATCCAAAAAACTTGGCTCAACGAGACAACTAAGTTATGAAGCACTCAAGTATGCACTTAAAAATAATTCTCAGCTTATTCTCGAAACTGCTCAAGTGCAATATTGCATCCTGATTTGCCTTTAGGGGCATAAAATCCTACTGACGTGTTGTAAGCATAAGTTTCAAAGCTTTTAATGATTCCTATATCCCCAAGGGTGGACTAATGAAGGTTACTCTTGATAGGAGATCACCTATATAAGCTTTGAAGTGGGGCCGCTTTTAAACTGATGAATTCAGTACACACTTATGAATCCAAGATAAGGTTCAGGGCCAAAATAGACAACAACGTGAGAACCTAAGGGTATCAGGGTTCTTGCAGTGTAAATGTCATTTTTTTGGTTTACACAAAAAGTCGACCAGTTCAAGACATCATGTTCACTGAGTGGCGAGTAAATCCAATGACATCTTACTAGGGAAGGTTCAAAGCCAGTCGCTACCCGATGCAATAACTGTTTGTCGGAACTTCCTTAAGTAGTCACATGCATTAATATCATTCATGTGGGAATTGTAGGAAATTAATTGGTTTGGAATTTGGGTGGATGACTCAAGTTTGACCAATTATATCATGATGTTATATTGGTGGAAAATGAAATTAAATTGCAAAATATTAATCTACGTTTGGAGTAGACAAATTTGGAGTATTAATTTGCTCAAAATTAATTTTGGGTGAATGAGATATTAATATATGAAGTTAGCAACTTCACATGTAGAAGAGAAAAAATAAGAAAATATTTTCTTGTCCCAGATAGGAAAATGTGAGGACTTTGGAGTCCCTTATATGTAGACTTATGAACAATAGAATTAATAATTTCTATGGTCTAAATATTAGTGCCTTAAGGTTAGCCCGAAGGGTTAACCCAAAGACCTTCATGCTACACTCGCACCTGCACAGGCTCGGGCACGCTCACATCGCACATAGTCGCATTGGGCACTTGTTCATCTGACACTGACCATGGGCGGGTCAGATTCTCGCGGATCCTGAATAAGTGCGTCCGATGGAGTTCGAACTTGGGTCACCCGTGTGTGAGTCAGAATGGGTGCACGTCCAGTGGGATTCGAACCTGAGTCAGGCAGACGCAAATCAGGGTCCGGGTGCACAGCCAACGGGTACGATCAGAGCGCTTGTAAATCAGGAGGTGTGATCCAAGGGCTCAGATTCAAAAGCTCGAAAAGATGCAACTCTTCACCAAAAGACACCACATATCTTCAACTATTATAAATAAGACCCCAGATTTCATTTCCAGATTCATTCACAACCAAATAAGCATTCTCCTCTCTAAAAGTATTCAAGCATTCTTTAAGTTTGCATTAGAGTCGTGTCGGGAGTTCTGGATACCTATTTGCGATTTGCCGCTAACTTCCGATTTGCAGTGCAGTAATCTGAAGTTCTAAAATCGTTGTATCTTGGACACGAACAATAATGTCTTATGGAGAGTGAGTGAAACTCGTGCCTCGACTTTCTGTTTCTAAGTCCGTGTCAACATCTTCAACTTCCTATACACTACCCTATTTTCCAACAAATTTGTATTCCTAAATTGATAATAGATCACATGGGAAAATGATAATAGAGTTCTATAATGATATTTTTATATTATAATATCCAAAAAATAATTTATAATACCCAAATAGTAATTTATAATATTCAAAACACAATTTATAAATGAATAATTAATAAATATATAATTCCCAAAAAATAATTTATAATATCCAAAGAACAATATGAGTAATATTTAAAAAACAATTCTGTGATATCCCAAGAACAAGGCTACGTAACACCCAAAGAACAACTCACAAAATACCCCCAAGAACAACTCACTAATACCCAAATAACAAATCTATAATACCCAAAGAACAAGTTAGTAATACCCTAACAACAACTCACTAATATTCAAAGAACAAGTCTAAACAATACCCCAATAAAATATCTAAGTAATACCCAAAGAACCAAAATAATAGTGAGTAAACTAAAAAGAAATTAGCAAAGAGACCAGATAAAAAAAAAGTTTGGGGGATGAAATTTCATAAAATTTACATTCAAAAAAAAATTCTATGTAATGCCTCTAAAATTCACTATATTGGTCTATGTGTAAAAGGTTACGATTTACAATTGTAATTCTACTAGTAAAAATAGAAACGCAAGCTTAAAAAGTAGTACGAATGTTGTAGCTAGGCTTGAATAAGTGCTCCATCTTCAGCTTCAATTCACATCCATTTTATAAGAACATCTTCCTGTGGATGTTAAAGTTTCGTCGGAGCTGCAAAAGATGTGTCTTTATGGTGGTGGTCAGATGTGATGGTGGGAGATTTGTATCTCACTGTTGAACTTCTGCTAGTGTTGTTTATTTACTAATGGCATTGAAACGCCCTATCATCAGCTACATGACGCTCACTATTTTGGGTAGTAGAACACTCAGATACTATTTGTTAGGCCTCGCCTCGATGGCTGAAGGAGCTTCATGAGAAGTTTGTTAGCGCTGTTAATCAACTTTGTGGAGCTAGTAGTAAGTTTGATCTGTCAGATTCTCTGTGAATTTTGATTTTCCAATTTTTTTTTAAGAATTCTACCCAGAGATAATGATGTTGAATTCATTATAGCATGTTCATCTCATTCAATGTTATGTGTGTCAATCTTAATGAAGTCGGATATATTTATGCATACACAAATCATTTTCGTAGAAGAAGAAACTTTTAATCAGATCACACCAATTGTTTTACATTGTGCAAAAGCAACACCGAAAACAATTTGGAACTCGATGTGGGTGAAAGGGTCAGTCTTTCCCACATCAAGTCATTTGTAGGCATAACTATATTAATTTATTATACCTATAAATTACTCTTGATGAGGAAAAGAGTGACCCCTCCCACCCGCATTATGTTCCAAATTATTTTCGATGCTGCTTTTGCAAAATATAAAACAATTTATTGGATCCAAAAGAAAATTGTTTTCTTCCATGAGAGAAATTTTTGCAAGCACACATATATATATATATGTATATGTGTGTATCTATCTATACATTAATGCTGACACACAAAATATTGAATGTGATGAAGACTTTATAGTGAATTTAACATCATCTTCTGAGTGCATTCATAAAAATAATATTAGAAACAAAAAAATCGTAGAGAAATTGAAAAATTAATCTTATTACTGGCTTTACCAAGCTAATTGACAGTGCTAACAAACTACTCATGAAGTTCCATCAACTACCATAGGCGAGGCCTCCAAAATGTGATTTCTCTCACTGGAAAATACCCTCCACTGGGACTTCATCCTTCTCAAAAACATATCTGTAATTTTAGAAAAAGGGAAAAATATTACAATATCAGTAGGAAGATTAAAATCAACTTCTTCTATTCTTGTGTATGCAATGTTTGTGAGTTGTGTGTAGCTATCTTCATCGTATGTCAGGCCTCCAAATTCAGTTAATAAAACACGGATGAAGAAATAAAAATTCACAGAAAATTACTTGACAAATTAAACTTACTATCAATCATTGTATGTCAGGCCTCCAAATTGGTAATTGAATATCTGCTGCACAAAATAGTGATCGCCATAGGATTTGATATGGAAACTTGTGAATTATATCTATGATAATTACTGGACAAGTCATCTTACTTGTTTACGGATGTCGTATTTATAGATCCAAAACATAATGCATCTATGTCAAATAATTGAGACAAAAACTTGTATGAAGGGTGAACTCGGGTTCATTAATTATCACTGTCACGTGTATATATTATCATTATTATGTATATTTACTAACACTGTTAAAAAATTAAGTGTACGTTTATAACAGTGATATTAATTACACATAACAATGATACGAGTTCATTTAAACTCTAGTTCACAAGAGACTCACTCAATAATTGAAGATAATGCCGACTGTAGTGATGTTTATCGAGGTGCCCACAAAATTTTTTTTTTTTTTGAAAAGGTCCACAGTATTTCCTTGAAAAGATGCTTATAAAAAAATATTGAAGACCTAGAAAATTGAACCTATAGATTCTCATATTTTATCCAATTTTTGTATAAAAAATTAAATCTTCTAATATAGACAAAGTTTTGTATGAAAATGGTTTATGATAAGTTTAACATGAATCCATTTTAAGGTATCAAATATTTAACCAGATGCATAAAAAATTGGAGTCAATGATATTATGTTATAATTGTTATAAATTATATTGGCCTCAACTCTTGATATATCTGATGAATATTTTGATACACTTGATCAAATATTTGATACTTTAAAACAGTTTCCTGATAATTTTATCATGAACTACATTTATAAAAACACACACTATAAAATATAGTGTTGTTTATCGAGGTGCGGGATTAATTCCATTTTAGACCCATAGCCTTTTCACTTTTTTTTTGTTTTCGTCCCATAATTATTTATTTTTTCAATTTAGTTTTATAATAATTCAAATTTATCTAAATCAGTCCTAAATGACTGAAAATCTCTTTAAAAGACCTAGAAAATTGAACTTTTATAAGGACAAATCATCATATGTTTATCCAAATTTTAGTATAAAATTTCAAATTAATTCTTTAAAATGATAACCTATTATACCCTATATTACTCTTAAAACAAAATTTACAATATATTATCAATTATCTATCAGCGTTAACTCAACACCAATTTTCCTCTTTTATTTTATATATCTCATCTATAACTTTACAGATAAATGCACATTTAATTATTTCATATACCTTTAAAAGTACTATTTATCCTATCAAATTGGAAAAAAAATCATACTCACAAATATAAACAAAATTCAAATATATGTATTTACAATTCGGAATGCTTCTACAAGGGATAATATGAGATAATACAAAATATAGTTTTCAGTTTAACTAATAAAATAATACAGCGAGAAGAGCGATACTATCGTTATTGATCTGCTGATTCATCCTCTGAATACCAGATGATACGATCTTATAATTATAATTTGTTAATCCATTGATTCCAATTGAATATTGGAAGAACAATAACTAAAAACACGAATAAAGGGATTAATCCAATAATTTTAATTCATAATTCAACAACCTTTTACAATAAAATATGATACCTATTTATAATAATAAACAAAATCCTTACAAATCTTATCAAATAAAAAAATCAATAAATTCTATCAAATAAATAAAAAAATCTCATCAAATCCAATCAATAATAAATAAATATTTTACATTCTTTATCTCCATCATTCTCTCTCACTTTAAAAAATTCATCGTCGTATGTATATGAATCTGTATCTTGAGCAGTAAAATGTAGGTGACAAAACGATCAACATCTTTAGAAAAAATGGAATAAATAAAAATAGCACGACATTGAACCTCAAAGATATCTGTAGTATGTATCTTGCCTAAAATCTTGAGACAGTGCAAAAATAAAGGATTCAGAGTTGAATCAAAATAACTATCATTATTTATAAAATAATAATAATTATGAAAATCAAAATTATTTACTCTCTCAAAATCAAATGGTCCATCCATACTTTTTATATTAGGCCAATGAATACCAAGAACAAATTGACCCATTGCATAAATTGACCAATCTTTTTGGGTCAAGCCTAAAGGCCCAAGGAAGCCTCTTCTAAATGTGAAATAGGCCGAAGGACACAAAAATGGAAACAGAGGTTGTGACGGGTACGCCGGTGGAGAGTAGAGTAGGGAAAAAGAGAAGACGGGGGTTGGTGGAAAAAGTGGTCGGCAATTGTTGTTCATCTTCAGCGCATAAGAAAAAGTTTTTGTGAGGTAGCGCAATTGGGGGGGGGGGGGGGGGGTACGGTGTCGCGGGGGTGAGGCATTGCTTTGTGGAGGGGTGGGTGATTGGGCGTCGATCGATGAGTAGAACAAATATATCATGTTTAATTTTCCAAAATAAAATTAATTAATCTCTTAATATTTTGATCAAACATAAGGTTTAAATCAATTTCCAACGCTGCCCGTGTGGGATTGGGCGAACCGTGCTCTTAATTACTCAACTTCTTCTATTTCCAGCGTTCAACTGGCTTCATGGCGGTGGCAGGACTGGAGCTTTGGTGCCTTTCGTAACTACGCTTGTGGCCGCGGATTCGGTGCAGGGGCGGCTTCAGTGGTGGTGAACGGTTGATGGATCCGGTGGTGGAGTGGATTTCTGCAGCTTCCGGCGTCAATGGGCGTTTGAGAGGCGGCGAGTTTCAAACGACAAGTGATGTTTGGGCGACGGCTTTGAGCAGTGAGGACGGTGGCTCTCAGATTGAGGGGCGGCGGAGCTTGGGCATTTTTGGAATTACAGCAGTGGAAAGGTGGAGCTTCTTCAATCCACGGCGGCAGTTTCGAGCCTCAACTCCGGCGACGAACAAGGGTGGCTATGGGCGGCGGACTTGAGTTTCAGATTCAAGCAGAGGCGGTCTTCAAATTTCAGGCGAGAGGTTGGCTTCAATTGTTAATGGAGGTCCTCAGTCGGTAAGAAATGGTGGTGCGATGGATTCCGGCAACGGCTGTTGCAAAAAGTTGATGTCCTCTGCTGGGCGCCCAAACCAGCAAGGAGTGCTGGGCCATGCAACGATGCCGTTTTAATGAAGGAGTTATGTTTTTTTTATTTTATGTTACACATGTGATTTCTTTTAATGCTTATTTATATTATAATTTTTTTTTATATTTTATTTATTTTTTATTTAAGAAAATAAAAAAAAAATTATGTACTCCCTCCGTCCCAAATATTTATTTTCACTATTTATTTTCATCTGCCTTCCAAATTTATTCTCATTTTCTTTTTAAAAAATATTATTTTATTATCTCACTCATAAATAATTACTTTATTTTTTAGTGAACTCCACAATTATAAAATATAAAAATAATAATAGGAGTAGTAGTAGTTACGTGAGTTGGATTTTTTTTTTGAATAAGTAAAAAATGTGAATAATAATAATAACAATACTAATAATAAGTGGAAGAGTAGTTACATGAGTTGGAAAAATCATTTGAATAATTCAAAAATATGAATAATAATAATAATAAAGAAAAGGAAAAAACTTTATGAAAATTAAAAATAATTATAAAAAAATTAAAAAATCTAAAAAACAGTAATTACCTATTTTGAGGGAATATGACTAAAGTGTTTAAAATAATAGGAGTAGTAGTAGTTATGTGAATTGGATTTTTTTTTTTAATAAGTAAAAATTGTGAATAATAATAATAATATAGGTGGAAGAGTAGTTACTTGGGTTGGAAAAAAACAGTTGAATAAGTCAAAAATATGAATAATAATAATAAAGAAGAGGAAAAAACTTTATGAAAATTAAAAAAAATTATAAAAAAATTTAAAAATCTAAAAAACGGTAATTACCTATTTTGAGGGAATATGACTAAAGTGATTAAAATTTTCACCAGTCAAATCCTTTTCTTTATTATTATTATTATTATTATTCATATTTTTGACTTATTCAAATATTTTTTCCAACTCACGTAACTACTCTTCTACCTATTATTAATATTGTTATTATTATTATTATTATTCACATTTTTTACTTATTAAAAAAAATTCCAACTCACGTAACTACTATTACTCCTATTATTATTTTTATATTTTATAATTGTGGAACTTATTAAAACGGCATCGTAACATAGCCCAGCACTCCCTGCTGGTTTGGGCACCCAGCAGAGGATCCGCTCCCAACATGGCCACGTTTCTCTGTTCTGATTACAAATTTGGGCTAACCTAGGGCCTTCTCAATGATTTGGGATGGCCCAGGTTATTTACACTAGCCACTTTGAGAAATACACTATCCTTTAAATGTTCGATATTTTTTTTTGAAAATTTTACCAATTTTTGGCAAAATTTTCGAACTTTTTGTTTATTTTTGTACTGTGTTAGAAAAAAATATCAAAAAAATGAAAAAATTTCGGAAAAAAATGATGAACAAAGAGTAATGTATTTTTAAAAAAGATAGTGTATTTATCTGGATAGTGTATTTACCAAAAAGCTAGTGCTAATAACCTTGGCCATTTGGGATTATAATTCTTTCGGCCCAAATTTCATCAAATAAATGGATTACCAATTACAAAAATTGGTGAGCCCATTTTCTTTCAAATTTCGATCCTCTTAGACTCATATAAAACATCGGCATATATTTACTCAATAAATCATAAATTTCTATAATGAAGCATATATAAGTCAAATAAATGAATATAAATGCAAGAAATTTAATAGAATTAGACACATAAAATACACATATTTTAAACAATTATCATACTAATAAGTTATTTTGATAGTTTAATTGAGGAAGAACACTAATTCAATCTTATTTAAATTTTGTGTTAGTTTAGTTTAGTTTTTAAATTATTTGGTTTAACTTAGTTTTCTTATGTTTTAATTTTATTTTATTTGATTTTTTTGTTTGTTTTAATTTACTTTATTCTTCAATTATCCAAGAATTGGTAAAATTAGAATGAAAACTTAAAATTTATATTTACTTAAACATTCAACTCTATATAGCATTGCAAATAGAAATTCCCTAATTTTCGCCAACACGTGAGCGACGCCCAACCAAGAAATACATTATTTTTTATTTTTCAATGAAAATGAGATGAACATTGAAAAAAACCAATAAATTATGGGACCAAAATTAAAAAAATAATTTTTTATTGAAATTACAAGTGGACACTGTACAAATTATGAGATAAAAAAATTTCTCATAGATTATACTCTCTGTGTACCGCTAAGATAGATTTATTTTTACTGTGATTTGCATCACATAATTTGCTTGTTTCCTATTATAATCATTATTTATTTTTTAATGGACCAAAACGATCCTATTTAATAAAGTTATATTTAGTATTAATGAATATTTAATTTTATATCATCTCTTTCCTATTATAATCATTATTTATTTTTTAATGGACCAAAACGATCCTATTTAATAAAGTTATATTTAGTATTAATGAATATTTAATTTTATATCATCTCTTTTGTATGGGTAAAATATGATGAGAGTGGAGTTCCAACCATATTAAATATATATGTTTTCTTAATTTGTAAGAAAAAAAAAAGCATATTCTCTATTAAAAATATTTAAATTTGTAATGATTATTATTTATTACTTTCTCTTAGTTAATCTCAATAAGCTTTTCATTAAAAAAATATCAAATAGTAAGGAGTATATATAAAATGGATTGTAGTATGAGTAATGAGATTGGAAATTACATGTATGGACGATAATGTAATATAGTGAGATATATAATTGAGTTTTAAAAGATTGAGAAGTTTACAGTGGGAGAAATGGAGAACAAATAAATTCTTTCATGATATGTTATACTTGAATAAATAATTATAATATAATTTAATAAATACAAATTTATAAAACAATTATATTCTAATGCACATTTAATTTTGTTAGTTCGATTAAATTTAGTTCACCTCGATACAGTTCAATACAATTTTACTTGATTTTCCATTATACTTAATTTAGTGGTATCCAAATTCGTGACCAAAATTTATTTGGTATGGTTAAGTTCGAAAAAGTAAAAAAGTCAACGATTATTTTAGGTTCTGATTTTGATTCAAATTTGGTAATCTCAAAACTCGTGAACAACTTTAGATACATGACTCATTAATACATAAATGGGCTTGGAGAACTCTTATTTTCGTCCTTAGAAAATGATTCTAAGGGCTCTCCAAACTACAACTCTCAAAGTTCGGAGAGCTGTTGAGAAAACGATGTGCAAGGTGCTCCCTTAGAGAGAGGTTAGTAACTATTCTACAAGGGATTCCGAATTATTTTTTATTTAGACTTAAAGAGTGATTTTTGAACGCTCTATAGAATAATTTTTGTTTTTATTATTAATCTAGTCTTAAAGAGCGTTTAATGAAAGCTCTATATTTTATATTTTTTTAATATATATAATATATATAATTAATCCCTAAAATTAATTAAATAATTAATTAATACCAAACCACACCATACAATCATACTAAAATATCAATTAAATACATTAATTAAATAAATATATACATCAATAAAATTTAATATATTAATATAGAACTAATTAATTTACATGTCAACAAAAATTTAATTTAAAAATCGACTGTACAAATATCCGGACCAATCAATTTTTTCATTTGTCCATTCTTCCCGTGGAGTAACACTCGAGCGGACGTTCATATACAAACTAAAAAATATTAAAGATTAATTAATTATTATAAATTTATATTCAATCAATAATAACTTAAATAAATAGATAAATAAACCTACATTTTTAGGAATGATCGTCCAAGAAGTTTGAATTATATCTTTAATGTAACAACACACAAATTGTCCACAATGGACACTATCTTGTTGGCTCGGAACCTGTTTATTAGCAATGATGGTCACGTTCTACAATTATAAATATTTTCTAATAATTCAATAATTTTATAAAGTAAATTTATTACCTTAATATTTGTCCAGTCCATTTTCTTGATAGATGTTGAGTCTTGATCTGAAAGGCGACTCCGTTACATCCTCTTCAGACTATTCTACATATGCATATTATAAATAATTATTTTAAAATAAATTATTATAACTTAAATTATTATAAAATAAATCATTAGTAAAATAACTTACAGTTCCATATATTTAGTGAGTTCAGAACGACATTTATGCATCCCACCAGGAGCTGGATCCATATAATATACATCAAGTGTATTCATGTTTATCGCAATCAGAACCTAATGCCTCTTACATTATATTAAGAATATTAAAATTCACTACATGTTATTATAAATAAAATTTTTAATGAAATATTTGTTGTACTCACCACACATTTGTAGCCAAAAAATGAGATGATCTCTCCCAGTAAATGTCCATAAATGTGCAATCATCCCCTCCAAAAACTGTTTCCTATCATCCATGAGCACATACACATGGGAGAGACGAATGTATACTTTGCATATACCTCCATATCTCTGGAGAGATATACCTTTCCCAGACATCATTAAACAATATATATACGCGCATTAATATTTAAAAAAAAAGTTAAACTATATAGGAAGTAAATACTGAAAATTAGTAAACACATATCTGAAGTATAAACACACGGCAGTTGCACTCAAGTCTGCATCCTTTAATACTTCTACAATATTCTCCCCATGTATTCAGTCATCCCAACCAACTTGATGAAAGTGAGCATATATGAGAATGTTTATTTGTTGGAAAAGTACTAAAGATGGATTTCTGTGATCATTGTGTCCTGGTTAAATCCAAGAAAATTCCATTTCCAAAGGGTAAGAAAACTACTGATGCACCTCTGGATTATGTTCATTCTGATATCTGGGGACCAGCTAAGGTGGAGACTTATGGAGGTGGAAGATACTTTATGACAGTCATTGATGACTTCAACAGGAAAGTATGGGTGTCCATACTGAAGCCGAAGAGTGAGGCCTTAGCAAAGCTCAGAGATTGGGTTAGTGAACAAGAAAATAAAAGAGGAAGATCCATTAAACATCTTAGGACTGATAATGGATTGGAGTAATGTATTAGAGGAGTTTAACAATTTTTGCAAAGATGGGGGGATCACTAGACATAAGAGAGTTCCTGCAAATCCTCAGCAAAATGGCCTGGCTGAAAGGATGAATAGGACAATCCTGGAAAAGGTCAGGAGTATGCTATAAGATGCAAAGTTACCCAAGGTGTTTTGGGGGGAGGCAGTCAGTACAACCTGTTATCTTATTAACAAGTCTCCATCCTCAGCTATTGAGTTCAGGACACCTGATGAGGTGTGGTATGGAAGGATCTCAAATTACAACAACCTGAAAGTCTTTGGATGCTCAGCTTTTGCCCACATCAGGTAGGATAAGCAGGAACCTAGAGCACTGAGATGTATCTTTATTGGTTATCCTAAGGGAGTAAAAGGATACAAGTTATGGTGTCTGGAACCTGGTCACAAAAGGTGTATTGTATCTGATTTTCAATGAGAAAGTCATGGGATACAATCAGCCCATATGCACTCAGGACTCGGATGGTATTCTTTCAGAAAAAGGATTTCAGGTTGAGGTGGAGACTCCTGACAAGAACTCAGGACAAACAGATACTGAGGCAGGTGAAAACTCAGGAAGGCATAAGGAGGTGTCTGAGAAAAGTGATACTGATGAACATTCTGACCACTCAATTTCATATACTAAAGGTTAATATCTCAGGAATTATAGTCTAATAAGAGACAGACACAGGAGAAGCATACATCCTCCGACTAGATATGGTCAGACTGATATATGCCCCGACAACCGCTGAAGAGGTGGAGCATCAGGAACCATAAAGCTATGCTGAAGCTGTGTCAGGCAAAGATAGAGAGAGATGGATATTGACAATGACTGAGAAACTTCAGTCATTAGAGAAGAACAACACTTGGACTTTGGTGAACAAAGCTCAGGGACAGAAGGTAGTCAGTTCAAAGTGGATCTTCAAAAGAAAATCTAAAATGGGGTCAGGAGAAAAAGCGAAATGAGATACAAGACAAGACTTGTGGCTAGAGGTTTCACTCAGAGAGAGGGGATAAATTTAAATGAGGTATTTTCACCAGTTGTGAAACACTGTTCAATAAGGATTCTATTGTCAAAGGTAGCTCAGGAGGACTTAGAGCTTCAACAGTTAGATGTCAAGACAGCCTTTCTACATGGAGATCTGGAAGAAACGATACACATGCAACAACCTGAAGGTTTTATTCTACCAGGAAATCAGGAGAAGGTGTGCCCACTGAAGAAATCATTGTATGGGCTGAAGCAAAGTCCTAGGCAATGGTACAAGAAGTTTGACAGTTTCATGATCTCCATAGGCTTTACAAGATGCAGGTATGATAGTTGTGTCTATCTTGAAAAACAAGGGAAGGAAGTACTTACATATCTGCTGCTCTATGTGGATGACATGTTGGTTGAAAGCAAGAGTCCTGAAAGATTTCAGAGGTTAAAAGTAAAACTCAGTAACACATTTGACATGAAGGATCTGGGAAGTGCAAAGAGGATACTGGGCATGGAAATTATCAGAGATAAGGACAAAGGAAGGTTGTTCTTAACTCAGAAAGATTACATCCTGAAGATACTCAGGAGGTTCAACATGCATGAATCTAGGATTGTATTTACTCCCCTTGGTCAAATATTTAAATTGACCTCAGATCAGTTCCGAAGTTAGAAGAAGCGAAGACACAAATGAGTAAAATTCCTTACTCAAATAGAATTGGTAGCATTATGTATGCTATGGTGTGCAGCAGGCCAGATTTAGCACATTCAGTCAGTGTAGTCAGTAGATTTATGGCAAATCTGGGAAAGACACACTGGGAGGTTTTTAAGTGGATCATTAGATACTTAAAAGGAACTGAAAATCTGGGGTTACTCCTTGAAAAGATTAAGGACATCACACAACCTCTACAAGGATATGTGGACTCAGATTATGCTGGAAGCATTGATACGAGAAAATCCTTAACAGGAAATGTGTTCAGTTTATATGGTACAATAATAAGTTGGAGAGCAGTACTCTAGTCAGTAGTGGCATTCTCAACTACTGAGGCTGAATATATTGCCATGACTGAAGCAGTAAAGGAAGCAATGTGACTGAAGGGTATGATTAAAGAATTTGAAATAAGGCAGAAGGAAGTTGCAGTTCAGTGTAACAACCAGAGCACAATTCATCTGGTCAAACATCAAGTGTTTCATGAAAGATCCAAGAATATTGATGTTAGGCTTCACTTTGTGAGAGATGTGGTGGAGAAGAAAGTAATTTCAGTGCTGAAGGTTTCTACTGAGGACAATGCAGCAGATATGTTGACTAAGGTCTTACCTACTTCCAAGTTCAGATACTGTTTGGAGCTAATCAAGTTACAATCATGGGATGTACCATGATTAGGTCCTGAGGTGGAGTGTGGAATGGGGGAAACTCACTTACTTTAAGGTGGAGAATTGTTATATGTAAAGATAAGCTACGTTTGGATACTGAAATCTAGTCAGAAATCGTGATCCTGATGTATTAGATCCGGAGGAAAATTCCTGAGGTATTATCCTGAGCCTGAAAGAATCTGATACTGATACCGAGCCTGAGCCTGAGCGAAGGTTTCATCCTGAGCCTAAGTGTCCTGATCCTGACACACTTCCTGAGTGTTCAGATCCTGAAGGCACTTGTCCTGAAGACTCAGTAAACCTGAAGGCGCAATCCTGAGAAGATTATCCTGAGCTAAAATCACCTACTTCCTGAGTCACTCATCCTGAAGTCATATCCTGAGCTGACAGTTAAGAATAAAATAGAGTATGATGAAGACGATTTTGACAGAGTGATAAAGTCGGTTATTTAGACAGCTGGCGGAGTAATCCTATTGGACACCCAAACAGTTACTTAGGCGGTTATAACCATACGATCTCGTCGATTGGTTAGGAGCTTAAAGGCAGTTAAGGGATAGGTTTATAAATACGTATGCAAACCAGGAATTACACACGGTGATGCACTCAATACTTAGAGAGATTAGAGTGAGAAAGCTTTGTATTCTGTAAAACATTATTCCATTGATTAGTGAAGTGAGCAACCCCATCCGTGGACGTAGATCATTTTGATCGAACCACGTAAATTCTCTATTCTTTGATTTCTTAATTTCTGCAATTTGTGTTCATCAGAATTCTTCAAGGTTCAGATTATAGCTTGGAGATTCATAGTCTTATTGAGGTCGATTTATTCCAATTAAACCACAACAACATCTTTTATCTCACATTGCATATAACCCCTTTTTATTCCTTTAACAACGGTTGAGGATCGTTGTCTATTATCATATGCCAAAAAACTTTTGTTACATATCCAGTTAACTTTTAAATTTTGATCGCATAACTTATTGTACTGTCCAATTTTAGTCCCAAATTTTAACTTTTAAAATTGTGGTTATATAACTTATTGAATTATCCAGTTTTAGTCCCATTTTTGACAGGCTATTGTAGCCTTATCCCAAATCAGATACAAAATCCTCCAATTTATTTCTTCAATTGATTACTTCTACAACTCTCTAAATTGGGGTTTCATTTACGTTTCTCTTTTCAGATTTTTGCCATCAAGATCCTTTTATCGATGATTGCCCTTTTCCAACCACTCACGCCTCTTTCTTTGTGTTCTTCTATTCATCTTCTCTTTCTCTTTAATTCCTCACCCTTTATTGTCGAAATCTCTATTTCCTATTGCTTGTTTGGCCGTTCTTTCTTAAGTTTATAAGTTATATGCTTTTAAATTGTGATGTGTACAAAAGATGACAATTTAGGTTGTAATGGAATTGAAGAATGTTAAGGCCTTTTCGTTGCAGATATGAAGAATCAAAATAACTTATGATATTGATGATGAAAAAAAATCCAGATGAGTTATTTCTGACAATTTGATTGAGAAGAACCCTAATTTGATATTTTTTTTTAGTTTTGTGTTAGGTTAGTTTAGTTTAGTTCTAACTTTATTTTGGTTTATTTAGTTTTGTTATTTTAATTTAATTTAATTTGATTTTGTTTTATTTAATTCTTTAATTATCCAGGATATAATAAAATTAGAATAAAAATTTAAAGTTAAATTCACTTTCACATTATGCATCCATGCTAGCATGACAAATGAAAATTACCTAAGTTTTGCCGGCACTTGAGCGACACACATTTTTTACCAAAAATGAGATCAAAATTGGACAATCTAATAAATTATGAGATCAAAACAGACCGAAATTGAAAAATTAAAAATTTTGAAACTAAAAACAGACCTTACACAAATTATGGGATAATTTTTTTTCTCATAAATTATACTCTCTCTTATTTTATATTTAGGTATATATGCATCACATAATTTGCTTTTTTTCCTATTATAATCATTAATTATTTTTCAATGGACCAAAATGATCCTAGTTATTAAAGTTATATTTAGTATTAATGAACATTTAATTTTATACCATCTCTTTTGTATGGATAAAATATGAAGAAAGTAGAGTTCCAACCACATTAAATATATATGTTATCTTAATTTGTGTGAAAAATAAAACAAGCTTAATCTAGTCAAAATATTTAATTTGTAATGATTATTATTTATTACTTAATCTTATTCTTAAAAAGCTTCTCGTGAAAAAAATTATCGGATAATAAGGAGTATTAATATAAAATGGATGGTAACATGAATAACGAGATTGAAAATGACGTGTATGGACAATTATATAATGTAGTGAGATGCTTGAGTTTTAAAATATGGTACGAGACACTTACTATTGACATTCAGAAAGTAAAGATGAATAGCTTATAGTGGGAGAAATGGAGTACAAATAATTTCTTTTGAAGTTGAAATATTATACTATGATATGCACATTGTACTTTATTAAATAAATATAATATAATTAATAAAAATAATAATTATATTCTAATACACATTTAATTCAGTTGTTTGGTTCGATTCAGTTTAGTTTAGCTCGATACGGTTCCATAAAATTTTATTTGAATTTTTGGTATGGTTAATTTAGTAATATCCAGGTTTGTTACCAAAAATTATTTGGTATAGTTTAGTTCGGAAAAAGAAAAAAATCAATTATTTTCAGTTCAGATTTTAATTCGAATTTGGTAATCTCGAAACTCGCGAATAACCCTGTTGGCCCCTTTTAAGTGGTGAAGGTCTAGTGGGGAGGTGAATAGACCTTGAAATACAAATTTTAAACTTTTAAAAAATAGGATACTAGAGCCTTCAAAGTACCTTCAAAGTTAAAAACAATCTACAAGGTTTTAGACCATAAAAGTTACAGCTGTAGACTACAAAGCTTACAGCTGCAGAGTTTTCAAAACTTGAGAAAATCAAAGAAACTTGTAGATATTTTACAGAGTGGTTTCTCACACTTAGAAGTGTATTGAGAAACCTCTTTGAGTGCAACAGAATATGTGTGTGTTAATGAAAAACAATTTGATGATGGAGTTTACAGTTGAGTGATTATGAAGTCTACAACTGTAGTGATTCTGTTCAAACAACTTTTGTGCAGTTTTAAAGCAATGATGTATGTAACACTATAAGAGTAAAAAATATGCAATAAACAGGGGAAAAATGTTTTTTTAGGACCGTAATTATAGGGTAGTTGTAATTTAAGGGCAATATGTTTCGGGCTTGGAAAAGTAGGACAATATGTTTTCGATCTTGGAAAAGTAGGACAATATGTTTTCGGTCTTGGAAAAATAGGACAATATGTTTTTCGGGCATGGATAAATAGGACCATAACTTTGATAAGTTGTAAATCTAGGCCAATTTGAGCTCGAATTAAACCCAATTCGAGCTCAATTGTAAGCAATTTATAACATTTTTTCCAATACTTTTAGCAACTTATAATCTACTAAAATTTTGTAGGACAATTGAGCCCGAATTAGGTTATATTCGGGCTCAAATTGGCCTAAATTTACAACTTTTTAAAGTTATTGTCCTACTTTTCCAAGCTTGAAAACATATTGTCCTACTTTTCCAAACCCAAAAATATATAGTCCTACTTTTCCAACTACCCTATAATTACGGTCCTAAAAAACATTTTTTCCCAATAAACAGTAATTAAATAAGTAAGACAATCAAAATTTATAGTGGTTCAGAGTCTGTAATAGACCTCCTACATCCACTGTTACACCACTCAGGTGCCAAATTCATTAAAAACAGATCAGAAAGATCCTGGGACAAAGATTTCCCCTTCAGAACTAGATCTCACCAAGATCAATAATCTAAGAATAAGAACTACTTGACCAATTCACTAAAAATACACAGACTCACTAAGAGTCCTATACCTCACTAAGAGAAAATCTACACTAAGTAGATATTACAACAATAGAAAATTTGTGAGGGAACAACATAAAAAAAGTAATTCTTCGCTAAGAAAATCCTAACCAACTAGCCAATGAATCACAGAGAAAAATCTCTCAAGTAAAGCTTTCATAATTTTGTTAGTTGTAGATTTGCTCAGGTTGAATGCTTGTAGTGCTCGAGTTGTTGTTGTTTTCCTCCTCTGAAATCCTCTTCTGTTTATAAGGGAAGAGGTGTGACTTATCCGTTGAGAATGCAAAATTTTAAATTATGGGTAAGGCTCCTCTCGCTCTCTATAATTTTTCACATGTGTGAAGTGGTCCTCTTCTTCCACCCACAGTAGTACTGATTGTACTATTTGCCTTTATCTTCAAATAAGATCTTGGCCTTCAATAAAATTCCAGACTTAAAGATAATGCCCCCTTAAGTACTCTTTAGTGAGTGCATATTAATGCTTCACTAATCTGAGTTATTAAGGATCTTCTAGCATCTTGATTGGTTGATATGTGTATTTAATCTTCCAAAGGTCTTCAATTGATGTAGGTTCTCTTTCCTCATGTAGCTTTACTTCTGTAACTTCACTTCTCAATTGTAGGATTAACCTTACATGTCCAACTGTAAGTTCATCCACTCTACAGCTGTAGACTTCCCTTTCAAACTGTAATTTCCTAAATTCTTCAATCTTGACCTGAAATGTTAGTTTATAGACATGCATTCCTATATTTTTGCTATCATCAAAATCTATTCAAAATAAGGTTTTAACAAACCCTAAAATTAAGACCCCCCTACTTCCTTACATACATGCCTTCCGTTTAACTACCAGTATGACATAGAGAATGAAAATATGCAGTTACAATGGGTCGCTTTGCCCGGAAACCCTTCCCCAACGAATGGACAAGCTATGACCTCATTTATGTAAACGAAATATCATGTAGAATCGACATTCATCATCATCCAGTCACTGTAGGTTGAATGAAATCCAAATCTTTTCAGCATACTTTCCAAAAAATCCAATTAGATCTTTAAAGTAACATTCCGACACTTTACTCTTGATTAATATGCTTCATTGCATGAATTGTTTCAGAGGCATTCATACATTGTCCTTGATGATCCCGCGTGATATTATGAGGGAAAAAATATTTTTTAGGGATGTAAATTTTGGAAAGGCTACAAAATAGGTTGTAACTTTTTAGGCTAGCAAATTAAGAAATAAACTTAACTAGAATTTATTTTTGACAAAATTACTACAGTATTTAATAGCCACTAATTATCATCGCAAGTTGCAATGAATTTTACGATAACTTTTGGAACTATGTCATTTTGGTGTCCTGGCAACTTATGACAAACCTGTCCATTGAAAATTTAAGACAAAATTATGTTGTCATAAATTGCGACATCTCCAAAATGTATCGCGAATTTTTTTTGTAATCATCGAATATTTAGTTCTACCTTGCTGAGACAGATTTTTGCTGCCCATTTTTCAACCATATCCTCTCCTACTCTCAAAATAATCAAGGAGAAATCAATCTAAAAGATATCGTTGTATATGGTGATATTAAAAGCTTCATTGATGATAATGATTTTTAATTGCTGTCTTAGGCACTAATGATAACAGTTGATTAATAATAGTTGTCATAGGTATAAATCACTCTCGCAGGTGTTACAAGATTGAAATAAACCATTTATAATATTAAACAAATGATAGTTGTTGAGAATATGATAAAATACATACATGAGTTGTCCCACATTGAAAAATTGAAAGATGTGAAATTAGTTTATAAGCCTAATGGGTTACTTCTCCAATAAGCAATTATTTTTAGGATAAAACCTCTATTCCATCACATATTTGGTGCGATAAATTTTTGGGGCCGCATATCTACAATAGCGCTAAAAATGTGGTTTATTAGCGCATCATTTATCTCACAATGTATATAACCCCTTTTTACTCCTTTAACAGCGGTTGAGATCTTGTCTATCAACTTATGCCAAAATTGTTTTTGTCACATAACTTGTCCTTCGTCCACTTTTGATCCCAAAAAATTAACTTTTTAATTTTGATCTCTTAGCTTATCGTATTGTCCAATTTTAGTCCTAAAATTTAACTTTAAAAATGTGGTTCCATAACTTATTGAATTGTCCAACTTTAGTCCCATTTTTGACATGCTATTGTAGCCTCATCTCAAATCAGTTACAAAATCCTTCATTTTATTTCTTCAATTGACTAGTTCTACAACTCTCTATATTGGGTTTTTATTCGCATTTCTATTTTTAGAGTTTTGCCATCAAGATCCTTTTATTGATGATCACCCTTTTCTAGCCACTCACGCCTCTTTATCTCATAATGTATAACCCCTTTTTACTCCTTTAACAGCGGTTGAGATCGTTGTCTATCAAAATATGCCAAAAAATATTTTTGTCACATAACTTGTCTTTCATCAACTTTTGGTCCCAAGAAAATTAATTTTTTTAATTTTGATCTCTTAGCTTATCGTATTGTCCAATTTTAGTCCCAAAATTTAACTTTTAAATTGTGGTCCCATAACTTATTGAATTGTCCTACTTTAGTCCCATTTTCGACAGGCTATTGTAATATCATCTCAAGTCAAATACAAACTCCTTCTATTTATTTCTTCAATTGACTACTTCTACAACTCTCTATATTGAGTTTTCATTCGCTTTTCTCTTTTTAGAATTTTGCCATCAAGATCCTTTTATCGATGATCACCCTTTTCCAGCCACTCATGCCTCTTTATTTATGTTCTTCTATTCAACTTCTCTTTCGCTTCTTTCGCTCACCCTTTATCAATAAGCTTCTTATGAAAAAAATTCTCGGATATTAAGGAGTATTAAAATAAAATGAACCCTAATATGAGTAATGGGATCGAAGATGACGTGTATGGACAATTATATAATGTAGTGAGATAATTGAGTTTTAAATTACGGTATGAGACACTTAACATTCAAAAAGGAAAGATGAGGAGCCACTTAACATTCAAAAAGGAAAGATGAGGAGCTTATAGTGGGAGAAATGAGATACAAATAATTTCTTTCTAAAGTTGAAGGATTATACTACGATATGTTGTACTTAAATTAAATAAATATAATTTAATTTAATAAATACGAATTAAAATAATAATTATATTCTAATACAAATTTAATCCATTTATTCAGTTGGATTCAGTTAAGTTCAATTCGCTACGTACGGTTCAATATATACAATTTTATTTGATCTTTCGGTATGGTTAATTTAATAATGTCCAGGTTCATTACCAAAATCCATTTGTTATTGTTTAGTTCGGGAAAAGTAAAATAGTCAATGATTATTTTCGGTTTAGATTTTGATTCGAATTTGGTAATCTCAAAACTCGTGAACAAACCTAAAATTGAGACCCCCTTACATATATGACTTTTGTGTAACTTCTTGTATGACATAGAGAATGAAAATACATAGTGACAATGAGTCCTCACTTGAGTGAGTGACCTGGGTTCGATTCCATTTGGAAACGAATTAAGGGAGATATAAGGTTGGCTTGGAGATATTGGGGAAGATATAAGGTTGGCTTGGAGTGTTTGGGAGACTTGGCGAACTAACTTGTAACTACTAACAACTAACATTTACCGATAAAAAAAAAACATAGTGACAATGGGTCGCCTTGCCCAAAAACTTTTCCCAGCCAATGGACACACTATATCCTCATTTATGTAAATGGACTATCAGATAGTCTTGACATACATCATCATCCATTCACTCTAGGTTGAATGAAATCCAAATCTTTTTAGCATACTTTCCAAAAAATCCTAGTCGATCATTCCGACACTTTACTCTTGACTTATATGCTTCATTGCATGAATTGTTTTAGAGGTATTCACACATTGTCCTTGATGATCCGGCGTGATATTAAGAGGGAACAATATATTTTAGGGACCGTAAATTTATGTAAGGTGGCAAAACAAGGTTTGTAATTTTTTAGGCTAGCATATACATAAATAAAAATTAACTAAAAATATACTATAGTATTTAATAACCACTAATTATCATTGCAAGTTGGAATGAATTTTACGATAACTTTTGGAACTAGGTCTTTTCGTGTCCTGGCATCTTATGACAAAATTGTCCATAAAAAATTTAAGACGGAATTTTGTTGTCATAAGTTGCGACATCTCCAATATGTATCGCGCCAAATTTTTTCAACCTTTTTTTACGAAAACATAAATTTCATCGCAAAGTTGTTGTAAATCAGAGTTTAAGACGAATATTTTTCATTATATATATATATATATATATATATATATATATATATATTTGCATTGTTCTTCCATGCTGAGGGAGATTTATGCAGCCCTATCCTCTCCTACTCTCTACTAATCAAAGAACCCTAACTAATTCCAAATCTTCAGCAAAATATGATTCAAATGACAAATATGTCTAAAAGATAGGAGAGATTGTGCTCAATTCTCACTCTCTTCCCATCGGCGAAGTTGTTACGCGACTTCTATTTTCAAATTGGTTGATATTTTATAAAAACACCTTTTATTTTAAATAAACTTGCAAATTATTTACAAGTAAAATTAAAAATAAAAAGATATGATAATGGTTTAAAAACGTTGTTAAAAGAAATCTAAAACCCACAGTTGTATATGTTGATATTAAAAGCTGCCTTGGCATACAATGATTTTTAAATGTTGTTAATTGTTATAGGTACTTATGATAGCAATTAATTTATAATCGTTGTCATAGGTATAAATCACTCTCTCTGGTATTATGAGATTAAAATAAACTCATGATTTTGAACATACGATAGCTGTTGTGAATATGATTAGTTACATAAATAAGTTGTTTCACATTGAAAATTGAAAGAATTGATATTAATTTAAGCCCAATAATTTAATTCTCTTATCACCAATTATTTTTAGGGAAGAAACCTCAAGTCCTTCACATATTTCATGTGCTCAGTTTGTGGGGACGCATATCTACAACAGCGACAAATTTTTAGTGTATCCAATGATTTTTAAATGTTGTCATAGGTACTTATGATATCAGTTAATTTATAATCGTTGTTATAGGTATAAATCACTCTTGCAGGTATTATGAGATGAAAATAAACTTACGATAATTAATGAACATACGATAGCTGTTGAGAATATTATAAAATACATATATGAGTTGTTCCACATTAAAAAAATTGAAAGAGGTGAAATTAATTTATAAGCCTAATGGGTTACTTCTCCAATGAACAATTGTTTTTAGGATGAAACCTCTGTTCCATCACATATTTGGTGCGCTCAATTTATGGGGCCGCATATCTACAATAGCGCTAAAATATGTGGTGTATCAGTGCATTATTTATCTCACAATGTATATAACCCTTTTTTACTCCTTTAACAGCGGTTGAGATCTTGTCTATCAACCTATGCCAAAAAAATTGTCACATAACTTGTCTTTCGTCCACTTTTGGTCCCAAAAAATTATCTTTTTAATTTTGATCTTTCTTAGCTTATCGTATTGTCCAATTTTAGTTCAAAAATTGAAATTTTAAATTGTGGTTCCATAACATATTGAATTATCCAACTTTAGTCCCATTTTTGACAGGCTATTGTAGCCTCATCTCAAATCAGATACAAAATCCTTCATTTATTTCTTCAATTGACTACTTCTACAACTCTCTATATTGGGTTTTCATTCGCGTTTCTCTTTTTTAGATTGTTGCCATCAAGATCCTTTTATCGATGATCACCCTTTTCTAGCCACTCACGCCTCTTTATCTCACAATGTATATAACCCCTTTTTACTCCTTTAACGGCGGTTGAGATCTTGTCTATCAATAACCTTTGTCACATAATTTGTCTTTCGTCCACTTTTGGTCCTAAAAAAATCAACTTTTTATTTTTGATCTTTTAGCTTATCGTATTGTCCAATTTTAATCCCAAATTTTAACTTTTAAATTGTGGTTCCATAACTTACTGAATTTTCCAACTGTAGTCCTATTTTGACAGGCTATTGTAGCCTCATCTTAAATTCATTAGTTGTGTTCATCCATGCTTTTTTTTTTCTATCGATCATCATCAATGATTCATTAATAAAATACAAAATTTTATCCCTATTTAAAGAAAAAAAAGAAAATTTTACAGAGAATTGGATTATACCAGAGTGAATAAAGGTGTCGCAGATGCTAGGAGTTCTTCTATCCTCAAATGCAGCCCCCCTCATACTTAAAAAAAAAAAGAATTTGCATAATTTTTTTTTGGATACAATTTCAAACTTGTGTTGAAGAGTAGTGTAAGAAAGGGAAAATGTGGAAATAAAATTTGAATATTTTTTTCTTCATTAAAAATTTCCATAAAAGGGAAGACCCATAAACTAAAACAATGAAAAATAAGTAGAAATATCGAGTATTTAATTTTGTAAATATCTATATATAAAATAACAAAATAAGTGGGATTGCATAATGCTAAAGAATAATGTTATTTTGTGTAAAATTGAACTATGAGAATGGAAGTTAGGGAAGGTTTCACATTTTAAGAGAATGAAAGGTGTTCTAAGACATACTAAAAAAATTAATAATAATAAAAAGTCAGAAGTATTTTGAAACAAAACAAGTATTTTTTTCACAATCGTTTCAACTTATTTTTTCTTTAAAAATTTCACCAAATATTTAAAGGGCTCAAAGCTTTTCAGATAAACTAAAGATAGGAAAATCATCCAACAAATTGCATAGGTTGTTTTTTTAAATCAATTGAACATGAAAATAATCTTATAAAAAAGAAGCATTTTTATTACCAAATTAGGTTGAATAAAGTTAAAAAGTTAGGAGAAACAAACTTGATAAGGTTCTAGAGCCAAAAACAAAGTCCACCGGAAAAAACAACTCTGATATACTGCTCCGTCTCAGTAGCCTCCAAATGCAATACCACCGGAAAAAATGATAAAACATAATTTTGTATAAATAAAATGAAACAAAAATATCTCCTATAATAGGCCATTCAATAAATCTCAGTGCTATCACTATATTTGGTAAGGTATGGTCCATAAAATTATAACTAATCCACGAGATAATGTTTGAGGGCCGACAATAGCCGTTCGAAGCCACAATAGCCACTAGAGCAATGGATGCTGGATCAAAGCTATTCGAAGCCATGGATATCGGATCGAAATCATCCAAAGCTACAATCGGTGCTCTCGGTTTGATTTACTAACTTGTAAGTCAATCTTTTCGATGTCATCATTGCCTGAAACTATGCAGCTCGACTTTCAACGGTGGCTTCAACACATAGATGCTCAACAGCCATAAAAGCTTGATTTTTTAATGATACATAGAGGAGATCAGTGTCTTCTCAAGAGAGATAGACAGAACTGAAAATGAGATATGTAGTGCGATAATTATTTGAAAGTTAAATTTTTTTGGAGAACCTATTCATGAGGAGACTTAGCATTTTGAACCATCCATCTTGTAATTAATTTAAATAGTTATGCATAAAATATAAAAATGTATAGATTGACTTATTGGAAAGCATTGTAGCATTATTCATAAATTGCAAGATTTATAAAAAGATTCAACTCTTCTTTGAAGTTTGTAACATTTTAGATTGATTAGTAAAAGATAGTGGAAGATTTCAAAGAACATATCCCAACTATTTAATTAAATTGATCTCCAACATTCAATTAAAAGACGAACTTGTATATATAGTAGTAGAGTTTTCAATAACAATGTTAAAGATGATAGAAATATATTAAAAATAAGTAGACATTTCGTATTAATAATAAATAAGTATTTCTTTTTCTCAGATGAATAAGTAGCTATATGATGTAGTATACAAATAATTTTAAATTTTTTTAAAAAATCTTGGGCCCAATTTGGCCCAAGATTTTGTTATTTGCAAGGGGAATCAGGTATTATATTAAAAAGAGAAAAGAAAAATAGAGTTATAGGAGGAATAAAGAAAGAAACAAATAGAAATAGTTGGGCCTCATTAAAAATCTAGCCGTAAACCACCCTTGTAGAAAAATCGGACGTACGAAAAAAAGAGTGCAACCAACTAAATCCACTTCCATAGGTCTAGGCCCAGAATACAAAGCCTTGAGGAATACCACTAAAAACTAAGGCTAACACTTTAAGATTTAACTCTACAATATGTCCTAGTCATATCCTCATAAAGTATCGTGTTTATAAAAGCAGGCGAGACCCCATGCCAACTACTATTCACACCCAAACTAGCAATAGAATGAGTTGCCCGGTTTCCATCTCTGAAAATGTGAGAATAAGTGATAGTCATAGACTTTGCCTTCTCCATTACTTGGCTCCAAAGGCCCGTGATTCGCCAAGAAGTTAGACGGGTGAGTCCCTTCAATGTGTTGATAGCGAGCAAGGAATCCAATTCCAGCCATAACTTATTCCACCCATTTTCAAACGCAAAATCAATAGCAAGTAGCCCAGCAACTAACTCTCCTTCAAGTGGATATCCCCATCCACCCCGACGGACAAAGGCCGCAAGAAAGAAACCCCTCGGGTTCCGAAAATTAGCACCTACGAAGAAATGCTTCCGAAAAACAGCACCTACGAAGAAGTCATTCGGAGGATTAATGAGGACGTGTCAACATTAACTTTGATCCAATCAAGAGGAGGAGGCTGCCAACGCACATTCACAGCCAACCGAGGCTTCCTAGAATTTAAACGAGGGCGAAAATACCTTGCAATCAGCAGTTCCGTCACTGTGCCATGCGACGGATTTTGTTATTTGCAAGGTTTATAAAAAGATTCACTCTTCTTTGGAGTTTGTAATATTTTAGATTGATTAGTTAAAGATTGTGGAAGATTTCAAAGAACATATCCCAACTATTTAATTAAATTGATCTCCAACATTCAATCAAAATACGAACTTGTATATATAGTAGTAGAGTTTTCAATAACAATTTTAAAGATGATAGAAACAAATTAAAAATAAGTAGACATTTCTTATTAATAATAAATAAGTAGCTATATGATATATTATATAAATAATTTCAAATTTAAAAAAAAATCTTAGATCCTATATATATATAGATTTATTGTAATTGTATAGATTGAATAATTGCATAATTAAGTGTATTTTATTGAACATTGCAACAAATATGAAAAAAGTGTGATGTTATATAAAATGAGTGTGAATATAAAAATCAAATGAAGTCATCGAGAGAGTGTGTTGTAGGAAAAAAAAAATACACCCCCCGTTCTAGTGGTTCTTTCAAACAAAAGGAGTGACTTAATTAGTTTTTAAGAAATTTGAAGTGAGTGAGTGCAGGTTAAATAGAGGAGAGATTATTTATTCACTTTGTGTGTGTTTGTGTTTTTTTTTTATGGAGTGTGAAATGTCCAAATTAAAAAGGGAATAATTGTCAAAAAGGAGAAATTATAATTTATAGGGTTTACGATATTCGTAAGGTGTGCATATTGAGTTTTAAAAAAATTATATTCTAAAATTTCAAAATAAAATATTATTTAGATTTTCAAAATCCCAAATTTGAATTTTAAATTCCAAATCAATTACACCCTAAATTTATTTATTTATTTTTTATCTCCATCATTGTTCAATTATCGGCTTCAATAAGAAACCTTGGTTCAGACTCAGCCATATCATTACTGTATATACGTGAAAGATATTTTTTAAGGACTATAACTTAAAAGAGAAAAGTAAATTTCAAAAAATAAAAAATATTGTAATTAAATTAAAAGAAACTGCATGATATAATTGGTACGCTGAGATTTACTTTACCCACATAATATTTAATTAAATACTTGATAGAGATAATTAATTGAGAGGGGAATATAAATAATCACGAACTAATCCCTAATATATTTACATTTCCCATGAGCTAAGATGGGATGAAAAGCCCTGCCACAGAGGCTGCCCACGTATTTCATTTCATTAATTTTTAAGGCAACACCTCTCAATATATACCCCTATGTCTTCACACTCAATTCAACTCATTCCTCTAACTTCCATTCTATCTTTACCTTGGTCTTTTCCTCTTTGGTCTCCTAATGTCAAACACAAGAACCGCACATTGGTGGTGGGGCGGTGGTGCTCCGAGCAGCCACCACGGTCGAGGGGGTTTCGTGCCGGCCGCTGAAATTCCGGTTTATGCCGGGTTTCAGCGTCCGGTGAACCAGGTTACCGCAGAAGCCGCGCCGCCTTATCATCAGCAAGGTGATCGTCACTATTTTGGGGGCCAGAATCAGGTGTCCTTGTCGAATAAGCCTCGCCTACGGTGGACGAAGGAACTTCATGAGAAGTTTGTTAGCGCGGTCAATGATCTCGGTGGAGCTAATAGTAATTTTAGTCTCCAATTTCTATATTAATTTTTTTTTATGAGTATGAATGCATGTGATATAGAATGTTGAATTTAATATAGATATATGCATGCAGATTCTGATGGTTAATTTTGTTTGCTAAATTTTGTACATTTAGATGCAACGCCGAAAACAATTTGGAACCTAATGCAAGTACCAGAAATCACTCTTTTTCAAATAAAGAGTCATTTGCAGGTCTAATAACATTATATATTTATTTTGTATTTTTGGAATTTAGGCTAAAAAAAAGTAAATATTTATTATTCATTTAATGATTTGAATTTACAGAAATACAGGCTTGCAAAGGCAGCAGGAAGGTTGACGAGGAGGGATGGAGATGGTACAATTTTTCAATGGGAAAAACTAATAATTTTCAATCAATTTATACACCACTATAGTTTTCAGAAATTTATTTGTTAATTTTGATTTTTTTTAGGTAGGAGAAATGCTGAGGAAGAGATGCAAAACAGACCAATGGATATGCGAATGTGAAAACAAAAAAAAGCCTTCATCCTATTGCATCTTCTATTTACTTCTTAATTTCATTACTTAATTAACTAACCACATGAATTTTATGGCAGAGGCAGGACATATAATTCACATAAATATGGAAATCTCAATCATTTCACTGAGGTAATTAATATTAAAATTATCATTCTTTATTATCATTAATTAGACATTTCTAAAAGAGTATTTTAAGAGCAACAGCGCCAGGGTGGAGATAAATTTTACCTCCAACGCAGCGCTACAATTCAGCGCCACATGAGAGTTGTGAATAGTGTCGCGCTGATTCTAGCGTGCACTGTTCACCCGTGCTAGATTTTTTTAAAAAATAATTTTATTTATGTAATATTTTTAGGTTTAAATTGTAATTATATAAATTAAATTTATTAAAAATTAAGAAAAATTTATGTAGTGCAAAATGTAGTGCGAACCATTGGAGATGAATTTCAAATTCTGTGCTAGATTAGCGCAAACGGTTAGAGATGCTCTAAGTATAAAGGATAAAATGTTACAATATATATATATTTTTTTAAATTTCAGACTAGTGTGAAGAACTGGGAGATGCCACCAATTCCAACTTCAGGTAACCATGGCGATCCTCATTACACCCCGAATTGGTACGAATTGCTCGGTGGAGACAACATTATGAAGCCGCCGGTTGTTTCTCACCCGAACTCATCCGTGGATGGTTACCGTAACTCATTTGGCTACTCGTCTAGGCTCAACTTGTCTCAATCTAGCACGAGCTACTTCGACATAGTTGAAAAGCTTCTCAAGATTGAAAATGAACTTATGAAGGATGATGATGATGTAGCCATGGGTGCACCAGCTCAACATAATAATAATGTTAATTATCTGTACCGTAGGTTTTAAAATTGGAACATTGGGACTTAATTGATGTAACGTTTTATGTATTGAACTCAGAATGCATCTATGTCAAACATTAGAAGATAATGCAAACTGTATTTTTTTTTTTCCAGTTTGCTATTAGAAACTTATTATAAATTAAAATCTCCAAAATTAATAAATTAATCTTACTATTTCTCACATATTTTGAAAAATCTGTGTAGGAATATGACATAGTACTCTAGTGTTTATGGAGGTGTCCATATGGGAGTTGTGTAGGAAAGTATTTTCTTTAGAAAAACTTAAATAAATTTTTTTTTTTGCATTTAGGAAATTGATCCAATATAATTAAGATTAAAATAAGTCAACTTAAACTTACTAAAATTCGTATGAATGAATGATTAATAAAGTGGGATTTTTATTGGCTTATCAAAAATTAAATCATTGTCTCTCATTTAATTAATTGCTATTTAATCTAAAAGTTTGGATAGTTACCAAAAAAAGTTTAACTTTTAAATGTTGTTGAAAAATTGAAGAAAGGACCTGGGAAGTTAAACCTATATAAATATAAAAATAAGTCAACTAAAATATAGTAAAAGATATTTAAAAAATTAATCAAGTGAGTAATTTTTATATAAAGGCACAAACAAGTGTCAACTGACTTATATAATTATGTTTAAAGGTTTTCTTCGTCATCACAAAATGCATCCTTTAAAATTTTCGATTGAAGTCATTTTTTGTTTCAAAGTATTTTACTCTTTCTAAAATAGTCTCATAACTAATTATTTTTTAATTAAATCCTGAAATCAACTCTTTGGCAAATAATTTACAAAATTTCATTGCTAAATTCCAAGACCTAATACTTACAATAAAATTCAAATTAAATTCGTAGCTATCTTAACTGTGAATTATATTATTGTCACTTATAATAAAAATAACAGCGAAAATTAAATTTTGTCGCTAATATTTTGACAACGAATTAGAAATATTCATAATAAAATTTAAGTTTTAAATTTAACAATAAAATTAATAATTATGTCGCTATATTAGCGACAAATTATTTTATTTGTAGCTAATAATCACAATAGCAAGAAAACTATATTTAACTGCTAATATTTAACAATGAATGAGAAATTTTTGTGGCTAATTTCAAATTTAACAACGATTAATAATTATTTTGTCGCTATATTTTAAAATTGAATTGTTTTATTTTGTAGCTAATAATCGAAAAACAGCGATGAAAATAGTTTCATCAATAATATTTTAATAATAGATTAGAAAATTTTGTCGCTAATTACTAAGGTTTAAATTTATTGACAAAATTTAAGTTGCATTTCATCCCTAAATATAAAAAAAGTAAAAAATCTAAGACTTGACTTTTCTTTAATAAAAAGTGAGTATCAAACCCATAAGATTTTTAAATAAGTAATTCAATAAATAAATAAAGTAAGAATAATTTATTAAAAATTGTGTAAAATAAAATTAAAATGTAAGATTTTGAAAATTTATTTGAAATTTAAAATTTTAATTTTAAGTTGTCATGTATTTAAGTATTGTTGTGAGTCGTTGTCACATCCTCAAACGCCACATTAGCAACACGCCACATTAGATGGAATTAAGCAATGCAATTTTAAAAAATGACGTGATTTAAATTGCAATTAAAACTTTAAGTTTTTGTCAGGTAATTTATGTTTTTAGGGATAAATATCACGTAGTCTTCACATAAGTTTTGGGCAGAGACAAATTTGTTTGTAAGTCTTAATTGAAAAAAAAAATTAACAAAATAAAAAATTTAGTTTAAAATACAATTTTGAAAAAAATTGTGATTTAAATTGCAACTAAGCCATTTTATTTTCGTATAAACAATAGTTTATTTAGTGATGTAATTTAATTAAATGCGAGGGAGCTATATATAATGACTTTTGAAATTAACAATTAATGGTGTTGAACTAAATTTAAGATATATTACATATTAAATAATAATGAAAATAATTGTTTTTCATTTTCATAAAGAGAATTTAATCGAAATTTTTAATTAATAAGATTATATCAATATATATTATTGGTAGAGTGTAGAGTCAACATATAAAACAAAAAAATAAATGCCATGATATTTTCTCATGATCTATTAGATTTTGACGCTGAAGTCCCTTAGAGAGAAAACGGAAAATATATTAATAAAAGAAAATAAAAGTAACAAAGAAAAAAATGGATTGAGACATCATTAAAAGACAATAAAAAAATCATTAAAAATACAAAGAGAAAATAAATTAATATAAGATAAACACTTATATACAAATTTCTACGGATCTAAGATCCGTAGAAATATCAATTTTTGAAAATTTGTAGGTCTAAACCGGGTCGGGTCGAATTTGAGTATTTTTTTCCAAAATTCGCGCAGCTTGTGATTTCGCTCCCAGGTATGTTACAGTTGGGGCAAATGCATGTTACTTTAAGGCAAACGTGTACTACAACCAGATTAAATGTTGTTTTCTACACATATTCATTTATTTTTTTAGAAGTAAATATTTTTCATGCAATGTAACACATGTATATGTTATATTGTATGTGTAACACATATTTATTCTTAATAAAAATACATTTTATCCTATAATAACACACATATATATGCTCATATAATAACTCAAATTGAGGAACAAATATTTGTTACAATTAGAGTAATTATGTATTACTGCAAATTTATGTTACAATTGGAGTAAATTTGTGTTACTACAAATGTGTGTTACATCTAGAGTAAATGTGTGTTACAATTAGAGTAAATGTGTGTTACTGCAAATGTATGTTACAATTAGAGTAAATGTGTGTTACTGCAAATGTGTGTTACAATTAGAGTAAATGTGTGTTACTGCAAGATCAAATGTGTGTTACTGTATGCACAAACATTTATTTATCCTTATAAAAATATATATTATATTTTATATAACATATATAAAGTATTAAATGATGTATTAAGTACATGAATAACATATTATTAACATAAATCAACAAAGAGAATAAAAAATAAATTAAGTAACACATATTTATACTTGCAGAAATACATATTTTCTTTATAATTACTTGAAAAGTACAAAAAATTAATTTTTTAAGAATTTGTAACACAGATTTTGCCTAATTGTAACACGTCTTTGCCCAAATTGTAACATACCTGAGAGCGAAAAAACATATTATTAACATAAATCAACAAAGAGAATAAAAAATAAATTAAGTAACACATATTTATACTTGCAGAAATACATATTTTCTTTATATTTACTTGACAAGTACAAAAAAATAATTTTTTAAGAATTTGTTACACAAATTTTGCCTAATTGTAACACGCCTTTACCCAAATTGTAACATAACTGAGAGCGAAAAAACATATTATTAATATAAATCAACAAAGAGAATAAAAAATAAATTAAGTAACACATATTTATACCTGCAGAAATACATATTTTCTTTATAGTTACTTGAAAAGTACAAAAAATTAATTTTTTAAGAATTTGTAACACAGATTTTGCCTAATTGTAACACGCCTTTGCCCAAATTGTAATATATCTGGGAGCGAAAAAACCTGGAACTACAAGTTGCACAAATTTTGGAAAAAAAATTCCAAATCTGACCCGACTCGATTTAGATCCGCGGACTTTTAAAAAATGGATATTTCTACGGTAGAAATTTGTACACAAGTGTTGCTCTTAATATAAATACAAAGATCTTGTATCCAACTCATGTAAATTAACATCAATAAAAAAAAAAATTCAACCTTAAACTTCATATTTGAGTTTTTTTTTAAAAAAAAAATAAACTTCATATACAAGATTTGAATTTTATTCGATTTATTTCGACCAATGAAAACTTCAAGATATACATAAAATACGAATTTAAATTAATTAAAGATTGAAGAATTATTATTAGTTTAATGTATTGTATGTTAAAATATAAGTTTGAAATGGAAGAGAATTCGAGATTTAAAATGTGGGAGAAAATAATACCTCATATGTTGATTGTGTACTAAATTCACTCCCATATTGAACTGCACGTAGGAATAATAAGTTTTTTATATACATATAAATTTCGGTGCATTTGCATATTGATTCAAAAAATTGATTATATTTATAAATTGATTCACAATATTTACACAGAAATATAATTTCTATCTTCACAGAAGCATATTTTTTTTTCTGCATAAAACCAATTTGTAAATAGTATCAATTTTGTGAACCATTTTATAATTTTTCCTACAAATTTCTACTTCCAAACATTAATTTTGAAGAAACAATTATTTTACCACTATTGTGTTTTTATATAATTTAATTCATTTATATGATGAGTATATAAATATTTTAATCATATTATCTATTAATATTTTTTAATTCATTAAATTATTCCTCACTCATATATATTCTTAAATTTTGAGAAATAATTTGATATTTATATTTTTAATGATTTTAAACACACAAACCAAGTATATTAATTGTGAGAATATGCAATTATGGCCAAACCCTAACTCTTAATTTACTTTTTAGTCAAACATTTTGCAAAAACTCTTTCTAGCTATTAAGTAAAAAAAAAAAAAAAAAAACTGAAAATTCTAGGGAGGTGATATTTCATTTGTTTTTTATTAGTATTGCAGAATTTCACCTTGTTTCATGTCATTCCATGAGGATCCCATATAATGTGTGCGTTCTAATGTGCATGGTTAGGTCGTCTTACCCACAAAAAAATTTAAATGCTATAATGGTGATATAATTTCCTTAATTTTTTTCACAAACTATTATAGAATTCTACCTTATTCTATGTCATTCTACGAGCGCTCCATCACTATTAATTCCATGCGTTGGATGACTAAAAAAGAGTAATTGTGGAAAACATGGTAAAAAACAAATAAGCCACTAACATTTGACCAAATTAATTTTTCCCTATTATTTTTCAAAAGAAACAAATTATTGTGTAGACAGTTTTTACCTTTGTCCCTCAAACGCTTGTGTTGCTTGTGGGCATGTAAATTAAAAAAAAAAAAAAAAAATCTAAATGAGTAGAATGTGTAGAGTGAAGATTGTGAGATGAAAGATTTTGATTATGAAATATTTTTGTTTTAGGATAATGCAACATTATATTTTGTGGGAATAATGCAACATTATATTTGTGGGATAAACTTAAACAAAAGCAAAAGTTTTAAAAACGGATGTCATATGTTTTTTTATTCAATATAAAAAAGAAAAAAATTCCTCATTTATTATAGATATGTGTGTATATATATAATTTAAAAAATATTCAAAATAATTCTTTAAGTTCATTCACATCAATAGATTTTCATTTGGAAAAATTATTTACAGTTAATATTTTCTTATTCACGAAATATGTTAATATTTCAAAAGAAAAAAACTTTTCTTGAATGAATTACAAAAGAAATTAAATAATTTTCAATATTTTGTTATTAAATATATGTGTATGTGCAATTATAGATAAATAAATATATATTTAAAAAATTATAATATTGTTCGTAGTGGTGAAGATCTAGAAGGATGGATAGACCTTCGAGTTAAATTTTAAATTTTTTAAATAAGATTATGACAAAAACTTATATAAAAATTTCTATCGTAGAAATTTCCAAAAATAAACTTAAAAAGAAACCAATCTCTCGCGCGCGAAGAAAATGTAATTCACGTTCAGGAAATCAACATATTAGTATTACATATGTTCTCCCCACCCCACCTCAACCCCACCCCCGCCCACTCCCACTCCCACTCCCACACACACGCAGTCATGCACACACGCCCATAATGGCCATATAATGTAATGTCCATGCAAGTTTTAATTTTATTTATTATTTTTCAATTATTGTAAATTTAAAAATAAATTAAATAATATTATATAATAAATTTAAAAATTTGTTCTCAATTTATATTAATATAGTAACACGTATTTGCCTATAAAGTAACACAAACTGGAGAGCAAATATGTGTTACTATTAGAGCAAATGTGTATTACTATCTTATAAAATATTATTATTTTACATGCATTTAGTTGTTTTTATAGAATAAATAGTTTTTTACATAATATAAGAGCAAAATGTATGTTACTATAAAAATAAATATTGATTATTCACAAATATTTACTTATTTTTATAGAAATAATTTTTTTTTCATATAATAACATATGTATTACATGAAACAATAAATCTAGATTTAAAGGGATAAATAATTTAAGAAACACATATTTATTCTCATAAAAATATATTTTGCCCATATAGTAACACACATTTGCCCATATAGTAACACAAACTGGAGAGCAAATATGTGTTACTATTAGAGCAAATGTGTGTTACTATCTTATAAAATATTGTTATTTTACATGCATTTATTTGTTTTATAGAATAAATAAATAATTTTTTACATAATATAAGAGCAAAATGTATGTTACTATAAAAATAAATATTGATTATTCACAAATATTTACTTATTTTTATAGAAATAATTATTTTTTTCGTATAATAATATATGTATTACATGTAACAATAAATCTAGATTTAAAGGGATGATAAATAAATTAAGAAACACATATTTATTCTCATAAAAAATATATTTTGCTCATATAGTAACACACATTTGCCCATATAGTAACACAAACTGGAGAGCAAATATGGGTTACTATTAGAGCAAATGTGTGTTACTATCTTATAAAATATTGTTATTTTACATGCATTTATTTGTTTTTATAGAATAAATAATTTTTCACATAATGTAAGAGCAAAATGTATATTATTATAAGAACAAATGTTGATTATTCACAAATATTTACTTATTTTTATAGCAATAATTTTTTTTAATATAATAACATATAAATTACATGAAATAATAAACCTAGATTTAAAGGGATGATAAATAAATTAAGAAATACATATTTATTCTCATAAAAATATATTTTTCCAATATAGTAACACACATTCGCCCATATAGTAACACAAATAGGAAGACAAATGTGTGTTACTATTAGAGCAAATGCGTGTTACTATCTTATAAAATATTGTTATTTTACATATATTCATTTGTTTTTATAGAATAAATAATTTTTCACATAATGCAAGAGCAAAATGTGTGTTACTATAAAAACAAATATTGATTATTCACAAATAATTATTTATTTTTATAGATATAATTATTTTTTTCATATAATAAAATGTGTATTACATGAAATAATATACCTAGATTTAAAGAGATGACGAATAAATTAAAAAACACATATTTATTCTCATAAAAATATATTTTGTCCTTATAGTAATACACATTTTTCCTTATAGTAACACAAATTGAGAGATAAATGTGTATTAAATTTAAATGTGTGATACTATGTGTATAAATATATATTTACAATATAATATTCAATGTATATTTTTTAATTAATACAATAAATTAATAAAAATAAAAAAATAAATTAAATTAAAAAGAAAAGTAATTGCTGGCTAGGTGTGGGGAGGAAAAATTATATATATGTGGTGGGAACTGGAGGGATATTAGTATGTGGGTGTGGGGGGTAAGGGGCGGGGGTCAAGGTGGGGGAGGGAAACATTACACTAATAGCAACAGTGGTAGTGTGCGCGTAAGTTTTACAATCGTGCGCTTGGACTTTTTTTTTTTTATATATTTAATAATTTCTACGGTAGAAATTTCTACCCAAGTATTCCTCTAAGATTATTAGAGTCTTCTTACTACCTAAGTTTATTGACCAAAGACTACAGCTGTAGACTATGAAGTTTACAGCTGCAGATTTTTTAAAATAACTAAAATAAAAGTAACTTGTAGAAGTGTATTAAAAATTCTCCATGTGCAGCAGAATAATGTGTTTATGTAAATGAAAAATTATTTGAACAATAGAATTTACAGCTGTACCTTTTTGCGAGGTTATCTCAAAGTTTCCACATTGTTACGTCTCGAATAATTCACGGTGTGTTCATTAAACCACCTAAGCTTTTGGGATTAAAAAGTCATGACTATTATACTTTGATGGGAACAATTGATGTCGGCTATAATGTTAAAAAGAATCTTTCAAAACAAGTATATGCGGTCTCCATTGCTCAAATATAATATGTAATTTAGAGGGAACTGTGTTCCAAAGTTATTCATCCATTAGATGTAGTACGTTTAGAAAAGGAAATTTCTATTATACTTATACTAGTTAGAGAAGATATATACACCCACCATGTATCTTACTACATAAATATTTAGCTACACAAGTGATGTTAGGGTTATATTAGAACGTATGTTTTTACTTTGTATAACTAAACTGAGTCTTTGAGCTTTATTTGAAATAAATTGTTTATCACTGTGCTTTAGATATTATGAATGTTACATATCTATGGCAAACCGTTCAAATATAATAGTACAAGTTACACTAGATAAATGTGGTGATCCCCGAATAACTCACAGCAAGATCACATTATCAGTGTCTTGTAACAAGTACTAAATTCACAACCTAGATGTGATTTGAACACCCCATTGGTAAACGGTTGATGTGTAGATCCCAGATTGGCTTATCTTGACCAAGGGATTACACTAGTGCATGATGATGCATTGAATAGGACCTACAAAGAGGTAATTCTTCCGTACTAATTTATGGGATGAAGAATTAGACCTCAGTGGTCGTTTATTTTTAAACATATGTCCCTTAAATAAGACTGTGTGTAATCCGTGTGTGACACTTTATTTTGTTATGGGTAGAGAGTCAATAAGACTCAATACTTTGAATCTTGGGAGACGCCATTGAGAACATGACAGTTGCTAAGATTTAATACAGATGAATGTGTGCTTGGAGAGTCTTGCAAGATTAGTCCCCTTGGTGGGTTCTAAAAGTTCGTCATACTAAATCTTGCAAGTGGAATTTGTTTTCGGTATGATGATAAAGAAGAGCTGTCCTTACTCCAAAGTTAAGATGTTAAATTAATTAAAACGTTCAGTGGCTTGATTAATTAACGGACAAGAGAATCTTAAACACGGGAAATAATGACCAGGAGCCATATGATTGTAATATGAGTTAAGATGGATAGTGCAACATTAATCCTATAGTGGAGTGAGATTAATGTTAATGAGTTGAATGACATTGGGTTCAGTGTTAGAATTCAAGGCCCATTAGGAGGTCCAATATTAATTCTCCTAAAGGCCCCTCAAGTAGCCCAATTAAATGTCCAACAATGAGTTGATTAAAATAAAAGAAATATTTTTAGGCCCAACTAGTTTGTAAAATTAAAAATTATATATATATATATATATATATATATATATATATATATATATTAAATTATTGAGAGATTTTATGAAAATAGATATATATCTTGAATACAAGAATATCTAATAAGATCAAGATCTCATGTAATTAAATATGTAGTATATTTTCGAAAATTATATGATTAAGAATATCAAGAATTGAATATTTGATATTCAAGATAGTCAAGATTAGAATATTTGATATTCATGATAATCAAGATTTGAAATATTAGATATTCAAGATCTTGTATTCTCATTATAAATATGAGATGATACAAGACTTCATGATAATCAATTTCTTGAAGCAATTTTCGAGAATTACAGTGTGTGGGCAACAAAATATATTTTCCTTGTGTTGTGATTATTCGTGTGGCCTCCCACCGGGTGTACGAGTAAGGACAAAGGAATACTTGAGAAGAACTTTAAGGTTAATCAAGTCGAGGTTGTTATCATCGAAGCTAAGGGTCTCAAGAAGGACGCCTTTTGATCTCAACTGCTTTGTCAAAGGACTCAAGAGGTATAATTCACTTAAACCCCTTAGTTCTGCATGTGTTGGGATTTATGTGATTTTATATTTTCATATGTTTTGCATGCGAAACTTGTTGTTGTGTTTATATAACTATTTGATTTAATTATGTTTAAATCATGATATTAGTTGTAGGCTTAAATTTGTGTTTAGCGTAAATCCCGAATAGATACGCGTTTAATTAGTAGAATTGCTAGATCTTTTTTGCAGGTATCCAATTGTCATGGTATTTAATATTTTTTTATGCATGCATGTATGATGATGCGGTTTTAAAATTTGATTTGTTCGGATCATTTTTCCAGTGAGAAAATCCATGGGTAGACTAGAATATTGTTTTTGTAATAGACTAGTCTAGACGATAGGTTTATTTATTTTTTGTAAATAAATTGTAACCAATATCGAAGATGAAGAACGGAGATTTTAAAGCCCGGAGACAAAGTTGTTGTAATTTTGTTGCGGTCGAGTGGGAGCTTAATCGAGATGGACGATAAAGCTTGAAGACGAACGGTGATTACGATATCTCGTAGTCAAAACGAAGAAATTAAACCATGACAATTGGATATAATGTGCCAGTTTGTTTAATTTTTTTGATGCATGCTTTATTTATTTAATTTGATTAAATATTTGATTGCATGAATATCGTGATGAAAAATCTCAACCCCGAAAATTACTAAGTATGTTTTAAATATAATTTGATATTTTATTCTAGATAATAAAATTGAATTATTTGGCCTCCATGATTTATTTGTTTGTGAAGTCTTTTGGCTAGGCATTGGCAAGCGCCTTTCTCCCGATCGGATAGGTCAAAAGATAAGTTCACATGAACAAATTCCCAAAAGGATGATTGTAAATTATTATTAGTGGCGATATTGACCCTCCCATTGAGTGACTTATTCAAAACGAATTAGTAATCCTGTATTTAATCATGGTTAATACTTAGGTATAAAAGCATTTTATTACTCCCCATCGGAGTCCCTACCGATTTTATATGGTCAAGTGGGAGTCGACTATTAATTTTTTGAAATTAAAAGTTTGTAACTGTTCTTATTTGTAACTTGCTTAAATGTGTTTGTATAAACGTCCGCACTCATCGTGGCTTATGTGAAATGTTTTAAGATATCGGCCGATTAATGCTATATATTTTTTTTGAGATTTTAATATAAAGCATGATCGAAATTTGTGATAATCTTTGCGAATCGATGTATGTGTTGATGCAATGTGTGTGTTGGTGATTTGTGTGAGAATTGCTCATTTTTAGGGTGCTTTATTTGATAAATTCTAATATGATTACATTCATTTTTATACTTTAAATTGATTTATTGTGCTTAATGGCCAAGAAAGACATTTGTTGATATTTTGTAGGAAATTGATGATTTTTGGAGCAAAATGCATATTAATAATTTTGGAGTCAATTGACGAAAGAAGTCGAGAAGAATGGAGATAGAAAATGAATTGGGCTCACTAATTTTAATAAGTAGTTGCCCAATTTTGGAATTAAATGGAAGGCCCAAGTACATAACCAATTTGTTTAGTCCATGAGAGTTGGTTTGCTGATGCTATTTGACCAAGGAAATTCAACAGGAATACGTGGCTACCTTTCTACACCATATTTCTTTCAACCACTATCCACTTCCCAAATTCAAAGTTTTCTTCACGGGAATTACAGCAGCAGCGATGCCAACCATTAACCGGAATTATCACTGCCATTGTGCCGGTATTTGCCACAGGTTCACAGCCCCCGCAACATCCTGTCGCCTCAATCACCGCGCCGGAATCGAACCTGCTTCCAGCATCGCCGATAGCCGTCGATGAAGCTCTACCGCTCGCCGCTGCACTCCCCTGCCAAGCTTTAGCCCGGAATCCGCCCACCGCTGCAATCTTCTTCCCGTAGCAGCCTCCAACGCCCCTGTTCTCTCGCCGTTCTGCAAATTCCCGCCAGAAATCGTCCATGTGAAGAAGAGGTAAAAGTGCTATTCCAAATTGAAAAAGTCGCTGAAGGGAAGAAGAGTTGCTATTCCGTTTTTAAAGAATTGTTATTTGTGATCGTGCAACCTTGCACGATCGAGCCTCCTGAAGAAATTTACGAAGCAATATTGGAAAAATAGTTGCTCGACCATTTTGGTCGAGCAAACCAACTCGATCGAGCACGAAACAAAAAAATAGAATTCTGTCCGTTGATTAAGCCACGTGGAAGGAGTATTGGGCCTTGACCCATTTCTGCAGAGATAAAAAGCAGCAGCTAGGTTTTGTGAAGAGAGGGGTTTTGGAGAGAAATTAGGGATTTGAGCAGCTTGGTTTTCTTCACGTTTCTGTGGGGAGCTCCTCTCCCCATACACACTTCACACATTAGATTAGCATTTTATTTTCTTGTAATTCTAGTTAGAATCTTGATTGGGCATTTAATTTCTTGAAGTATTGAAGAATTGAGAACTCAAGAGGTGATATTGTTCTTTTATTTAAGCTTTTAATGGTGATGTTCATGTTTAGCTTTTGTTTTAGTGTTATGATTATGAGTTTGATGTTTTTAGCCATGGGCTAACTTTTCTATGCTTTGGGTGTTTGATTTGTGATGGAAATTAGTGTGATCATGATTTGATTGTCTTGATTTGGCTATGGAAATTGGTTATGTGTTTTTATTAATGTGTTTATCTTGATTAGATTAATTGAATTGATTTAGTATCTCTTAGTTGATGGGTATATGCTACAATGAGAGTTGGGTGTGTACTTTGTTGATTTTGTAGGGAAAGGTTGTTTGATTAATTGGATTAAACTAGTAATCTATTGCGCCGAGAGGGGGTAGATGACTTAGATCACCATTAATAGACATTAAGTTCTTTAAATCGAGGATTTGAGAATTTGGTGAGAGGGGAATTATAGGGATTAGTAACCGTGTTGAACATTTCTATAGTTCACTACCCTATGTGCATGTCATGTTGCTTGATCACCTAAGCCTCAAAAGGGATTGGTCTTCAAATGTTTTGTGGTATCCTTTAACTCATTCCAAGAACATAACAAATGATAGAAATTTAAGTTGTGAGAAACATTGATCGAAATCGTGAGGATAGCACCCGAAGCATATATCTCTCTTGCACTTTCACCTCGGAAGTTAGTTGGTAATTTTTATTTGCTTTCTAGATAATTGTTGCTTGTTTATATTTTGTACCAACCGGACTAGTCACTATAGTATCATGACGACACATAATCTTGGGGCTCCATCGCACCACTAAATCCTAGGTCGATACTACTTGGTCGTATACTTGCAATACTACAATTACCCATCCGCTTTTGGGTAGATTTGCTTGTGTTCTAAAACGTGCAAAAATACGATAAAGTCAGTTGGTCCCTTAAAGTGGTCAAGGTCTAGAGGGGGGGGGGGGTGAATAGACCTTGAGTCCAAAATCAGATTTTTCAAACTTTTTAAATGATAGATTCTAGAACCTTACAGTAACCCTTTTTAAGTTTAAAAACCAGTAAATCTACAAGAGTTTTAAAACAGGACCACAAAGATTACAGCTGTGGACTTAACAACTCTGTAGCTGCAGAGTTCAAAAACAACTTGCAAAAACAAATCTCTTGTAGACAATGTATCAGAGGAATTCTCACAATTAAAATTGTATTGAGAATTCTCTAATGTGCAGCGGAATAAAGTGAGTATTAATGAAAAACTATATAAACCAGACTTAACAACTGAGTGACTTATGAAAGTCTACAGCTGTAGAGTCAGTTTTTCTCTTGTGATGAACACAAAGTTATATGCACTCAAGATTTCAAAGCAATGATGAATGTAACAAGAAAATTAAATATGCAGGATTTTAAGGAAATTGGTGTTTGAAAGTTATTTGCAGTTGACAATCTTTGAATTTGAAAGTATACAGTTGGTAAGGATTTTTGCAGTTCTGAGCTAAATCTACAGCTGTAGAGTTTAACTCTACAGTTGAATGACTTTCCAGCTGCAGTTTTCCTTTTCACTGATTTTCCAATTTTCTGGGTTTGTCTTAGCAATTTAGTGATTTTCACATAGTCTTCTTACAATTCTAACATTCCCAAATTACCTCTCAAGATTGAAAATCTTGATTCACACAAGGGTTTAGTGAAAATATCAGCAAGGTTCAAATCAGTATGAATCTTTATCAATTTCACATCCTTTCATTCAACATGATCTCTTATGAAATGATGTCTTACATCTATGTGTTTTGATCTAGAGTGTAAAACTGGATTATGTGTAATAGCAATAACACTTGTATTATCACAAAATATAGTTGTTTCTCTTGAATCAATCCCATAGTCTTGTAATTGATATTGCATCCATAATATTTGTGCACAACAGCTTCCAGCAGCAATGTATTATGCCTCAGCTGTAGAAAGAGCAATTGAATTCTGCTTTTTACTGTGCCATGCCACCAACCTTTCACCTATGAATTGACAAATCCCACTAGTACTCTTCCTATCAATCTTGCAGCCTGCAAAATCTGAGTCAGTGTACGTAATGAGTTCAATTCCTCCTTCTTTATGATGCCATAATCCTAGATTTTGTGTGGATTTGACATACTTGATGGTTTTCTTCTCAGCATTCAAGTGTGATTCCTTAGGATTTAGTTGGAATCTAGCACATACACCTACTGCAAACATGATATCAGGTCTGCTAGCTGTAAGGTATAGTAATGATCCAATTAATCACCTATATTTGGTTATATCAACACTTCTGTCATTCTCATCTTTGTCAAGATTCACAGAAGGTGTCATAGGTATATTGGTAGGCCTAGAACTGTCCATTCCAAATTTCTTTATGAGCTCTTGAGTATATTTAGCTTGATTAATGAAAATTCCATCTCTCATTTGCTTAACTTGTAATCCTAAAAAGAAATTCAGATTTCCCATCATGCTCTTTTCAAATTTTTCAGTCATGAGCTTAGAGAATTTTCTGCATAATTCTTCATTGGTTGAGCCAAAGATTATGTCATCAACATAGATTTGGACAAGCAAAATGTCATTCCCATGTTGTAATCTGAATAAAGTTTTGTCAATCATTACCTTTTTGAATCCATTTTTTATCAGATGATCACAAAGGGTATCATACCATGCTCTTGGTGCTTGTTTAAGTCCATAAAGGGCTTTTCCAAGCTTATAAACCTTGTCTTCTGCTGTAGATTCTTCAAATCCTGATAGTTGTTCAACATACACTTCTTCAGAGAGTAAACCATTTAGAAATGCACTCTTTACATCCATTTGATAGACTGTAAAGTTCATATGTGCAGCATAGGCTAGAAAACTTCTTATAGCTTCTAATCTTGCAACTGGGGCAAATGATTCATCAAAATCTATGCCTTCAGATTGATAATAGCCTTGAGCAACTAGCGTTGCTTTATTTCTGGTTACAATTCCATCTTCATCAAGTTTGTTCTTGAATACCCACCTAGTTCCAATCACTTTGTGATTTCTAGGTCTTGGAACAAGTTCACATACTTGATTTCTCTCAAAACCATTCAATTCTTCTTGCATTGCAATAATCCAATTGACATCTTGCAGTGCTTCATGAATATCAGTAGGTTCTGAAGATGAAAGAAATGTAGCAAACATTACCTCATGGATTTTTTTTCTGGTTCTTACGGCATCTGATGGGTTTCCAATTACATGCTCAGGGGGGGTGATCTTTCAACCAAATCAAATCTGACACAGGTTCTAATCCTTGATCATTGTTCTCTTAAGCTGTAGATTCACCTACTGCAGACTCATCAAGTCCTTTTGTTGGTGTTTCTACTTCTGTTTGAACATTCTCATGTACTAGGTCTTCTACATTCTCTAATGGTGGTAACTCAATAATTATAGTGCCAAAGCCTTTGTTGGTCAAATTTACAGGAGTTTTGATCTCAACATATTGCTGTTGACTTGTAACTGTAGAGTTGTCCTCCTTAGAGTCTTCAACAATTTCTTCAGGGGAGCTATGTTGTTCATAAAAAACAACATGATGTGACTCTTCCACAATCATCAATCTCTTGTTATACACTCTAAATGCTTTGCTAATATTAGAATAGCCTAGAAAGATACCTTCATCTGACTTTGAATCAAAAGTCTTAAGATATTTTTTCCCATTATTCATTATCAAAAAATGTGTAGATAAGAGATATTAGGAGTCCTTCCTTTCCATAACTCATGTGGAGTCTTCTTATGATCCCTAACAATCAAGCATCTATTTTGTGTATAGCATGCAGTGCTCGTAGCTTATGCCCAAAATTTCTTAGGCAATTTTGCTTCAGCAATCATTGTTCTTGCAGCTTCCTTGAGTGTTCTATTCTTCCTTTCAGTAACTCCATTTTGCTGTGTGGTTCTAGTTGCAGAGTATTCATGAGCAATACCATAAAGTGAACAATACTCTTCAATAACTTGATTTGTGAATTATGTTCCTCTATCTGATTTGATCTTCACAATCTTCAGATTCCTTTCATTTTGAATCCTCTTTACCAATTTTGGTAACCGCTGTAGAGTTTCACTCTTCTTCCTTTGAAATATTGTCCAAGAAAATCTTGAGTAATCATCTACAACAACCAAAGTATACTTCTTCCCACTTATACTTACTGGTTCTATGGGTCCAAAGAGATCCATATGCAGTAATTCAAGTGTTCTTGAAGTACTAGGGTGTGTTTTACTTTTGAAAGTCTTCTTGATTTGTTTCCCTTTAACACAAGCATCACATAAGTGTTCCTTCCTGAACTTGGTGTTTGGCAAACCTCTTACAAGTCTGTCGTTCACAAGTTCATTCATGGTTTTGAAGTTTATGTGATTCATTCTTTTGTGCCATAGCCAACTAACTTCATTGGAACTATTAGCTAGAAATCGGGTTGTTTCAACTGCAGAGTTCCACTCCACAATGTAAACATTTCCTTTTCTAGTTCCTGTCAGTTTAGTGGTTTGAGATTCAACATCTTTGACTTTGCAAGTGTCTTGTATTAAGTCTACAGTGTAGCCTTTGTCACAAAATTGACTCACACTAAGCAGGTTATGCTTTAAGCCATCTACCTAGTAAACATCATTGATCTGAACATTTCCTTTGAGTAGACATCCTGATCCTTTAGCTGTTCCACTGGCATTATCACCAAAAACAACTTTAGGACCTTTGTGATCTTTCACATTTTATAGCAAACTTCTGTCTCCAGTCATATGTCTTGCACAACCACTGTCAATATACCAAATCTCTCTTTTGGTGGTTGTATTATGTCCCTGCAAAATAAAGTGAGTTATTTAGGAATCCAATAATTTGGATTTCCTCCAATTTACTCTTTGCAATCCAAACCTTTTTAGGAGCTGTAGAGTTGTTAATTCTTCAGTTCTTGCTTGATCCTCCTCTTTGAGTACTTGAAGAGGGAGACATATCTGACATATTTCCATTCCAGAATCTATCAAAGTTAAGTCTTCTTTCCATATCCAATCTATGAAAGACTTCTTCTTCTGATTTCAAGTTTGATTCTGCAGTTTGTTTCAAAGTTATGTTTTGAAATATATTTGAAATATCTTCTTCAGAATTATCCATGATTTCCTTGATCTTTTTTTATTTTCTTGGTGACAATTCTTTGAATGAATTCAAGAATTTCAAATCTTCTGGCTGTAGAGTTGAATTTACAGCTTCTTCAGGGGTTATTTTTTTGATGAATTTTCTTTCAGGCCTTGGAATTGACTTTTGTAGATATTTCATCCAGACACAAGGATTATATCCTATTCCAGTCAAGTCCTTTGAATGCCTTTGCTCAGACAACATTTTCTTCAATTGTTTGGATGATTTTCCAAAGCAATCTAGCTTCTTTTGATAATAAGCATTGTGTTCTTCAAGTTCAGCTATCATCAGTTCTTGACTTCTGATTGTTTCCTTCAATTCAGCACAATCTGCAGCTCTACAACTTGCTTCATTGAAAAGTTCTTCATTGTCCTCTTTCAGGCAACTGTAACCTTTCTTCAGTTTTTATAGAATCTGCAATTGTTTCTCAGCATCTTCCACTCCAGCTAACAAAGCTTTCACATGTTCCCTTCCAATGTGATTATCTCTTCTAAGATCTTCATTTTCCTCTTGGAGTCTTTGGATTGCACTTAGCATGTCACTGGAAGAATCCTTTTCTGTAATATAACTTGATGATGATGAGCATACCTCTTCATCTTTAGCCATAAGACAGATCAGGGCTTCTTCATCTGAATCTGTAGAGTCAGAGTCTTCTAAATCTGCAGTTGACTTTTGAGAAGAAGAGGGACAGTCTTCCTGGTTTTTATCAAACTCAGAAAGTAGTGCTCTAATTCTCTCCTTGTCAAACTTTTTCTTTCTATCTTTCCTGAGTCTCTTTTCTTCATCAGTGTACTTCTCAGCTTTGAGGTAAGGACAATCTTTGATGTAGTGTCCTGGTTTTCTGCAGTTATAGCACAAATAAGTTGAGTTGGGTGCTGTAGATTTCACCTTACCATCTTCTTTTGGTGTAAACTGCTTCTTCTTGGTCCATTTGCCAAATTTCTTGAGCTGCTTTATGAAAAGAGCCAAGTCTTCATCATCAGAACTTGTAGCTGTAGGGTTGTCAGCTACTAGAGCTGTAACCTTACTGCTGTCAGGTTCTTTTCTTCTGCTTATGTCAAATTCATAAGCTTTAAGGTCTGAAAAGAGTTCAAAGGTGGATATCTTAGATAAATCCTTTGATTCTCTCATAGCAATGACCTTCATGTCCCATTCAGAAGGTAAGCATCTGAGAACTTTCATGTTCATTTCTCTTTGTGAGTACTCTTTACTAAGTGAGTCTAGCTCATTGAGGATCTCAATGAATCTTGATTCAAACTTTTCAAGAGTTTCACCAAATTTCATCTTGAAGTTCTCAAACTTTTGAACTGCTATCATTAGTTTGTTTTCTTTGATTTGTTCAGTTCCTTCACAAATCATTTCCAACTTTTCCCATATATCTTTTGCAGTTTTGCAGTTTTTGATCTTGCTAAACATAATTTTATCAAGTGAATGATAAATAGTGTTCTTTACAACATTGTCAAGGTTGGACCTTCTCTTGTCATCCCCAGTCCATTCCCTTCTGGGTTTGGGGATAATCTGAGCTAGTCCAGCTGACTGATCAGCTACAGTATTGACCTTCACAATAGGTGTGGGGCCATCCTCTATGATAGACCACATCTCATCATTGATTGCAGACAAATGTGCTTGCATTCTAATTTTCCACTCATCATAGTCCTCAACAGAGAACATTGGAACTTTGGATTTCACCATCTTAGGAGCTATGCAAGTATGCAGGTGTGTTTTTCAAAAACCAAAAAGGAACTAGCTAGGTACTGATCAAAACAGTGGCAAGCCAACTGCTCTGATACCACTTGTTGGTCCCTTAAAGTGGTCAAGGCCTAGAGAGGGGTGGTGAATAGACCTTGAGTCCAAAATCAGATTTTTCAAACTTTTTAAAGGATAGATTCTAGAACCTTACAGTAACCCTTTTTAAGTTTAAAAAATAGTAAGTCTGCAAAAGTTTTAAAACAGGACCACAAAGGTTACAGTTGTGGACTTAACAAGTCTGCAGCTGCAGAGTTCAAAAACAACTTGCAAAAAAAAATCTCTTGTAGACAAAGTATCAGAGGAGTTCTAACAATTAAAATTGTATTGATAATTCTCTAATGTGCAGCGAAAAAATGAGTGTTAATGAAAAATAATATAAACCAGACTTAACAACTGAGTGACTTATGAAAGTCTACAGCTGTAGAGTCAGTTTTTCTCTTGTGATGAACACAAAGTTTTATGCACTCAAGATTTCAAAGCAATGATGAATGTAACAAGAAAATTAAATATGCAAGAATATAATATAAAGAGCAGAAGGTAAATAGACCAGGTTTATAGTGGTTCAGTGTCTATAAAAAAACCACCTACATCCATTGTTACACCACTTAGGTGTCAAATTCACTAAGAAGTGATCACAAAGTTCAATACAAGTAGTTCCCCCTTAGAACTAGGTTCACTTAGATTCCTATTCTAAAAAGAGATAAACTACCCTATTCACTCAGCATTTCAACTCACAAAGAGTTTTACAAAACCTCACAAAGAGATATCTACACTAAGTAGAAATATAAAACAGGTGAGGGAACAACAACAAAAGGTGTGATTCTTTCTAAGAAAATCCTAACCAACTATTCTATGAATCACAAAGAATAAAACGAATAAAGCTCTTCAGAATATTGCTGGCTGTACACTTGCTTAGGTTGAATACTTGTATGCTCAGGGTTGTTGTTGTTGCTTCCTCTGAGGACTTCTTCTATTTATAGATTGAGTGGAGTGTCTTATCCGTTGGATTTTCAAATTTTAAATCCGGATAAGGCTCCTCTCTCTCTATTTGGCATGTGTGAAGTGGTCCTCATTCTTCACACAAGATAGTACTGAATGTACTATGTCCTTTTCTTCAGAATTCTAGCCTCCTTGTAACTAATCTTCATTCTCCTCCAGAATTAAGGAAATAACCTCTACTTAAGTACAGTTTAGTGAGTGCTAGATAGCTACACTAATAGTGCTTAAGGGTCTTCATTATCTTCAATTAATTTCTGACTTGTACAATCTCTTCAAACGGTTCTTTGTAGCTGTAGAGTCTTCAACCTTGTAGCTGTAGAGTCCTGTCAATATCAAAAATTGGCTGTAGAGAAACCTTACAGCTGTAGGGTCATGTCTTGACTGTATAATGATCAAATATACAGTTGTAGACTTCACTTACAACTATATGTTTTAAACACCAATTTCCTTAAAACAAGTGTTAGATCAATTCAATCAATTAAACACATTGTTTTGCACACATCAAAATCTAAACCAAGGTACTAACAGTGTGTTTTATTTCAGTTCAACATGTCGTCTTCTTTTAATCCACTATTTACAATACTTAAAGATAACAAATTGGAAGGTGAAAACTATGTTGATTGCAAACATAATTTATTTATTATCCTTACCGCACAACAACGTAACTGGGTTCTTGAAACACTAAGCCCCCTACGCCTACGGATGATGCGGATAAGCCGGAAGGGAATATCATAGGGAGTGGATGAAATCTGATGAAACACCAACACCAAGATATGGAATCCGCCTCTGATATGATGCTAAACCTTAAGGAAATATTCGCTCATCAGAATCGTACGACTAGGCAAATCACCACGCGAGACATGTGATCGTTGAAAATGGTGGAGGGAATGCACGTAAGGGATCACGTTCTCAAAATGATGGGCTAGCTCAACAAGTTAGAGGTACTTGGAGCGAAATATGATGCGGAAACACAAGTTGATTTTTTTCTTCATTCTCTGCCGAAAAGCTTTGAGCAGTTCCAATTGAACTATATGATGAATAATCAAGATTTCACGTTGGCACAACTCTTGCAAGCTTTAGTATCGGCGGAGACATTAATGGGACACCAAACTCAAGTCTTAGCAAGAGGTCCGACTTCTTCCGCACCGAAAGGTGGGAAGAAGAAGAAAAAGACCAAAGGCCCGAACCAAGTTAAGAGTAAGGTAACCAATGAGGGAGGGGTCAAGAAAGCTACTGAAGGGAAGTGTTTCAACTGCGGTGAGAAAGGACATTGGAGGCCGGCCTGTCCCAAGCCAAATAAGGCCAGGAACAAGGTAATTCTCATGCACTTGATGTTGAAACTTGTTTAGCGGCGTATGCTTCCCATTCGTGGGTAGTGGATACGGGAGCCACTGATCATGACCTGACATCTTATTGCGAATGAGATCCTCATCACATTGGGCGATGCTACGAAGATAGCAGTTGTCGCAGTGGGAGACATGCACCTATTTTTTGAAGATGGAGTTTTAATTTTAAAAGATGTTCTTTATGTTCCCAGTTTTAGGAAGAATTTAATTTCAGTTTCTAAATTGTACGTTGATGGATACTCAATTTCTTTTAATAATATGGTTGTTATTTTTCGAAACGATGAGTTTTCATGTGTTCGGGAACATTAGTGAATAATCGTTATACTATTTAAAGTGCACACCACACGCAAAATGCTTCTTATAACACATCGACTATTTCTAAGAAAAGAAAATTTTCTTCGACCGTGAACAAAACACTTCTATGGCATCTAAGACTGGTCATATTAATCTAAAAAGAATTCAAAGGTTGGTGGCGGACGGCTCATTGGAGTCTCTCCATGTTGAGCCGTTTCCAACGTGTGAATTTTGTTTAGAGGGCAAAATGACTAAGAGAGCCTTCGGGGCCAAGGGGAATAGAGCTAGTGAAGTGTTGGAAATCTTTCACAGTGACGAATGTGGGCCAATGTCGATTCAAGCTAGAGGAGGTTTTGAGTATTTCGTAATATTTACGGATGATTACTCAAGATATGGGTAAGTTTACCTTATGCGGCACAAATCAGAAACCTTTGATAAATTCAAAGAGTTCAAAGCCGAGGCCTAGAAACATATATAGGGGAAAGAGTATCAAGTTCCTACGATCGGATCGTGGGGGCGAATACATCAGCAATGAATTTTGACCTACTTGTCAAGTGAAGGGATTGTATCCCAATTGACCGCACCCGGTACCCCTCAACAAAATGGGGTTGCGGAACGAAGAAATGAAACTCTTTTAGAAATGATCAGATCCATGATGAATTATTCGGAGTTACCCAAGTCGTTTTGGGGCTATGCCTTGGAAACAGCGGCTCACATTCTAAACTTGGTGCCATCCAAATCGGTTCCTAAAACTCCAACAGAATTGTGGACTGGGCGTAAGCCTAGTTTGAGACACACAAGAATCTGGGAGTGTCAGGCATATGTGTTGGATAAGGAAGCCGAAAAATTGGATCCACGTTCGGAACTACCGTGGTATTCTTGATACTATACGTAAACAATATTTTGCTCATTGGAAACAATGTAGCGGTGTTATCAAACGTAAGGGTATGGTTGTCAAATCAGTTTGATATGAAGGACTTAGGGGAAGCTGGTCATATCTTAGGATCAAGATTTCTCGAGACCGCAAGAAAAGAATGATCGGCTTATCTCAAGCTTCATACATAGACACTGTTTTGAAACGGTTCAGCATGTAGAATTCCAGAAAAGGTTTTGTACCTTTTAGGCATGGAATTCATCTATCGAAAGAGATGTGTCTGAAGACATAAGAAGAGATAGAATTCATGAAAGACATCTCATATGCTTCGGCAGTTGGAAGCCTCATGTATGCTATGCTGTGTACGAGAGCGGATATCTGCTTTGCCGTGGGCATGATAGCACGATATCAAAGTAACCCCGGGAAAGAGCATTGGACGGCTGTTAAAAATGTTCTTAAATATCTCAATTGAACTCGAGATAGATTGTTGGTTTATCAGTCAGATAGTCTAATCCCCATCGGTTATTCGGACTTGGGTTTCCAATCAGATATAAATTCCATATAGATCTACCTCGGGTAATGTGTTTCATTTGGGGAAGGAGCCATGATATGGTGAAGTGTGCATCATTGATTCTACCATGGAATCCGAATAAGTAACTGCTTATGGAGCAGTGAAGGAATTGGTTTGGCTCAAGATCTTCTAAGTGGACTTGGATAAAATTCTGAATTTGTCTAGCATTGTAATGCTACGGCAGCTGCAAATTCAAGGGAACCAAGAGTCCACAAGGCCAACAAACACATTTAAGGATATACCATCTTAGACGAGTCATCGTTAAGAGAGGAGATGAAGTGATGACAAAGATCGCATAGGAAGACGAACTAGTTAATCCTCTCACAAAGTGTCTGCCTCTATGTACATTCAAGAGACATGTGGGAGGAATGGGTGTCAAGTGTGTTGCCAATCTGCTTTGAGTATGAGTGGGAGAAATTATTAGGACATGTGTTAGACATAGATATGTTGTAGTATACTTAAAAGCAGACTTTGAGTATAAGTGGGAGATTGTTAGGGTTATACTAGAAAGTATGCTTTTACTTTGTATAACTAAACTGAATCTTTGAGCTTTATCTGAAATAAATCATTTATCACTGTGCTTTAGGTAATATGAATGTTACTTATCTATTGCAAACCGTTCAAATATAATAGTACAAGTTACACTATAGATAAATGTGGTGATCCCCGAATAACTCACAGCAAGATCACATTATCAGTGTCTTGTAACAAGTACTAAATTCACAACATAGATGGGATTTGAACACCCCATTGGTAAACGGTTGATGTGTAGATCCCAGATTGGCTTATCTTAACCAAGGGATTACACTAGTGCATGATGATGCTTTGAAGAGGACCTACAGAGAGGTAATTCTTCCGTAATGATTTATAGGATGAAGAATTAGACCTCAGTGGTCGTTTATTTCTAAATCTCTGTCCCTTAAATAGGACTGTGTGTAATCCGTGCGTGGCACTTCATTTTGTTATGGGTAGAGAGTCAATAAGGCTCAAAACTTTGCATCTTGGATAACGCCATTGAGAACATGACCGTTGCTAAGATTTAATAAAGAGGAATGTGTGCTTGAAGAGTCTTGCATGATTAGTCCCATTGGTGGGCTCTAAAAGTTTGTCATACTAAATCTTGCAAGTGGAATTTGTTTCCTGTATGATGATAAAGAAGAGTTGTCCTTACTCCAAGAATACGATGTCAAATTAATTAAAGCGTTCAGTGGTTTGATTAATTAACGGACAAGAGAATCTTAAACACGGGAAATAATGACCAGGAGTCATATGATTGTAATATGGGTTAAGATGGATAGTGCAATATTAATCCTATAGTGGAGAGAGATTAATGTTAATGAGTTGAATGACATTGGGCTCAATATTAGAATTCAAGACCCATTAGGAGGTCCAATCTTAATTCTCCTAAAGGCCCCTCAAGTAGCCCAATTAAATGTCCAACATTGAATAAGGTAATTAAAATAAAAGAAATATTTTTGGGCCCAACTAGTTTGCAAAATTCGAAAACTATATATATATATTAAATTAATGAGAGATTTTATGAAAAATTGATATGTATCTTGAATACAAGAATATCTAATAAGATCAAGATCTCATGGAATTAAATATGTAGTATATTTTCGAAAATTATAAAATTAAGTATATCAAGAATTGAATATTTGATATTCAAGATTATCAACATTAGAATATTTGTTATTCATGATAATCAAGATTTGAAATATTAGATATTCAAGATATTCAAGATCTTGTATTCTCATTATAAATATGAGATGATACAAGACTTCATGATAATCAATTTCTTGAAGCAATTTTTGAGAATTACAGTGTGTGGGCAACAAAATATTTTTTCCTTGTGCTGTGATTATTCGTGTGGCCTCCCACCGGGTGTACGAGTAAGGACAAGGGAATACTTGAGAAGACCTTTAATATTAATCAAGTCGAGGTTGTTATCATCGAAGCTAAGGGTCTCAAGAAGGACGCCTTTTGATCTCAACTGCTTTGTCAAAGGACTCAAGAGGTATAAATCACTTAAACCCCTTAGTTCCGTATGTGTTGGGATTTATGTGATTTTATATTTTCATACGTTTTGCATGCTAAGCCTGTTGTTGGGTTTATATAACTATTTGATTTAATTATGTTTAAATCATGATATTAGTTGTAGGCTTAAATTTGTGTTTAGCGTAAATCCCGAATAGATCCGCATTTAATTCCCCAACAAGTGAAGCTATGGACCAATGTACTCTCATTGGATGGTAAATTTTCATAAGTCTTAACTATATTTAGTTACCATATTCAATTTTTTTTATAATTAATTATATTTTATTCATGATTTATATAGAAAAGTTTTAAAAAAAAAAACAAGGTATTTGTATGTGCGAAATAGAAGTAAACCTAATGGTTTAATTGCTCAAGGTTATTTGGCAGAAGAATGCTTGTCATATTGCGTTTTATACCTAGCTGTTGATTATGTTGATTCAAAGTTCAATCGAACAACTAGAAACGAGGATAAATATGGAGATGGTAGAGATATCTGGGTTAGATGTATTTATGTCATGCTCTTGGCAAAGAAACCCTTACAAAATTTGATGCTAAATAATTAAAAAAAGTGAATCAATATGTGTTGTTTAATTGCGAGGCTCTAAGACCATACATCGAGTAAGATACTTGGTTCAATGTGCATGGTTGATCATATATATAATTGTTTTTTTTAAGTAACAAATTAAGTGCATTCGTAGTGAAGGGTTTGCAGATTGGTTTGTCGAACATGTAAGTTTTGGTTTAAAATATTGTAGTCAGCCATTTTCAATACTGAATTCTCATATTTGTGTTTTAAAAAATAAAGGTTGAAGAATTCCAAATTAAATGCTCAAGAATGTGGTTAATGGCTTTAGGTTTCACACCAAGGATTTGGAGAGAGAGAGAAAGACACAAAATATTAACATCAAGTTTCCCAAGTACAAGGGATAGCTAAAATCCTATTTTAATCGAGTTAGATTATAATGGAGTTTTAATACTTTAGCTAATGTATATGTTTGTTTATCTGTGATAAGAGTGCCAAAGTGAATGGTTTCTTTTCACTCTATATTTGTACCATGGGTTGTGATTCTATAAGTGAGTTTAGATGGGACTTTTAATTAATACTAGTTATCTGAACGCGTTGCACGTTGTCGATAAATTTAGTAGAGATGTTAGATGTGTTTTTTTTTTTTTCATTTTTTTGTAATGAATAAAATTTATTGAGTACCTAATTTATTCATGTAAATTTCATAAAAATAAAAATTATCACTTTATTACACTAGTTTTATGTGTCTGTTCGCTTTTGAATTAGAGTATTCATCAATTTAAATGTAAATTTTTAAATTAAAAGAAAAAGAGAAATAATAGTCAACTATCAAATTAATTTCATAATAAAATTAATTTATATAAATAGGTTTGCATCATGCATAAACAAATTAATATTATGGCCTTTTTTTTTAGTTAGCAGCCCTTATACTCTTTTGTAAAAAAATTCAAAATATCTTTTCTTTTATTATGCCAAAACTTTCACAAAAAAAGCAGCATGTGCACTAAATAGCAAAAACATAGTAATTAACATATGTGGTATGATAAATAAATAAAAAGTTAAGTTCCTAAAACTTAATCAATTAAAATCCAATAAGATTAAATCACTTATTTTAATGATTTGCAATTATTTTAATTTTGTCATCGACTGTTGCATATCGATCAACCATCGTTCTTAGTAGATTCTCAATTGTTTCACACAATCATTATAGCCTAGAGCATATACATACGCAACCATTATCAACAGTCTAATTTTTCTTCTGCTGAAAGTAAACAAATCTAATCCAAAAATCAATTAAAAATTAAATTTAGCTTTAAAAAAGTGTGATTAATATCATAAAGATTTGATTCCTACAAAAAGATAATGAGAAAAATTATGTACTAACTTTCATTAACTTGCAACTTATAATTCCTCAAGAGCATCAAGCTCAAAATGTCGACAATCCTCAAAATCATTGAATCTAACTCAAGTTCACATAGGAAACAACCTACTTATCACACAATTTGACTACTATTTAGATTTGCTTTTCTTCCTTTATTTGGATTCCTTAAAACAAATAGAATCACATAAAAAATACAGATAATTATAAATTTATATTGAAAAGAAAGTGATCAAGTACTTCTATAAGAAAAGCAGTATCTACTCTCGTTGTTGATTGGATGTTTTTCTCGTCAATAAAAAATTTACCCAGTCAAACTCCCGAACATAATGTCTAGAAGGATATTATCTAAATTTTGTACACAGATGAACATCCATTACACAAATATTCTTTTGCTTGATACAATGATTTGGCCATTGGTATAATATTCACAAGAATTAAAACGTGAAATAATGTAAATATAAGACACCACGCTAAATGAAATTTACAAAGTAGACAATGAACTTTTTGAGTGCTTCAGCCTCTTCAATGTATTATGTGCTTCGTCTTTACCTGAAGAATACACAAACGACAAAATATATATATATATATATATAAAGACGATTTGAAAAAGAAAATAGAAAAGAGTACATCATGAATTTTTCAACCAAAGTCAGCTTTTTATTTCAATAAATTTTATAATTGACCAAGATTTTAAGCAGACTTTGATATTCTAGTTTAAAAAATGTGTAGACCCTCAAAATTTAAAGATTAAAATGTCCAAATGCTTGAGGATAATAAGCAATAAGAAGTTTTTACTTCAATATAAATTACAAAGATAATTTCAAATATCAATGAATATACATAAAGCACATATCTAATCAGAATTTGGGTAGCTTATGTTATAAATGTCTATTTGTATTCACTATTTCCTCTACAAAAAGAGAGTTTAGGGGCCTAGGGTCTCAACTGAAATTAGTTTAAAAAATCTTTTACATCAATAAACTGTATATATATAAGAAAATTAAATTACATTATTAAAAAAAATCAACATAGGGAAGGTTTTAAAGAGTTCTAACACATTCCCTCTTTAAAATAATCTCCAGGTCAAACTTAATTCCCACACAGATTAAATTTGAAGCAAATTATAGTTCAAGTCAATATAAGACTTTACAAAAAGAGAGCAAGATGAACGAAATTATATTTTATATAATGACACAAATTATAAAATTTTCTAATAATTCCAGGTTAAACTTCACTTTTTGGATGACCCGACCTTCAACTCCCATCATAACTGAACATCAGGGCCTAAGATCTTAGGTTCCTCCTCTCATCTGCAGCCTTCTCTTTTTGGGAAGTATTATCGACCATTAGCAATTATAAACTTATACGATAAACAGATGAACAAGGTTTAGAATTAGCTAATTGCTAACCTTCTTCTGTTGACACTGGCGTTTCCTTTCCTCCTCTTCTTGTTGTTTCAGGTTGCGTTCATGGAAGCGTATAGTTCGAATACAAGGATATTACGGGTGTATTCATGTGCACGACAAAGTACCATCATATAGGTGGATTGTACAAAAATGGCACGAGACCACCAGCATATATGTACACTCAAGACAAAAAAATATGGCCATCAACAGATCCCTTTGTTAAGTATATGCATATATGTAAATTCAAGATATACACACATTCAGAACACTCCACATGGTCATAATCATCCAAAATCACAAGATAAATGAAGATAATTTTTGGGACACAAAGATGTAACAAGCGTACACATGACAATCATCTTCAGTTAACAAAATTGACAAAATGGGCATTATAAACTTCAATCTTGAGGTGGGAGAGGAAAAATGAGAATCATGTCATTACACATAGGCTACAATATGTATTTTTTAGTTTTCAGGTTTGGGGTGGACCATTTTAATGCTTGTAAGTGTGTTGGGCATCATATTTGCATAATCCCCCAGTCATAAAGTCATGAATACTTAAAGGAGAAGCTTGTCATAGTCAATACTAAAACAATCATCATGCATAAGTCCAAGCATTGGAAGGAATACATTAGAGGCCGGTCTACCTGTTCCAGACCGCATAGATATCCCAAAAAAAGAATCAAGAGAAAAATCAGCAAGTATATAGCATATCAAGGTAAAGAAGCCAAGGAAAATACAAAATATATTTAAACCATGAGTTATATCATGGGAACATACACTTTTTCCATTTATATGACCCAAGTAGGTAGTTTGCAGAATCTTTTACAACGCATTCACCGACAGAGCAGTAGTATCCAACCTGCATCAAAATGATTGCAATATAATTCCTATATGAAACAAAAAAAGTACCCAGTAAAGTAACTGTTGTTCCTAAAATCAGACCCAGTTTACAAATCCAAATTTTTATTATGCTTTCTCAGATATTATAGACAATATATATAGGAATATTAAGATGAATAGCAATGGTGAAGTTCTTAAATAAAATATTTGTAAAATTCGTGTTAGACTTACGAATACTATGCGTCACACAAACAAATATCGAAGTATTGAGAAATCAGCTACTTTGGCCTTTTTATCTTTCTTAAGAAATCAATTGAAGCATCAATTAAACTTGCAACCTAAACAAGCTTCAGGGGCACTAACAAATATTAAGAGTAGTTCATATAACAACTGTAGCAATTTATTCCAAGATCAAGGATATATGTACTACAGAATTTTAGTAAGGATTTATTCTCTCTAACAAAAGTTCTCACAACTCATAGCATTGTTTCATAACTAAATTTACTTAGGCTCATAATCTATAGCATATCAAGGGCCAAAATTCATGCCAAAACAACCAAAAACCGTTCCCACCAAATCTAATATGTTAAATTTAAAATTTATCTGAAAGACCATCATAATTCACTATTAATTTCCTATTATGCATGAGTTTTTACTACAACAGAAGAAATGATAAATGGAAGAACTGAACATAATTTATTTCAATTACCTGTTGACTTAGGGGTGCAAAAGGAGTCACAACCTACAAAAGAAAGAAAAAAATTAAGAAAGACCTATGGGTCAATTCAGTTGAGCTTGTTCACTCCAACATCTTCGGGAGGCTGAATGGCTATGAATCTGGCCTAAGAAGATTTTCTGCCCTTGCTGACACCATGCATAAGAGAGTGGAGAGCATGTATACTGAAATGACTGGTTCCTTTCAGTTGATTGGCACTCAACAAGGGGTTGAGCTGGAAACCATCAGATCACAGGCTGATGAGCACGCTGAGAAGGTTCTTGAAGCTTGCAAAAAGTTGATCGCTGATGCTCTAAGTGGTCAGGAAGTACAGATGAAGAAACTCATCGCTGAAGGCCTGGCTGAGCATGAAGGCAGGATCAGGGAGCTGGTACAGGAGGTTGCAGCTACTGAGACTCTGATTAGGGTCATATTTGCATCAATTTGTGCTCAATTTGAGATGAATATCTAGAGTTTTGCATGCATTTAGGGTCTTAATTGTTATCTATTTAGTTGTTCATGCATTTTATAAAGAGATTGTTCTATTATTGATTAAATGAGCTTGAATGTTAAAATTTTAAATTGATTTTAATTTAATTGAAAAATTGAATTGAAATTAATTAAATTTTCATGCATGAAATTTTCAGCAAATTAAAGCATGGACCCACATTTTTTTTGCTTTCACCTGGTTTGATTTTGGTGTGTACAGGTTATACGTGGCCCCACTCACCACCATCTTCGTACACCCACTGCTGTCACATAGCAAATACCCCCAAACGGCCACTGCAACCCACTGCAGCCTACCCAACTGCCAAGCTGCCACCGCCCTGTTCGCATTCATAGCCACTGAACTTGCACTCAACCACCGCTTACAATCCGAAGCCCGATCGGAAATCACTCCAGCCTCGCGACACGCAACCGCCGCTCGCGCATCCTCCGTAAACCAGACGCCGATCGGAGCCGTCGACCCAGCCATCAGTCGCGCCTCCGTTTCAGAATCGGAACCGAGCCGATCTCACTCAAGCACAGCAATTCGCGACCACACCACAGAAGCGAGCCAACCACCACAAAACACAGCCTCAACCGCGCCACCACTCCGGAATCGCGATCTAAGACGTCATCATCTCCGCCTCACCGTCCATTGCTTTCGCCATCGCACTCTGTCGCGACACAGAAACCGCTGCTGTCTCGCCGAGAAATCTGCCCGATGCCGGACACACACGATCGTCTTCATTCACAGAATCCGACGCCGCCGTGAGCCTCTGCTCGTCGCCTTCGCGCGTCAACAGCCGCCGACTGAAACCTCGTCGCCGGCATCTCATACCCCATAACCGGCTCTGTTTGCAGTTGGGCCAAGGTCAGATTATTCACAGCATAGTTTGGGTTTTGTAGAGGCCCATTCTCTATAATTAAAATGAAAGCCCAGTTCATTTGTTTAATTGGCCCATTTGTTGTGGAGATTAAGAATATATCTTGGAAGGGTTTTTCGTAGAGAAAAAAAAATTCACGCAATTAGGCCTTAGGGCAGTAGGTTTAGAGCGTTCCAGCCGTGGTGGTTGTTGTAATCGAGAGAAAAGCGCAAGCATAAAGTAAATAACACAGTATTGATGACCCAGTTCGTCACGGAGTGACTACGTCTGGGGGCGACCAAGCCAGGAGATTATACTAATAATGAACTGCCGTTACAATCAATATGAAAGTGTAGAGTACATAATACAGGGAACGATACTATATATAATACCTAACCCTAAGTCTTGTGGGCCTAAAGCCCACTGGATATATCTAATATTATATCAACACAATATAATAATATATTTACATATATTATAACACTCCCCCTTGGATATAATATGACAAGGAAGAATGCAAGTGTTACTTAGTGGAGTGTTACAAATGGCCTCGAGGATACAATCATCAGGATTGTTTAACATTTGTTACTCCCCCTGAAGATAACAATCTTCCAAGTCGACGCATCCCGATTCCATGTACGTACTTTTCAAAAGTCGAAGTGGGAAGGGATTTAGTGAACAGATCAGCTAGATTGTCACTTGAACGTACTTGTTTTATCGTGATCTCACCATTCTTCTGGAGTTCGTGAGGATAAAAGAATTTTGGGGATATATGCTTCGTCAAGTTCCCTTTGACATAGCCGTTGCTCATTTGTGCAATACATGCAGCATTATCTTCGTAGATAATTGAGGGGCTTAAGTCAACAAAAGGTATACCACACGAATCGTGAATGTGTTTTATAAGGGACTTTAACCACACACATTCTCGTGCAGTTTCGTATAGAGCTATGATCTCTGAGTGGTTTGACGATGTGGTCACCAAGGTTTGTTTGACAGATCTCCATGAAATGGCTGTTCCACCACAGAGGAAAACATAACCCGTTTGCGATTTCGCATTATGGGGATCAGATAGATAACCAGCATCAGCATAACCTATAAGTGTTTTGTCTTGGTTTCTTTGATAGAAAAGACCAAGATCTTGAGAACCTTGAAGATATCGAAGGATATGTTTCACACCATTCCAATGTCTCCTCGTAGGGGAGGCACTGAACCTTGCAAGTAGATTGACTGCAAAGGCAATATCGGGCCTAGTGCAGTTTGCAAGATAGAGCAGTGCACCAATTGCACTTAGATATGGAACTTCAGGTCCCAATAGCTCTTCGATATCTTCTTTAGGTCTAAATGGGTCCTTTTCCAAATCAAGGGAACGGACAGCCATTGGAGTGCTTAAGGGATGAGATTTATCCATGTGGAATCTCTCCAACACTTTCCTTAGGTAAGCTGATTGGTGTATCAGTATTCCTTCAGGGAAATGCTCGATCTGCAGGCCGAGACAGAACTTGGTTTTACCCAAAGTTTTCATTTCAAATTCAGTTTTTAAGATTGAACTTGCTTCTTCAATCTCTTTCCTTATTCCAATAATGTTTAGATCATCCACATACACCGAGATGATGCAAAAACTATTAAGGGATTTCTTAGTAAAGACACAAGGAAAAGCCTCGTTATTTACGTATTCCTTCTTCAGGAGGAATTCGCTTAGTCGATTATACCACATACGACCTGACTGTTTTAAGCCATATAACGAGCGTTGCAACTTAATGCTGAACATACTACGATGTTCGTTATTCCTCATTTGGGGAATAGTTAATCCATCAGGGATTTTCATATAGATGTCAGAATCTAATGATCCGTATAAGTATGCGGTAACTACGTCCATTAGCTGCATTTCTAGGTTTAGTTTAACTGCCAGGGATATTAGGAAGCGGAATGTTATGGCATCCATAACAGGAGAGTAAGTTAGATCGAAATCGATACCGGGTCTCTGCGAAAACCCTTGAGCCACTAACCTCGCTTTGTATCTCACAATCTCATTGTTCTCGTTTCGCTTTCGTACAAATACCCACTTGTATCCAACAGGGACTACATGTTTCGGGGTATGAACGATGGAACCGAAAACATTTCTTTTATTTAGCGAGTCTAGCTCTGCCTTTATTGCAGCTTCCCATTTCACCCAATCAGAGCGCTTCCGGCACTCGGATATAGTTTTGGGTTCAGGATCTAGATCATTATTAGAAATGGTGAAGGCAATTAAGGCTGCAAATGTGTTGTCGACAACAGTTGTATTTCTGTTATAAGTTTCTCCCGTGTCTACGAAGTTTGTTGAAACTTCAATGTTTACATCGACCAGATCCTCTTCATTTCCCAAAGGGTATTGGTCTGATGATTCCGCTTTTTCAGAGTCATTAATTGATTTAGCACGTGCGTTTTGACTCTGATTTTCGTCTGCAGGACGAATCTCTTCAGGAGATTTTAGGGGTGACGTAGTGTGTTTGCTAGCTTTACACTTACGCGAATTCGGTTCGCTTATGTTAATATTTCCTTTACGCTTCTGGCGCATGGGGGGATTAACATTTGTCTTCAAGGGGAGTTGTACCCTTTGAGGCGCATTTACCGCAGGTATATGCGACTTAGTCACTCCTTTATGATCAGTGAATGCATCTGGCAGGTTATTTGCTAGGTATTGCAAATTTATTATCTTCTGAACTTCAAATTCAGATTGGTTTGTGCGTGGGTCTAGGAACTGAAGATCTTTTGTGTTCCAAGTTATTTCACGGCATTTATTAATTGTGGTATTTTTCTCTCCCCCTAAGGCTGGAATAGATCTTCGTCGAATGTGCAGTCAGCAAAACGGGCTGTAAACTGATCCCCAGTTAAAGGCTCGAGGTATTTAAGTATTGTGGGAGATACAAAACCGATGTAAATAACGAGTTTCCTTTGTGGGCCCATAGATGTTCGCTTAGGTGGTGGTATTGGAACATATACTGCACAACCGAATGTACGCAGATGGGAAATGTTAGGTTCATTTCCACGCTCGAGTTGAATAGGGGAATATTCATGATATGCAGTTGGTCGGAATTGGATTAGTGATGATGCATGTAAGATTGCATGCCCCCAACATGAAACGGGTAAGTTCATTTTGTGTAGTAGTGGTCTAGCGATTAATTTAAGACGTTTAATTAATGATTCAGCTAGACCATTTTGAGTATGAACATGAGGGACCGAATGCTCCACTTTGATTCCCAGTGCCATGCAAAAATCATAGAATGCCTTAGAGGTGAATTCGCCGGCATTATCCATACGAATGGATTTAATATGATGATCTGGGAATTGAGATCTCAACAGGATGATCTGTGCAATAAGCTTTGCAAAAGCAGTATTGCGAGTGGATAGCATGGTTACATAAGTCCACCGAGTGGATGCATCTATTATGACCATAAAGTACTGAAATGGTCCAGATGCTGGGTGTATTGGTCCACAAATATCTCCTTGAATCCTTTCAAGGAATTTAGGAGATTCAGTTCTTACTTTACTACTAGAAGGACGAATTATTAGCTTACCCTTTGTGCAAGCATCACATATGTATTCATTAACAGAAGGGATTCTGTTGTGTGTTATGTTATGGCCTGATGAATTACATAGAATCCGACGCATCATAGTTTGTCCTGGATGTCCTAACCGCTCATGCCATAGTTTGAAAGAGTTTGGATCATTAAATTTTAGATTAAGAGCTATATGGAGATTTGAGGGTCTGATGTATGTGTAATACAAGCCAGACGAGAAAGATGGAAGTTTTTCGACGATGTGTTTACGACAATTTAAATAGTGAGTCATCAACAGATATTCACTATTGTCCTCAGTATTTGTTTCAATGTGATAGCCATTCTGTCGAATGTCTTTGAAACTGAGGAGGGTACGCTTTGATTGTGGATACAATAAAGCATTTTTGATTATCAGCTCGGTACCCATAGGTAGAATGATCGAGGCTCTTCCGGAGCCAACGATTTGTATGTCGTCGTCAGAAATAGTAGTGACACTTCCTTTCTTTTCGGTTAATGTTTGGAAAAATTGTCTATCTTTTAAGATAGTATGAGTAGTAGCACTATCTACTAAGCACAACACATTAATCTCCATAAGCACTTAAGTGTATGTTTGGTTACGTTTAGATATGAGGAATGCTAAGGAGAGCCAAGATTACAGACGCTGATTAATCAGCCGCACAAGGGATCACTTAGGTCCTACTTTATCAAGAACGTATTAAATTATTTTTGTAGACAATAGTGATCGACAATTGGATTTGACTGTAAAAATAAAGCATCGATAAGCATTCATAAATGGAATCCATAAAAGTATCATGCAACATAGTCAAGATAAAAGCCAGTCAAACATGCTGGTCCAACCAAGTAGCAAGTAATATCAAATAGTCTAATAGATAAAGCAAGTAAACAGCAAGTTGATGTCGATCACTCATTATCTCCAAAGGCGTCTACAGTCATTGTATCACCCACTAAGAGGTCATCCTTCTCCATATCAAAGCCTGCATCTGGCAGGTTGGTGTGGTGTGATTCACCTTTAGGAGCTTTTCCCTTTTTGTCTTTAAGCATGCGTTGATATAGCTCCACTAGATGTTTTGGAGTTCGACACTGGCGAGACCAATGGTCGTCGCATCCACATTTGTGACAGAGTTGCTTGTTCTGTGTACCTGAGCTCGATGGTTTGTCTTGAGGTGCATTCTTTTCAGTTGCACTAGATTGTGCATTGTTGCGACCTCTACCTCTTCCCCTACCACGGCCTCGACTTCGGGTCGATCCGCGTCCCCCACTTGCCTCATTTCCTTTCCCACGTGTACGGCCTCTAGAGTTCCTCCGAGTAGCATATGCTTCAGGCACAGCTTGTGAGCCAACCGGTCTAGTATTGTGATTTTTCATCAACAATTGGTTGTGCTTTTCTGCAACTAGAAGTGCAGAAATAAGGTCGGAGTGTGTTTGATACTCTTTGGCCCTGTACTGCTGCTGGAGTACAAGATTACTAGCATGGAATGTGGAAAGAGTTTTCTCGATCAACTGATCATCAGGGATCGGTTCACCGCACAGCTTGAGCTGTGAAAGTATGCGATGTAGGGCGGAGTTGTACTCCGTCACAGACTTGAAGTCTTGGAAACGAAGTGTTTTCCAAGCATGTCTGGCTTCGGGGAGGGTCACATTTTGTTGTTGTTGGAATCGATCCTGGAGGGATTTCCACAACATTGATGGATCTTTTTCAGTGAGGTATTCATTCTTAAGATCTTTGTGAAGATGATGTCTTAAGAAGATAAGAGCTTGTGCCTTTTGGGCAGTAGTGGATTTCCACCCTTGAGTGGTGGTGTCGGATAAGTCTTTTGAAGCCAAGTGGATTTCAACGTCTAAAGCTCATGTCAAGTAATTGTGGCCATCTAGTGCCAGTTCATCAAATTCACGTTTGATGATGTTTGACATTTTTGTTGCTACTGATAGCTCCTTGAGAGTTACGTACCCAAGTGTAGGTTGATTTCAAG
>JAPKLY010000142.1:42919-72372 GCA_026898435.1 Prunella vulgaris | reverse complement strand
ATAATACACAAAATAGGTAAAATACATGCATACTTAAACGCTAATCAGCTACAAAGAAAAAGAACTAATAAATTTAGAATTTATTATTGTGTTGTAGCAATTAGAAAAATAGGGCTTAAGATCCAATGCAATGACAAATTAATAATAGGGGTGTATTTAATAAAGGATTGGGTGTATGACTTGTGTAAGACTTTTATTAATGAGACTTTAACCCAAAAATAATTATTGGATAAGGCCTTAAAAAAAATTTATGATTTGGGCTTTCATAATACTATTATGAATTTGATAATTATTAATGGGACATCGGGCCCAAAAATAATTGTTAGGATCCAAATTAATTAGGATCAACTAAATAAAATGCCCAATCAATTTTAAAAAAATGGCCCAAGTAATTAATTAATATTATTATTAATTAAGTTTTTTTTTATTATTAAAAGGGCTTTGGCCCAATTTAGTATATTAGGAAAATGGGCCCAATTTCGGAATTAAGAAACCGAATTAAAGGGCAGAAGCCTAGTTAGGAAAAGTAATTGGAAAGGCCCAATAAACAGGCCCATTACTAACTGATATCAGAAAAGAAAACCCTTGACCAATTAAACAAAGGGGAATTCGGTCCGATTGTCTAGCGGCCGTTCGCAAAAATTTCGGCGAGGGGTTGTCCACGTCGCCATCGACATCGCGTGGAGGCAGGTGGGCTTGGCGTTCACGTCGTCGTGCGGAAACAGGGCGTCGCCGCTCCAGCCATTACCGGTGCGAGGAGGAGTTGCCGCCATCGCGGGCTGTGACGCCGCCGCGTCTCCTGCACTGTCGCGCGGAGTTCGCCGTCGCACGGAGTTCACCGTCGCGAGGAGCTTGATGCTCTCGGCAGCGGTGCCGTCGACGCAGAGGGGGTGTTGCCATCCCGTAAGCGCAGAGCACCGTCGCGGCATGCTGCCGTCGTGGCTGACACGCGTCGCGCACCGTCGCGCACAGCCGCTTCAGGGGCTGTCGCGGATTTGCCGTCCGTTGAGTTTGACGCGGCCATCGTTCATGACGTTTAGGCCAGTTCAAGGGCTCAGTCATAACGGAATCGCCACAGTCAATTGAGGTTTGGGAGTTTTGATTTCAAAAACTAAAATTGGTTTTGATTTCTGTATTCAGTAAAAAAAATTTGATTTCCTGTTCGAAAAAGTGTTCTGGAATCGACAAAAACAATTCGATTTTTCGAAATTGTGTATTGGGTTTTTGTATAAAACAATGATCCGAGTTTTTGTTCTAGTAAGAACAGGTTCTGATTTCTCAAAAACTGATTTTCTGAGTTACGAAAAAGAATCGGATTATGGGGTTAATACGATCGAAGGCAATCGATTTTCGTTTCTGATTTTGTTATGCAATGTTATAAGCATTTTGATTGCACTGTATACATATAAAAAAAATGTAACATGACCATACAGGGAGCATACAGTAATAACATAGCATATGCAGAATGATTTTTGACATATAATTGCATAGGTAGATGATTGCAGATACTAAGATGCATATTCAAAAGTATACGAATGTATGTGTTGATTGCATGTATGGGTTTGTTCACATATATAAATTCATAAACATTAAATCTATATACATATATATGGACGTACGATTGCATCAGACCATAATTATCAATACAAACAAACTGCAGTAAACACATATTCTGATATTCAGAATATTAAAGCATATTCAGGCATATTCATAAAATAAACATATGCTTACTTAGGGTTCCTAGGCATGGGATTTTCATATTAACAAAAATACAGAAACTTACGGTTTCAGCAATTTATAAAATTAATCCCGATTGATTTGATCTCGAAAACAGCTGGAGCAATCCTCTCGTAAATCTTTATTGCTCGTAGAGACTCGTGCTGATAACGTGTTGTAATAGAGAGAAAAGCGCAAGCATAAAGTAAATAACACAGTATTGATGACCCAGTTCGTCACGGAGTGACTACGTCTGGGGGCGACCAAGCCAGGAGATTATACTAATAATGAACTGCCGTTACAATCAATATGAAAGTGTAGAGTACATAATACAGGGAACGATACTATATATAATACCTAACCCTAAGTCTTGTGGGCCTAAAGCCCACTGGATATATCTAATATTATATCCACACAATATAATAATATATTTACATATATTATAACAGTGGTAACCTATTTGCCACTAAATTTGTCATCAATGGTAAAATCACCCCCAATCTTAATTCAATATGTATATTTTCTTAGAATATTCTTACTTTAATCAAATTTATTTTTTAATTTTATTTTATAGTTGTATGTAATTGAATTTATAATTTAATATTTATGTTTAAATTTTTAAAAATTATGTTCAACTAGTTATAATTTGTATTTTTATTAATAAGATGACGAAGGTTTATATTTTGTATATTTAATTTTATGTCATTTAATATTATGAAAAAATTATAAAATTGTTTAAAAAATAAGACTAATTTTAAATTGGTTATACGAAAAATAAATTATATTAAAAATATGTATATAAATTTGTCACACTATATTCATATATGACAACTTGCCATCATATTTGCTACTCTCTTGTGTCCCATTTAAATGGTAAATTGGTGTTTGCCACCACATTTGCCTCTTCATTGGGAATGCCCTTAGGGTAGAGAATTAGGGATTGAGAACATTTTTATTTCTTTAATTTTTATTTATTTGTAGGAGTAATCCTTAGTTTGGATTGCAGTTATTTTTGGATGACTTGAAGCTTTGTTAGGATTTTAATTTAGTTTTATGCAAGTTGTTTTCATTCAATTCATTCTTAGTAGTATTATGTTCACTCTTCATTTTAATGTTATTTACATGATTTTGAATAGTTTACTCATTTCTTTTCGTTCTAATCTGCTTTTTGTCTCAATTATGCATGTTGACCCATTAGCAATGAGTTAGACATTTTTGCTTTGGGTGAAGGAAGATAATGAACAATTATAGTCATTGTCTTTAATTTTTTTTGAAGGTTTACTGATGAGATGAGTCATTTTAGTAAGTCACGGAGATATTTAGGATTTTAATTTCTATTGATGAATATTGGAGTCCTAATCACGACAAAATGAGAGTTGAGTGAGAAGGGTAAGATTACTTACTTGATAGTGATAGATTCTAGGATTGAGTTAAGGTTCTTAATGACATTGAGAGATGCTTAGAAACTGAGAACAAGACTATTAGGGTGTTGAGATATGAATGAGAGTTCTATTTCAGCCGGACATTAATGTATGACTTACTCATTAGATAACCTTTATAAAGGAATTTTAAGCAATTGATTGTAATTGGTACATAATAGAATTCACCCGAAGCATCTCATTATTTCTGCACGTTATAGTTTGGGTTGTTATTTTCATATTCTTGAGTCATTTCAATTATCTGCCTTAGTTAGTAATTAGATAGAAACTCAAACTTGCATTTTTATTTTTGTTTATTTGATTTCAAGACTCACACACAATTCTTAGGATTAGACTTGTCTCATTACTTCCCGTGGATTTGATATTTTATAACTTGGTCAGCTTACCACTACACGATCTTATCCACTTGTAGGAAAGTGCATTTGTGTGCGAACACAAATTGCTAGTCAGACTCAGTGGATAGTCAACCGATTCCATGACAGCCTGAAGAATGAAGAAGTAATATGGCGTCAGACTGTGATTGAGCTCAAGAAGGAGTATGATGCGCAGGGGGAAGCCTTAACATCATTCCAAAAGTAAATTAACAAGATAGAGTCTAAGAATGTCATCAGGGCTGAGAAATTGGAGAAGGTTGACCAGAGATTGAAGATAGTTTTGGATCAGGCAGACTCCCAAGGATTCACAATTGCTGACATTACCAAACAATTGAATGGGGAGCATGATGCCAAGAAGGGGGAAAGGAGAGAGAAGAAAGCTCTCAGTAGGGAAGTAAGAGCTGCTGAGAAGAGGAAAGAATTTACCTCCGAAACTTCTTATGAAACTACTGCTTTTGAGGCCACTGCTCCCCAGAAGAAGCTGAAGCAAACAAGGTCAATGACCTCTATGAGGAGATGGAGGCTGCTCTTTATCCAGTGGTTGTTCTGACCAGAAAAGGCAAGGCTGAGAAGTTGGCCCTTAAAGCAAAGATGAAGTCCATTTCTCAAGCCACTCAAATGCAATTGCTGAAGGGGTCAGTGGAGTACTTGAAAGAACTGATCCTGAAGCAAAAGAAGTCAGCAGCCAGTGGATCCAGGAAGAAAGCACCCAGGAAGCAGGATCCTCAGAACCTTGGGCCACTCCTTTGGGAGCATATGGATCAGTTCGTGCCCAAGGAACTGAATGAGAAGTGGATCCCCCTGAAGAATGAATGGGTGGACCTCTACTACGTGGTCGAGATCTTGGATGATTTTTTGGAGGATAAGAAGACGATCCTCCACAACTGGATGCAGCTGGAGCATGCTGAAATCTGGTTAGAAATCAACCGGTATGTTGATAAGAAGGGTGTAGAGATCAGGGCCCCTGACAATATTCAGTATCCGCCTCCGATGCTCGGAATGTCACATCAACTGCACAGATCAGCAATCCGGGAAGAGATCGGACTGATAGACATGATGACTAATTCCCTGCAAGATGCCAGGAAGTTGGATGTTATCCTACTGCGTGTGCTGAATAAGTATGGAATACCATTAGATCAGTGGGATGCATAACTTTGTATAGATTGTCAGGATACATTTGTAATAGTTTCAAGATATCTTTACTTATCACTCTGAATCAATGAAATTTATTACATTCATGAGATTAGCAACTCGTTGTCTCCTGATTTACTTACTGCACCTTATCAAGAACTTTATTAACCCTTTAATGTTTCCATCTTATAGACTAAGTACCTCACTTGTTAGAGGTTTACTGAACTGAATGTATACTGACTTATATCAATTGAATGTATAGATGGTTAAGGATTGGTAAAGGGTTTTGACATCATAAAAAAAGGGGAAATTGTTTGGATACAATTTGAGTTGTTTTGATTCAGATCCCAAAACCCTTTGATGAATTTGCCTAAGTACAAAAGTTCAGGATTGTATAGTTCAGGACTAGTTCAAGTTAGAGTAGACTTGCTTTATTCACACGTATTCAGTTCATGAGAAACACACTGAAGACTGAAGGTTGATGTGGAGACGTTCTGAAGATCCAAAGTCAGGAAGGTGTTAATCCTGAAGGTCAGAGTTCACACTGAAGATTACTCAAGATATCTGACTTGAAGCTAAAACCTGAACAACATGAAAATCGGTCCTAAAGAAGGAGTGAAACCAACCCTAAAGACATACCACTGATGGTGTTCCTACTGAGTATACTAAGCGTACTCAGGTCAGGACACACTTAGTGAAGGCGAACGTAACCTGAGTAATCGGGCTGAGTATTATCTTACTGATACGCGTAAGGAATGTCATTTATGTTATGGAGACTTAGAAAAGGTTACTGACGCAATGGAGACTTAGCATTTATGCTAACATCTGAAGACAAAAGGAATGTCAGAATCTCCAAATAAGGACAACATTAAACCTGAGTTAAATACATAACAATCAGAGTCTTAATGGTACGATGAAGGATAATGTCACATCAAATACTAGCCATTTGAAGAACAACCAGTAGGATGTCGACACGTACGTATGGAGACTGGACAAGCATTCAATGCTCCTCAGACCTGCAGGCGACAACTAGAAGAATTTCCCATTTATGCATGGTGAAAAGTGAATCAAGTACTCCCTAGGCTGCCACCTACTTAATATAGAAAGATTTTGAAAGATCTCCTCACAACGCACTCCACAACTTCGGTATCCCTTTTTGTGTCCTTTGGCCTATTTCACATTTAGAAGAGGGCTTGCTTGGGCCTTTAGGCTTGACCCAAAAAGATTGGTCAATTTATGCAATGGGCCAATTTGTTGTTGGTATTCATGGGCCTAATATAAAAAATATGGATGGACCATTTGATTTTGAGAAAATAAATAATTTCGATTTTCATTATTATTATTATTATTTTATAAATATTGATAGTTATTTTGATTTTACTACAAATAATTTATTTTGGCACTGTCTCAAGATTTTAGACAAGATACATATTACAGATATCTTTGAGGTTCAGTGTCGTGCTATTTTTATTTTTTTCAACTTTTTTGTAGATGCTGACCGTTTTATCGCCTACATTCTACTGCTCAAGATACAGTTTCCTATACATTCGAGGATGAATTTTTTAAAGTGGGAGAGAATGATGGAGATAAAGAATGTAAAATATTATATTTATTATTGATTGGATATAATGAGATTTTTTTTTATTTGATAGAATTAATTGATTTTTTTATTTAAAAAGATTTGTTAGGATTTTGTTTATTATTATAAATAGGTATCTTATTTCAGTGTAAAAGGTTGTTGAATTATGAATTAAAATTATTGGATTAATCCCTTTATTCATGTTTTTAGTTATTGTTCTTCCAATATTCAATTGAAATCAATGGATTAACAAACTATAATTACAAGATCATATCATCTGGTATTTAGAGGTTGAATCAACAGATCAATAACGATAGTATCGCTCTTCTCGCTATATTATTTTGAGTAGGTCTCCCGTGCAATATTGCACGGGTGCAATATATGCTAAAAAAGGAAAATTTTGAAAATTCGCGGGTCAATAGGGTCAAAGTAACAAAATTCGCGGATCTTGAACGGGTCGGGTCGGATTTGGGTAATTTTCAAATTTCAGGATTTTCGCTTCCAGTTGGTGATACTGTATGAGTAAATTTATACTACTACAAGGTCAAATGTGTATTACTATAAGAACAAATATTGTTTTTTTACATATATTTATTTGTTTTTGTAGAAAACAAACATGTTAATACAATGTAAGATCAATATGTGTATTATTATAAGAAAAAATATCCGTTTTTCATAAATATTTATTAATTTTTATAGAAATTATTATTTTTTAAGATGTAGTAGCACACATTTTGTCTTACAGTAGCACACATATGTTGAGCAATTTATATAACTGTAGGATTTATGTGGCTAATTATACGTAGAAAATCACTCAAACAATAATCTAGAAATGTAATTTGGATTAGTAATAGGAATTGTTATTGGAAAAGTAGAGAGAGAAATTGTGTAATGTATTTCTTATATTTTGGAAATCAGATCCTTACAAATGAGGTTTTTCCTCTTATTTATACCCTTCTAAGGGTGAGGTGGCATGTTTACAAGCCATGTGGCCTCTGGAGGTGACATGTGTCCTCCACTTATCATCCTCTCTGTCACTTGCTCCACTGACTCTAACTATAATGTTCTACGTCTTTCCTTTAGGATCTTCGAATATCCTGTGTCCTCTTCTTCGGAGTATAGCGAGCAATGTGGCGAGCAGATGGGCGAGCAGTACGGGCTTGTTCTCAGAGTTTAGTACCTTGCCTCCCCAGGAGCCGAGCGAGCAGGTTGGCGAGCATACGGGCGAGCATGGTGGCGACCAACTCGGACTTAGCTCTATGGGCTCGTCGCTTCATTATATCAGGGTTCGAGCGAGCACTTAGGCGAGCAACAGAGGAATGGCCACGTAGGCTTGCTGTCTCGTCACCTCCAGCTGGGCGAGCATGTGGGCGAACATCTCGGCGAGCACGTGGGCGAGCAGCTGGACCACTTTAGTTTGCTTAGACTCTTATTTCTTTAATCCTCGAGCTTAGTTCTTTTTTATCAACATTTGCCCCTCAGTATATGCTTTGATTTTGATATCAAAGTATATGCTGGAGTTAGTTTACTAAGTGGACGAGCAGTTGGGCGAGCTATTGGGCGAGCAACTTAGCGAGAAACATGGTCCTCGCCTTGGTGCTCGCCTTCTTGCTCGCTCTCTCTCTCTTCAGCAGTTCAAAATGGCTCCAGAAAATGAGGCGCCTCCTCGTTTTGTGTGCCAATCAGTCGCATGAAAAGGCGTGCCTTTTCAGAAACTTTTCAAATGTTTTGCAATTTGGTCCCTGGAATTCTTTTCCCTCTTTCACTTTGACCCGAATATATAAATAGGGGTTTTCCTAAGCACTATTCATCTTCTTCTTCATTTACTGTTTCTCCTTTTAGTATTCCCGGCGATTTCTTCTTCAATCTTTTTCTGACGATCCTCAGGAACCTTCATCACTCCGGCGACCGATCCTGCGACTTCAATATACTAGGTAATTCCTCAATTCCTTTCATCTCTTCTTCACATTACTTTTATTTTCTTTTTATTTTTGCATGTCTATTTTATGTACTTGTTTACCGGAATTTCTGATCAGAATTTTGTTGACAACACCCCTCATCCTTAGTTAATCACACCTTAGGATCAACCTTGTCTTTTCCTCTTTCTTCCCGAATCCATGTCGTCATCTTCAAGCCGTACGATTTCCCACCGGAATCCGGGCAAATGGCCCATGGTGGAGAATGTAGAGAAAGGCGGCCCGATTGCGGGCTTGTCCTCGGTTCATCTGGCGGGGTCTGATTCCGCAGTTGATGAGGTGAACCGGTTTCTGGAGAGAGAAGGCGAGCAAGCCATCGAGGAGGCTAGCGAGCACCCCTGCCAGCATATCGGCGAGCAGCTGGGCGAGCAGCCCATTGCTCGCCCAGAGGGGGATGATGCGGAGGACGTAGAAATACTCTCCAGCAGTGGCGATAGCGACGACTCTATCACTGAGTGGTTCGAGTCTGTTAGCTTCCCCCAACCGCACATGTCTGAGAGGTCCATCCCCGAAGGCATTGCACAGGAGTTCGATTGGAGAGCGTACTACGAGCGGTATGCTGCTGACTTCCCGACACCTCCTCGGCAATATCGGGAACTTGAAAGAGATGACCGCACATCCTTTAAGGCGAATACCATAGTGAGTGTCATCGATGAGGACGATCTTGACCACATCCGGAAGGAGTATCATATTCCCTGTGACGTTACCATGTATGCTCCCCGGGAGAAAGAAAGAGCTGACCGCCCCCCGGAAAGATTGACGGCCATAAACGTGCATACGTTGGCTGCTGGTGTGACGTTACCCTTGCACCCTCTTATCGGGCGCTTTTTGGAGACGACGGGTTTAGCGATCACCCAGCTGACCCCCAACGTGTGGACGTACCTGATATCACTATGCACGATTTTTACCTTGGAGAAGTACAAGGATCGCCTGACTCCTCAAGAGGTGAATTACACCCTCTGCCTTAGCAAGTGCTCTGAGGAGGGCCAAGGCTATTATTACCTTAAGGCGAGGAGCGACATGAAGATCCTTGAGGGACTGCCAAACAAAGTGAGAGACTGGAAGGAACAATTCTTTTTTATCGGCGGTGACTGGCGGGCTCCTGACAACAATGAGGGTCTTGGGGGACGTATTATGACCCCTACTGAGTTTGGCGAGTTGCAGCGTAGGACTTGTTTACATGCTTTGAACCTTATTCTTTTTTTTTGATATTGTGTCTGATGTCTTTATTCCTTTGTATTGCAGGCTTGATCCCTCAGCGCTGGAAGAAGACGAGCTTATCTGAAGAATTCAAGTTCACTTGTATTCTCGTTTGTCGCCGGAATAAGAAAGATAGAACTTTTGACTATCTAAACAAGCCCAGCTGCCGCATTGCTTCGGGACTGATCACAACCCCTCACCATCTACGAGCTCAGGTTGCCCATCCCGCAGGTAAGGTTGTCTTGGTACTTTTGAGATTGAGATTTCATGCAAAATTCCTAACTTTTTCTATCTCCTAACGCTTACAGCTTCTGAAGTCTCTATTGCTATCCCTCCGTCCTTTAAGGCTTTGAACCAAAGATTCGGGATGGCACGTACTAAGAGGGATCCCCCATCCGTGGTGTTAGCAGCTCAAATTGCTGCGAAGACCACCAAGAAGCCTGCCGGAACCGGGCCGAGCACACGATCCTCTGCTCCCTCTCGAACCCCCCGCCCCGAAGCTCAACAAACCCCGGGTGATTCCCCGAGCGGCGGCGGTCACCGACTACAGCGAGGTGATGGATCACGCGTGGAACGTGATAGTGAAGCGGCCAAGAGGGCGAGGGTTTCAAGGCCTCCAAGTTCGGGAGGATTGGGTTGGGTTGAGGTTCCGGAGTCTACCCCTCCCGTTTCTGCTGGTACCCCGACAGCCCCGGCATCACATATCTGGGATGGGACCAGGAGCGGGCAGCTGGGTATGACATGTTTATACTTGATATTTTCTTGTATCATACCTCTGACATGTTTATACTTCCCACATGTTCATACTTAACATTTTCTTGTATGACCCTTTAAGCAGGTATGATCCTACACGTTATCAACATCGCAGCCCGCCGGTCCACCAGTTTGCACTTGCCCGTCCTCTAAAGTCTCTTAATGAGCTCAAGGGCCCAGTCCGAGGAGCTGTCGAATCTGCTGTCCGACACTGGACCCAGCCCCAAGACGCCATCATTCATCATCAGTCGTTGACTGATAACATTCGCACAGCCATGCATCATTCGAGTGGTGCCCTTATTACCGCTCAACGTGCTATCGAGCAGGCTGTGACGTTGGAGAAGTCCTACGCGGTGCTGAATGATAGCCTAAGGAAGGAGAGGGACGAGATGAAGAAAAGAGTTGCCACATTCGAGGCCAAAGCTAAGGCTTCCCTGGATACCGAGCAATCGGCGATTGCTAGTGCTGAGAGGTCTCGGGCTGAAGCTGAGGGTCTTCGGGTTGAGCTGGCCAGCGTCCGGGCACAGTTGGAGGAGAGCAGGGTTGCCCGGGGAAAGATTGCTGAGCTGGAAAAAGAACTCCAGGCCACCCGGACCGAACTCGTTGATCTTAAGGCCGCCCATACTGATTGCTATACTGCTGAAGCCGTTGCGGATATCCGAGAGGAGTCCTCTGACTTTGGCTTTGTTTATGCCTTTGCTGAGAATCTTCGGGCCTATCACCATGCTGTTGGTGAGAACGAGGACCCCTGGACAGCCTTGAAGAAGGAGTTCACCGACTTCCTTACCGAACGTCCTCTTCAGGAAGGTTTGGTGGTGGATATCGGGGACCTTGAAGAGATGGGAGTTGACTTAAGTGCTGTGCCTTCGACACTTAAGATCATCGGTGGAAACTATCCGCCTCTTCAGATTAATGCTGAGGATGATGCGATGGTGGACACTGAGGGTCTATCTCCGTTCGAAGTCCTCCCCGGTCTCTCTCCTTCAGGCGCCGGCGAGCAGGTGGGCGGCCAAGCAGGCGAGCAAGCAGATCATGGCCGTGAACAAGCTGGCGACCAGGCTGGCGACCAGGGGGGCGACCATTAAACTGATGTGTTTTTTTTTTCTTTTTTTGTTTCAATTGTCCTTGGAGACGTTTTTACTTTTTGCTTTTTCGCCCTTGAAGGCGCCCAATATGTACCCGAACACCTTTCGCCGTTTAATGCATTCGCAGTTTTTCTTTTATTGGCTTTCGCTTATATTTGCTTCTGCTGTTGATACTTTTGTCTTAGTTATTTAGTGCTCGCTTTTGATGTACGGTGTTTTAATTGATTCGTATTACTTTTCCTTTTTATTGGAATCGCGAATTTACACCTTATTTTTCATCCCTTTGGATGTAGGCTTATTGATTGGTAAGGACTCCCCTTTTAATGGTTATAACCTTAGGGTCAGTCTCAATACCTTGCCTTTATTGTGGACTCATAAGTCTTGAGAGCTTTATAACTTGAGACATCTTTTGATACATCAATTTGAAAGGACACCTCTCTATTCAATAGAATAATAACTTTACATATTTGTCTCCATCTATTATGGACCCGCTTGCCCCTGTACATGTTGGACAAGCAAGGTTTTCTTTGAGAAATTTACATAAGTCTTCATTGGTAAAACTTCTTGAGATGTGTTGCATTCCACGTGTATGCCGAAGAGTTACCCTGCATATCCTCCAGGTCGTACGTCCCATTTGGCCAACTTTTTGTTACTTTAAACGGACCTTCCCATTTTGGACCAAATACTCCAGTCGGGACTACCAATATCCTTCGCATCACCAGGTCACCAATTTGGAACTTTCTATCTTTAACCTGGGAGTTGTAGTATTTCTCGGTTCGTCGCTTGTAGACTGCATTCCTCAATTCTGCCGAGGTTCTTGTTTCTTCAATCAAGTCTTTTTCTACCGCCATATCGTTTTCATTTGCTTCCTCACTGTATTCGATTATCCTCCATGTCTGATGTTGGACTTCTACTGGGATGACTGCTTCAACTCCGAAAGCCATTGTGAATGGTGTCTCCCCGGTACTTGTCCTGTAAGATGTTCTGTAGGTCCACAAGACTTCCGGAAGCTCGTCGGCCCAACTCCCATTTTTTTCTTCTAACCGGATCTTTAGGATGTGCTTCAAAATTTTATTCACTGCTTCAACTTGTCTGTTTGATTGAGGATGATATGGTGTGGAGTAATGTTTCTTGATGTCCCAAGATGTGCAAAAGTCTCTTAACTTACTTCCATCAAACTGCCTCCCGTTATCCGTGACTATCGACTGTGGCAACCCGAATCTGCATATCAGGTTCTTCCAAATAAAGCTTATCATCCTCTCTTGGGTTATTGTTGTTAGAGCTTCAGCTTCGGCCCACTTAGTGTAATAGTCCACGGCCACCACTACAAATTTTACCCCTCCCTTTCCGGGAGGGAATGGGCCGATCAAGTCGATACCCCATTTAGCGAATGGCCACGGACTATATACTGACTTCAATTCTTGTGCTGGTGTATGGATGCTTGGAGCGAACTGTTGGCATTTCAAGCATCTCTTAGCATATCTGATAGCATCCTTTCGTAGTGTAGGCCAATAATATCCTTGCCTGACGGTTTTGTAAGCTAAGGCTTGTCCCCCAGCATGTCCTCCACATATCCCTTCATGGATTTCTTTCAACACCTTCTGTCCTTCTTCTGAAGAAAGACATTTGAGTAATGGGAGTGAGATTCCTCTTTTATATAATTGCCCTTCAACCATCGTGTATCTCGCAGCCTGTTTCACAATCCGCTGTGCTTCCCATGGGTCTCCTGGCTGCTCTCCGTTGGACAGGTATTTACAGATAGGTGTTCGCCAATCATCGGTAGACTGTTGCTGGCTATTGATTATCTGTTGCCCCCTCTTCAACACTTGATTAACATAATCAAATGTTGAAGGATTAATTAACTTTGTGACCACCACTTCTGAGATGCTTGATTCTCCGGTGCTCGTGGCTAACCGGGCTAAAGCATCTGCTTGGGTGTTCTCTAGTCGGGGGATCTGCTCAATGTATACTTGCTCAAACTTTGATATCAGGTGTGCAACGATCCTTTGGTAAATGATCATTTGTCGATCCTTCGCCTCGTACTCTCCTCGGACTTGAGATATGATTAGCTACGAATCTCCGAACACCTGAAGTCTCGTTGCCCCCACAGCTAATGATAGTCTCAAACCCGCGATAAGTGCCTCGTATTCAGCTTCATTGTTTGTTGCTAAGAAATCGAACCTTATTGCGGAGGTGAACACCTGTTTATCGGGACTTATCAGAACGACACCCGCTCCGGCTGCGGAACTTGTTGCGGATGGTCCTCGTCCTCTCCACCTTCGACTTGTCGAGGTGGTGCGGGATTCATCGTGGGAGACTTCGTACGTATGTCTCGTCATTGTTTTCGGAGACAATTGAGTATATTAGATGGGTTTTTAAAGAAATCTTTTCTAGCTCGTGTTTTCGAAGACAACAAATTCTCGAAAACACTCACAATTGAAGATATTCCTCAAAATGTTTACCGAACTTCGAAGGGCGTTCTTTGTGTTCTTGAGAAATAATGAAGAATGAGTATCGAATTCTTCAATCGACGGAGGTTCGGCCCCCTCCTTCTAGCGCCAAATTGTTGAGCAATTTATATAACTGTAGGATTTATGTGGCTAATTATACGTAGAAAATCACTCAAACAATAATCTAGAAATGTAATTTGGATTAGTAATAGGAATTGCTATTGGAAAAGTAGAGAGAGAAATTGTGTAATGTATTTCTTATATTTTGGAAATCAGATCCTTACAAATGAGGTTTTTCCTCTTATTTATACCCTTCTAAGGGTGAGGTGGCATGTTTACAAGCCATGTGGCCTCTGGAGGTGACATGTGTCCTCCACTTGTCATCCTCTCAGTCACTTGCTCCACTGACTCTAACTATAATGTTCTACGTCTTTCCTATAGGATCTTCGAATATCCTGTGTCCTCTTCTTCGGAGTATAGCGAGCAATGTGGCGAGAAAATGGGCGAGCACTATGGGATTGTTCTCAGAGTTTAGTACCTTGCCTCCCCAGGAGCCGAGCGAGCAGGTTGGCGAGCATACGGGCGAGCATGGTGGCGACCAACTCGGACTTAGCTCTATGGGCTCGTCGCTTCGTTATATCAAGGTTCGAGCGAGCACTTAGGCGAGCAACAGAGGAATGGCCACGTAGGCTTGCTGTCTCGTCACCTCCAGCTTGGCGAGCATGTGGGCGAACATCTCGGCGAGCGCGTGGGCGAGCAGCTGGACCACTTTAGTTTGCTTAGACTCTTATTTCTTTAATCCTCGAGCTTAGTTCTTTTTATCAACAACATATATTCATGTGGTATACATTCTGGAATTTCGATAAAATTAATTTTATAAGATGTAGTAGCACACATTTTGTCTTACAGTAGCACACATATGTTCATGTGGTATACATTCTGGAATTTCGATAAAATTAATTTTTTAAGATGTTGTAGCACACATTTTGTCTTACAGTAGCACACATTTTGTCTTACAGTAGCACACATATGTTCATGTGGTATACATTCTGGGAGTGGCGAGATAGTAACACATGTAAGGTATTATTACATTAACATATTATCAAGATAAAACTAATAATAAAATGAAAAATAAATTAAGAAACACATATTTGTTCTTGTAAAAATACATATTATTCTTATAGTTACTTTAAAAGTACAAAAAAATAATTTTTTAAGATGTAGTAGCACACATTTTGTCTTACAGTAGCACAAATATGTTCATGTGGTATACATTCTGGAAGTGGCGAGAATTTTCCTTAAAAATTTTATTGGATCCGCGAATTTTCATTTGGGGATATTGTACGGGTCGCATTTTGTGCAATATTGAATACGAGTTTTTGTGTATTATTTTATTAGCAAAATTGAAAACTATATTTTGTATCATCTCATATTATCCCTTGTAGAAGCCTTCCGAATTGTAAATACATATATTTGAATTTGTTTATATTTGTGAGTATGAATTTTTTTCGAATTTGATAGGATAAATATTACTTTTAAAGGTATATGAAATAATTAAATGTGTATTTATCTGCAAAGTTATAGATTAGATGTATAAAATAAAAGAGGAAAATTGGTGTTGCGTTAACTAAATAACAATAAATAAAAGGCCGCTAGAATAGATAATTGATAATATTGTGTAAATTTTGTTTTAAAGAGTAATATAGGGTATAATAGGTTATCATTTAAAAGAATTTGAAATTTTATACCAAAATTTGGATAAACATATGATGATTTGTCCTTATACAAGTTCAATTTTCTAAGGTCTTTCAAAAGACTGATTTGGACTAAATTTAAATTGTTACAGGACTAAATTAAAAAATAAATAATTATGGGTCGAAAATAAAAAAAAAGTGAAAAAGCTTTGGAACTAAAATAGTATTAATCCCGCACCTCGATAAACAACACTATATTTTATAGTGTATGTTTTATATAAATGTAGTTCATGATAAAATTATCATGAAACTGTTTAAAAGTATCAAATATTTAATCAAGTGTATAAAAATATCTATCAGATATATCAAAAGTTAAGGCCAATATAATTTATAACATGAATTATAAGATAATATCATTGATCCCGATTTTTTATGCATTTAATTAAATATTTGATACCTTAAAATGGGTTCATGTTAAACTTATACAATGAACCATTTTCATACAAAACTTTACCTATATTAGAAGATTTAAAATTTTATACAAGAATTGGATAAAGTATGAGAATTTATCTTTAAATAGGTTCAATTTTCGAGGTCTTCAATATTATTTTATAAGCATCTTTGCAAGGAAATATTGTGGACCTTTTCAAAAAAGAAAAAAAATATTGTGGGCACCTCGATAAACATGCAGTTGGCATTATCTCAATTATTGAGTGAGTCTCTCGTGAACTCGAGTTCAAATAAATTCGTATCATAGTTATATATAATCAATATCACCGTTAAAAAAGTATATTTAATTTTTAAACAATGATAATGATAGCTAGTGTATACAAATGACAATGATAATTGATGAACCCGAGTTCATTGTGAACTCGGGTTCATACAAGTTTTTGTCCCAATTATTTGATATAGATGCATTATGTTTTGGATATATAAATACCGACATCCGTAAACAAGTAAGATGACTAGTCCAGTAATTATAATAGATATAGTTCACAAGTTTCCAAATCAAATCCTATGGCGGTCACTATTTTGTGCTGCAGAAATTCAAATAGCAATTTGGAGGCCTGACATACAATGATTAATAGTAAGTTTAATTTGTCAAGTAATTTTCTGTGAATTTTTATTTCTTCATCCGTGCTTTATTAACTGAAAACCAAGTGTTGAATTTCATTATAAAATGTTTATCACATTTGATGATGTCTCTTTCAGCCTTAATGAAGATAGCTACGTACACACAACTCACAAACACTAAACACACACACATACACATGAATAGATGAAGTTGATTTTAATCTTCCTACTGATCTTGTAATATTTTTTCCATTTTTTTAATATTACAGATATATTTTTTTAATATTACAGGTATATATGTTCCAGTGAGAGAAATCAATTTCGTATAATTAAGATATTCTTTTTCTCAATAAATTCAGGTATACCATTTTGGAGGTCTCACCTATGGTAGTTGATGGAACTTCATGAGTAGTTTGTTAGCACTGTCAATTAGCTTGGCAAAGCCAGTAATAAGATTAATTTGTCAATTTCTCTACGAATTTTTTGTTTCTAATATTTTTTTTATGAATGCACTCAGAAGATGATGTTAAATTCACTATAAAGTGTTCAGCACATTCAATATGTTGTGTGTTAGCATTAATGTATAGATATATATATATATATATATATATATGTGTGTGCGCGCTTGCAAAAATTTCTTTCATGGAAGAAAACAATTTTACTTTTCTTTTGATCCAATAAATTGTTTTATATTTTGCAAAAGCAGCATCGAAAATAATTTGGAACATAATGCAGGTGTGGGAGGGGTCACTCTTTTCCTCATCAAGAGTAATTTATAGGTATAAATTAATATAGTTATGCCTACAGATGACTTTTGATATGGAAAAGACTGACCATTCCACCCACATCAGGTTCCAAATTGTTTTCGGTGTTGCTTCTGCACAATGTAAAACAAACAATTGGTGTGATCTAAAATATGATTAAAAGTGTCTTCTTCTACGAAAGTGATTTGTGTATGCATATATATATATATATGTAGGTGCATGAATATATCCGACTTCATTAAGATTGACACACATAACATTGAATGCGATGAACATACTATAGTGAATTCAACATCATTATCTCTGGGTAGAATTCTTTAAAAGAAATTGGAAAATCAAAATTCACCTAGAATTTGACATATCAGACTTACTACTAGCTGCACCAAGTTGATTAACAGCGCTAACAAACTTCTCATGAAGCTCCTTCAGCCATCGAGGCGAGGCCTAACAAATAGTATCTGAGTGTTCCGCTACCAAAAATAGTGGGCGTTTCAATGCCACTATAGAGTATAGTTGTAGAGGATTTGAATTATACCAAAATTCGGATTGAGTAATGAGGATGTATTTGTATATATGTTCCATTTTCTAGTTCTATAAAATCTTTTTAAAATTCTTTTTCAAGAAAATACTGTGGCCACCTCTGTAAATACTGTTATGTCCAATATAACAAGTTCTTGGAGATAATGTTTAGGTTTTCAATTCACAAGTTGACAGACTCAAACTTTATAAATTCGTAGAATAATAAAGCCGAAGTTTTATGATGGAGATAAGAAATATAATTTATTATAGGGTAAGTTACATATAAGGTCATTTACCTAGTGGAATACCCAAAATCCCAACTTACAAGGAGGGTCACAATATGGGACCCACCATTGAAAATTAGAACCAGCTGACAGAAGCCTAGCTTTTGGTAGCTTCAGGCTATACATCTCTCACGTCTCTCACATTCTCTCACATCTCTCACCATTCTGAGAGAAAAAGTTACTGTTTATGCCCCAATTTAAATACCTGGAATGAAAATTCAAATTCTTTCGAATTCAGAATTTGGGCGCCGTTTGTTTTAGGGCGATTCTAAGAAATTCAAGGGATTCAAGAAATATTAGAAGATTTTGCATAATTTGGTGCATACGGAAGTTCGGATCATCGTCAAGGGATACATTACAGGTTATGCATGTCGTTGTTTCCAAAATTTGATTTTTTCTCCTTTCGATTACTGCATGTTGAGGCTTTTGTTGAATACTGATTCTATTTGGTGCGATTACTCCATTTTCGTTTGAATATGATATTATTTGCTTTGAAATCAAGAAATTTTACTCTGTCTTTTTTTTGGCTCAGTAACGGGAGATGGGTAGAACTCACAAATCCAAAAAAAAATATGAATTGATAAGTGGTAGTTCAAGCGAAGACACGGATGATGAAGAAACACCAAAGGGGAAGAAACATGGACGTATTCAGCGTCGTTTACGTTTTAAAGGTTCTGGTTTGGATATTTAATTTCAACGAGTTGTGGTTTTAAAGGTTCTGGTTTTAAAGGTTCTCGATTTTGCTAATTTCAAGTGTGGAATGCAGTATCTCGAGGATCAAGATCTAAATTTAGAGATGCTGCAGTTAATGGAAAAGGTAAATTTTTAATTATTATACAATACAAGTGAAATCATGTACATTACTCATATAGGGGTTGAATGTTCAGGGAAAAGGATTGTTCGTTACATTTATAGCACTTCAGAGTCAAGTATTTTGCGTTTCATAAATACTGATAATCATGCATTCATATATAAAACCATTCTAGTCAGTTACGAATGTATTATTTATAGATGACATTAGTCCAAGAAGGTTTAAAGCTGGTCATTTACAAATTGAATCAGGTTATGATTATACATCAAGTTGCTTTATTTTTTTGGATTATACATGTAGTTATATATATGAATTTGTTTTTATTCAATATACAGATGATAACCGCTCATCAAAGAGACGTAAACGTGGCAGATGTATTGTTGAAGAAATTATTTGTCCAGCTGAATTAGGTTTTTCGGATTACCTACATGTTCATTTTACCATTCGTTGTTTGCAGATTACATACCTAATCATAGTTATTTTGATTTATGTTTGCAGAAAGTCCTATACAAAAGAGGACTTTACGATCGATGAGGAAAGCTCTTGAATCATGTTGGTTAGATATTACATCTAACTTAATAAATTATAGGTTTGTAAAAAAATAAAACTTCTGCATTTTTCTTGTGTTACAGAGGCATCAAGTCCTAATGTTCAAAACAAAAGGAAACGTGTTGCCAAAATATCATGTTCAGGTATTACTATTACTATTTCATTTAACTAGTGTAACAAATCTACATAACTTTTGTATTCCTAATTAGATATGATTCTTTAGAAGCTGACAGTCCAGATTACAAAGGAAAACTTCGTAGTCAACAGCCGCAAAGTCTGTATTCAGATTGGGATTCAAAGATTGAAGGCATATTAATAGTTCTGATTTTTTTTAAGGATTTCATATAATTACATTGTATTAGGAAATAAATTGTCGTTGTGATATATAGCAAGTCAAAACAACAATACTAAGGGGACACCAAAAAAGAACGCCAGTCAGATAAGGAAAACTGAACATGATGCGCAAAGAAATCATGTGAACAAGCGTGTTGTACGTCCACTGAACTGTTTCGGTAAGTCCAAATACTCCCTTACCAGTTCATTTTGGGCTGTATGCAGAGTAGATAGTTTGTTATTCAAGTTTTAGTTTGTGAATATACAGACTGTGGTTTTGCAGAAAATAAAGTTTTTTTTTTGGGTTAATAATCATTTCCTAGGCGGGCTGGATGAAGTCCCCAATGAGACACATTTTAGATCTAATTTTCGCACAGCTGTGAAGGAAATATCTTCATTGGATTTTTCTGACCGACATATTGAAAAGATAAAGTCAACACCTTCTGGTTAATATTTGAATCAATCTACAAGAGATGTGATGCAAAAATGTTGAGAAGGTTCCAAAAAAATGAAGATGATATTGTAAGGATCATTAGAACCTACAATATTGAAAAAGAAAGCTTCATTTTAGGAGATCATGTAGTCCCCCTTTTAAATACTGATCACTTATATTTGGTGTAAGTTGTGGATTGAAGGAAGTGAAATTGACTGATTCCCAGTATGATATTCCAACTTGGGTTAAACGTGTGTTTGCTGAGGAAATGCAGGACCCGAAGTATTACTTAGTGTTGTATAAGCACCTGATTTTTAAGAAATTAAAAGAGGATTTATTGGGTCGGGATAATGTCAGTTGTGAGGATGTTGCAAGATTAGTACATTGCTATCTTTTAGAATCTGTGCTAACACCAAACATAAGTGGGGCTATTTCAGTACACATTACAGTTTGCTTGGAAAAGTTTGACGAAATATGCTTATATGATTGGAGCTGGTATTTTGTGAGATTCTTTAAAAATCAATTGAAGAACAGCAACAACATGAATGTGGGAGGCTGTGCAGCAATACTCCCAATAAGTTTTTGCATAAGCTAATGATTTCTTTAATATATCAGCTTTAATAGTCAACATATTTCAATTTTTACTTAATGTAGTACTGGCTATGTGAACACACTGATTTAGTAAGACCTGATGGAGATATGATGTTTCCAAGATTTTTAAAATGGGATATGAAGGAAATTCACAAAGTACTTGAACGGGTCAGATTTTCACGGATGACAAATGTAAGTGTATATATTAACATATATTATTTTTTTGTTTGGAGAATTTTATTATAAAGGATTACAATTTATGATATAGGTAAGGGGATTGGGCTTGGGACCATCTGCAATGGAGAAAGGAAGACTATTGGGTTTGTTACATATGCGGAAACAGGAGTTCAAGAATACATATAAAAAAATGTTGAGTATACTGGAATTTTCATGAGTGACGAAGAGGAGCATCAGACACAAGACATCATTGAGAACCAGCCTACAACTTCTGGCAGAAATGCCGAACATGTTCAGGAGCCTGAACCAGAAACTGGTGGTAAAGAATGCCCAGCTTCTACAGAAATTGACAATCAGTCAAGCGCATTGGATAGATCTGAAATTGGAACAGCATCAGAGGGTTTCCAGCCAGACGTTGATGATCCTATATGGAGTATATGATTGACACAAGATAAAACTGATCAAACAATTAATGCGGTGTTGCAGTCACTAACAAAGGAAACTCAAGATGATAAGGAGCAAGTTATGGCTAAGCTAAAGGAAGATCTTGATAAGATAAAGACTGAGATGCAAATTGAGAAGAACAGGTTTGAGAATTAACTGAGACAGAAAGATGAGAATATCAAACAACGAGAAAGCCATTAAAGAGCTGAAAAATAATGAAGAATGCATAAGCCAGCTGCGTACAGAAAATGAACTACTAATGAAGAGAAACGAGGGCTTAAGTCAAGCAATGGATGCTCAACCAATATACAACAATCCAGTGTCAAGTGATTTGTTTAATGAGGATGTGTCAAAGGGAAACAGAGAAATTGTGTTGTTTTCTGAAAAACAACTGGAGGCAGATCATGATGTTGTAGTACTGGCAGATGAGGGACCAAGTGCAACACAAAATTTTGAGGACCCTGCTTCTCTTGACGAGATAGATGCAATTGCAATAAGTTTTCACAATATGAAGGAGATTGACAATCAAGTACACGGGCAGACCGATATGACACCATGTGTGAAGGCACCAAAAACTAAACGTCATCCAAGCCCAAGTTCTATGATTATACGGGTAAAAGGACGAACAGTTCTTGATGACAGAAAACCGGTGGAAAGAACACCCCAGGTGAAGAAAGCTGAGCTGGTCAATTTGGTCAATGATGAAGATGATGTTTTTGCAAGGCAAAAGAAGATGGTGTATAAGAAATTCGAATGGGATAACAGAAGTCTGGCTATTAGAAAGATATCTATAGAACTGAAGAATGAAATTGAACATTTTTTGAAGACTGAGGGAACACAGTAAGTTTTAATACAGTATATTTATATAAAATGTACAGACCCATTTTAATATATACTACTTTCTGATTCTAACTTTCTTGATATCTTTAGTTGTATGCTTTGGGTTGGAAAAGAGAGCACAGTATCAGTTGGTGATATAATCAATGTTCTGCATAACAAGTGCTACACAGAGGAGGTACAAATCGTTATGCAAAAAAATTTAATAGACTGCTAGTTTTTATAGTAATATGATCCAAATAATTTCAATGATTTTAATATGCCAGGTGATTACTGCATGGGGAGAGCTGCTTTTGAACAAGTATGGCAAGATAAATCCAAAGGCAGCAAAAACAATGGTTTTTAACGCTAGATGTTGGGTAATATTACGCACTACACATCTTAAGCATTTCACATTTTACATTTACATATAAAAATATAGTTGTTAATTTGTAATAATGATTTGGTTTGTTCAATTTTTTATGTATAATAAGGATTTGATCAAGGACGGGAGCAAGATCCATGGGAACTCTCTAAAAAGATTTATTGACGATCGTTTAGAAATCTCTCTTGATAAGGAGTTACTGTTGTTTCCTATGTAGGCAAATGAAGGGGGACCCTCAACGCGAAGGGTGGGATTTCATTGGACTCTACTGAAGTTTAACGTGAAAAAAGCTGAGTGGACATTTTACAACTCTATGTCTCCAAGGAGAGGAATAGCTGATGGTCATCTAAATGCATCTGCACTAATAGTAAGTAACCAAAAGCATGTTCAGTAATTTATAGTAAACTTTAGATATAATTTTTTAGTTTACTTTAAATATGCAGGCCCGACACATACATGGGAAAATGCGAGAATTGTTCAAGAAATTAGATAGCCAACACTCATTCCTGTTGAAACCATTAAAATTACCAACTTGTGGGGGAATGTTTGCAGTAGTATGCAGGATCGATAGACTGTGGGGTTGTAGTTTGTCATTTGATCGAGAGTCTGATGCTTCGAAAGCCTCTGAAAAAGGGAGAATTCACAATGTTGACAGTTGCAAATTATAGATTGAAGATGGTAAGGTGGTTCATGAATGCAGAAAATGTTATAATTTAATATTAGTAGTATATTGTTATTGTCTTACCTTAGTGAATACTTTTGGACATAGACTGGTTTAACTGGGTTTTAACCGTAGTGAAGTTTGGTCATGGATATATTTTGCTCATTGATGGGTTTTGGGTATGTGGATATGTGGAAACTCTGGCCCATTTTGGTTATTTTGTCTGAAAATGTCTATTCATATATTATGGTCAATCAAACATTGTGGGATTGTATATAATTTCTGAATATATATATATATATATATTTATGCTTGAATATTCCGTGCCTTGAGGAATTTAATGTGCTTTAAGGATTATTATGTGATGGGCCTGAAGTATAAAAACGGCTTCTTTTGCTTTGAGGAATATTATGTGCTTTGAGGAATATTATGTGATGGACCTGAAGAGGAAATAGGCCTTCTTGGCCATTTTCAAAAAATATTTTTTACAATGAGAAAAATATATAGAATTGAAAATTAAAAGATATTTCAACAAAAAATATATTAGAAGACATAATATATTAAAAATATTTTTTCCTTTGAAACGAAATATCAATTTTATTATAGTAGTAATTTACTGTGGGCTGTTATTCATTAACGGCTGTTATTTGTTGTGAACCATTTTTTTTTTCACTGAGTCCATTCAATATATTTGTATGCATAAACCCTCACTATGTATGCAAAAACCATGTTTTTGCATATTAGGTCGTCCAATATATATATATATATATATATATATTTGGTCCTATACACTTATTTGGCCCAGTTTACTGCCCTACACACTAATTGCCCATTATATGCATTATATTTTTCCATGTATGCATATAAAAATTAAAATACATTTTTTTATTGGCCTTGGATTATTTATTTTCCATAATATATTTGATGTAACATTTTCTATTATGGGCTCCCAATCCGATTTATATGATTTTTTTTATTTTTTGGGCATGTATTGGTGTATTATGGGCCTGAACACTAATGGCCCATTATATGCATTATATTTTTCCATATATGCAAATAAATTAAATATAGATTTTTTTTATTATTTGGATTAGGATTATTTATCTTCCATAATATATTTGAGGTTACATTTTCCATTATGGGCTCCATATCCGATTTATATGCACTAATTTTTTCCAAGGATGCAAATGGCTCCGCCTAGGACCGTCTAGGCCCCCGCCTAGGCCCTTGGCCGCACCTGGCGGTCGAGGCCTAAGGCAAATCCTTGGAAAAAATTGGTTTGGGGGTTAGGCCCCGCCTAGGCGGCCTTGGCCTGCCTAGGCGGTCTTGGCCGCCACAAGGATTTGGCGGAAATCGGCGGCCTAGGCGATGGTTTGGCGGAAACTAAGAAAGTCTACAAATGTCAAATGTGATTTGATTATTTAAATAAAGTAAATTAATTAAAGAATAATAAATATACACTTAAACTAATTAACTAAGTGAAAAAAAGAATATGTACTTGCATATTATTAATTGTTAAGTAATATTAATTAGTAATTATAATTCTATAATTGCTTTATATTAATATTTTTTTTAGATACACACGAAGAAAAGAAACAAGCTTCTAGCTGAACGATTAAACAATCTTGTGTATGTCAATTTTAATGCAAAATTAATGAACAAACACAATAAGTTAAAAGAGAAAGATGTGGAAGTTTTATTAGCAAAAAGTTATGCAAGTTAAGCTCAAGAATTGATTGTTGGAGGTGGATTGGTTGATGATGGTGTTGTTGAGGGAGTCATTGACCCAACCTCGGGTATGACTACTAGACTTAGAGAGCTTGACGAGGATGATTTCTCATCTGATGATGATGAAATAAATGTTGATGTGGAGTTTGAATCTGATGATGAAGAGTGTGTACTTGGAGTTGAGCAACAAGTGTCTTTAGATGTTCCTCTTAGTTGAACTACTTATTAATTAATTTATCCGTACGATATTTTGTTTTTTAGTATTTTATTTAGTAGTTGAACAATGTCATTTTGGGATAGTTTTTTTGTATTTTATTGACCTGTTGTGTTTTGTGAAAAATGCATTTGATTATTAATTATATTTTAAATTTATAATTTATTGTACAATGTATATTTTTTAATACATGTTTAGAAAAAAATTTAAAAAATAAAAAAATAATAAAAATTCTTGGCCCCGCCTAGGCCTCCTTGGCGCTTGGCCACACTCGACCACCCGACGACCGCCAAGCGCCATTTACACCCTTGATTTTTTCATATATGCAGAAAAAGAATTTAATATGTTTTTTTCATTGTGGGCTACTTTATTCATTGGCATAATTATTCATTGTGGGCTTCTTTTATTATTCATTGTGGGCTTCTTTTACTATTCATTATTTTATTATTTTTTCATTATTCATTGTGGGCTTCATTATTCATTGTCCTAAAATAAATTTTTCGTAATATTAATATATAAGTGTCCTAAAATTAATTTTTCGTGATAAACTGAATACATATACAAGGCAAAACAGAATATATTAATTTTTTGTAATATTAATTACCATAAACAAATTGGGCATGTTGCCAAAATAATATAAATAAAGCCCAATTAGACAAACTACAATGGGTCCTGCACAATCAACATATATACAACTCAAACTCTGTTATAAATACACCAGCAACATATATAAAACCAGATCCTTTACTTCTAGTACCCTGCCCCTTGTAATATAAACATTACACACCCTGCAACTACTTCTACTTCAAAAGCATAAATACCCCATGTAGTATAGTTCAAAATCAATAAATACTAAAGGGGGTATTGTTACAAACCAACAAAAGTGTTCCAAACCTATACATCATACTTCAAAAAGTGTTTTAGAAACTGCTGCACACTACCCAAACATATAATACTAAAACCATCCTAGTTCATACCAAAGTAGTTGTCATCAAGCTGTCCATGGCCATAAGCTTTACACTAAATCCCCAAGGCAAACTGTACTCATCAGTCATCACATATTCATGAGTTTCAGAATCGAAAATGTCAAATACACCAAGAGGGCAAATATAGAACAATATTTTGACCTTGTTTGGATGCAGAACACACAAAGGCTTAATTGTTATTCTGGGAAAGGGACCAAGAATGGCTTGATCAATGGTAATGTTCATAGCAATCCATGACTGATCATCCGAGTGATCTTGCAATATCCACAGAAGGCAAGAACCTCTAACACTACCCTCAGGTAAGAAAACGATCAATCTGTCATCGTCTATAGCACCAAGTTTGCTTCCACTCTCCCGTATCATTGATCCATCAGGGACTCCAATCATATGGTACTGCAACGTTTCCATACACAAAGCAGCAATATAACCTTTTAAATTTAACCATACTTGCCAATGAAGAAATCCACGGACAGCAACACCAGGTTTAGGAATTGGACGATCATATGGAAAGGGCATCAAAGTAGTCCAACTATTGGAATCAGATGACCACATTTTCACCTCGGACTCGAAGGATGTTGTCACAAACCAAGCAACCCTGATTATCCTATATTATGTGGAAACACCCAAACGACACATTCCAAAAAAAACAACAGCATCCACATCCATTTGAGGAAATTGAATATGCTCAAAAGGAATTATGATCCCCCTCTTAGAAATCGGGTTTATGATGTAAAACACATCTCGCATGTTGCAAACCAGAGCAAGTTCTTTACAACTTGCTACCACTCGATCCTTCCGTTTTGATCTCCCATAGCCCTCCTATTGAAATTACTGTTGAGTGGAGTCAATTCGTATCTCAACGGAAGGTTACCAAGAAAGACACCAGGAAGGAAGACAAACTTGTTTTTCTCTACAGCATTCCTCAAATGCTCTCTTATAAAACTAGGGTGTGAAAAATGGTTCCTCCATAATGTGTTGACACACCTACATTGGACGATTTTCTTCGTAGGAAGCCTGAAAAATATATTGAGAGGCAACTCGAAGAGGAGATCATCGATCCTCCTTTGCTAAATGAAACTCGGATGCCTGCTCATCGATCCTGTCATTTTTACAAAAAGTCAAGCTTTCTTGAGCGCGGGAATTGAAGAGAAATGATGATTAGAGATAAAGAGGGTATTAGAAGTAAAATGATGTTGATGTAATGTTAGGAGACCTTTGGGTTTGATTGGTTCAATTTTGTGTTTTTGATGCAACTCGATTTGATATAATCCAAGAATTATTACAGTTTTTTCCAATTTTTTTTTTGAAAAAAGAAACTGTAATTATTAGTAATTTAGGCACCTAAATAAATTATGAGTATGGTGTTTAGTTGTCATAAAAATTGTAAGCTTACTTAAATTAAGATGGAAATTAATTGTCCGGTAATTAAGGTTTAGGCTGCAATTAGTATAATTTAAATAAAAAAAATACATATATAAGATAATAAAAACAAAAAGTTATACAGATTAATACATTTGTATAGATTCAAATGTCACTGTTATGCATATATACTGTCACTGTGATACATATATGTCAATTTTTTTTGTTTTTTAAATATTTAGTTACTCTCAAAGTGAGAGTCAAAAACAATAATTACAATGCAAAACAACACCTGCACGGGGTATGTATGCTACTCATAATACCTGCTCAGGGGGTGTAATACCCATAAGCTGATATACTGTAAAAATAACCCATACACGAGAATGTATATACATTTAATACTGCACTACAATAAAATATTCAAAAATAAAACCTGCATACGGTATTATACAAATCGAAGGGTTATGCAATTTTTTATTTATGAAATTTTCGACAAAAAACATTTAAAAATTTTTGCAATATATATCTTAATAAATCTGTTAAGATTCATGTCACTGTTATGCATATATACTGTCATTGTGATACATATATCTCCCTGTTTAGATTCAATGCACGAGAACAAAAATAAGGTACTGTATGATAGTGTTAAACTGCACTAAGTATAATATTCTAAAAATTTAATATAGACAGAGTGACAAAAAAAATGTATTTCTCCTGCGCAGAATTTAATACCCCCTGCACTGGTCTACATGAACTATTCAATGCTGCCCCCTGAACCATTTCGTTTCATCGCCCGACAGCATTATACCGAATACGAAAAGATTTATTCAATTTTGCATGTTTTTGCAAAATGTAGTTACTGTCAAAGTTTATGGGTCAAACACAATAATTACAGTGCAAAATAACACCTGCAAGGGGGATGTATGCTACTCATAAAACCTGCTCAGGGGGTGTAATACCCATATGTTGTATGTAAAAATACCCCATACACAGGAATGTATATTAAAATCGAAGGGTTATGAAACTTTTTATGGTTGAAATTTTCCACACAAAAAAAAACATTTAATAAAAATTTGCAATTAATATCTTAATACATTTATGTAGATTCAATGTCACTGTTATGCACATATACTGTCACTGTGATACATATATTTCCCTGTTTTGAGAATTAACTTATATCTAACATCGCGAAAATTGGTGCTAAACACCTGCACGAGGGTGTAAATACTCCTGCACAAAATGTAATACCCATATGCTAATATACTATAAAAATACCCCATACACGTGAATGTATATACATTTAGTACTGCACTACATGAAATATTCAAAACTAACGCATTTTTTTATACAAATCGAAAAGGTTATGCAATTTTTTATGTTTTGAAATTTCCGCACAAAAAACATTTAAAAAAATTTGTAATTTATTTCTTTTTTATTTTAACTTTCAATAAATCACAATCCTGGTATGTAACCAAGCTTTTGGGATTTTTTCGAGCACCCGATTTCTTAAAACAAATTTATAAGCCAAGAAGCCCAATTCAAAGTTTTACAAAAGTTTTTACACATTTGATGTTCTTCATTGGACCTTTTAAGTTACTTTAAGTAAATATGGGATATCATTTTTTGGGCCTTCTCATTTAAGTGAAATGGGCTAAATTAAATATTAATGAAATGGGCTAAAAAGTTTTAACAGCCCACATATGAAAGAATATTCACAACGTCACTCTAATTTTAATACCCCCAAGCACATTCAGTTCAATCAAAACAGAGAAAAAACGATCGTTGGGATACACCATATATTATGATTGCTTCCTAACGGATAGTCCACAGTGAAAATGGATTATAAATAGAACTCAAAACAGATTGTTCACATATATATCTAATTGTTGGGAGGAATCCTAGCAGTCCCTACCTTGGAGGCGAGCTGC
>JAPKLY010000142.1:0-42909 GCA_026898435.1 Prunella vulgaris | reverse complement strand
TTTGCGAGGATAGTACATCAGTTCTACTCAGCGCAACCGATCCAACACTAATATTCTACAAGAAGCCTTCAATACTTATAACATGTCTCAAGCAAGCAATTACAATCAACAGCACTCGTATCCCTGATACAGCAGGTCGTACTGCAGACTGTGTAGATGTCCAACAACAATAAAGGTTTCAGAGAGTCAGAACAATCCAGGACGTTTATATTACAGTTGTGAGAGATATGGATGGTCACATTGGTGTATGCCTCTCAATTGGGATGCTACACAAGAAGATGATGAAATCTCAAGTGTAAGAAACATTCATGGCCCTGCAAGCAGCTATCATCGCGAACCAGATAATGTAACATACAACATCACTATGCGAACTATTTTGATTTCAAATTTCATCACTATTGTTGTGCTGTTTCTTATTTTGGGGGCAGCAGCAGTAGCTTTTATGTAATGAGTACAAAGCAGTAACTACAATGTAATATTTTAAAGTAGGATCTACTTTATGTATTGTTATGGATTATCTTTAAATTTCAAAATATTTCCAAAAGTATTAACATACAAATACTAACATTTACTTTACGAATGTGCAAATATTGACATACAGTTTCAAAATACTAACTACATTCAGAATTTGATACTTGGTATGCTAACCTTGAAAATATTCTTCAAAATCTTACATAACCAGCTAAGCAACCCAAAATGCTAAATAACCATCACCTATTCTTCACTGAATCATTCTACAAAAAATACATATACACATGATTTAATAGCTTATTAAACTTAAATACAAATCTGCAGAAACTAGAAAATATGCAAATATCCATTTTGTTCGTAATTACTTCGTAAGTACCTATCAAATTTTGAGTAGACTGTCTTCCTCCTTTTGCGTGAAAAGCCTTCCTTCTTTTTGAGAACTCTCCATATGATGTTATCCTTTTAACCTTAGGGCGACCTGGGGGACGCTTCAAAGCAGGGGTAATTAGGTTCCAAATCCTGAATCTCATATCACAAAGTATCAGGTATGGGATGGACTGTTCCTCGGTAACAGTTCTTGAAAGAACTTGTAAAAAAAGCAGAATCCACACACTTGCTAATATCATCATGAGACTTGCTTATAACAGCCACAACATGTTCACAGGGGAACCTAGAAAGTTGCTATTGGAAGCATGAACAATATTTCTTTTGAAGACTAACAACAGCAGAAACATCTGATTTCACAAGGTACTCATCGGGGGCAGATTGATGAACAGACCATGACTTACCAACTTGTAGGAGCTCATTCCAATGTAATTGCTTGGATGGAACCAATTCTTCTTTCCACTTTTCATCCTTCGCCCCTCTCGTCACAAAATAATTACAGATTTTGGTCCTAATGTAGTCCAGACTATGCGTAATAGGCAGTGACCTAGCATTCAAAATCCATTTATTAAAGGACTCGACAGCATTAGATGTCATATCGCCATAACGTGGTATATTGGGAGCGAAACAAACTGCCCACTTATTGTACAGAATCTATTGAATCCAATCTGCAACAGATTGCCCACCAACTTCAATAAACTTCTGAAGAAACTCATTAAAGAGACGTTCATTTGGAGCATATGCACAAGCTCTGAAAATTTCAAGCAACTCAGCTTTATTTGTTCTCGTCCAACCACATGAAAAATGACCTCTGAGGTTCAAAAGAAGATGATATAAACAGAAAAAATGAACAAGTTCATCCCATACATTATTAAAAGCACTCATCAAGCCAAGATTACGATCAGAGACATAACATATACGCATGTCATGTTTGACATATTCACGTATCTTACGTAAGAACCAAGTCCAATTATCAATAGTTTCAGCTGATACAACTGCAAAGGCAACAGGATATAAACCTAAAACAAAACAAAATCGGTTATTAATAAACCTTAGCACAAAAAAGACTGGCACACTGAAAAGAAGTAGATAATTGAATAAAGATTGTTTCACAAAAGATTTATAAAAATAGAATGAATATGATCACTAAAATGAATAAACAAATGCAATGTAATACCATTTTCACCATTTTTTGCAGTAGCAGCTAAGAGTGTTCCTTTAGTACGACCTTTCATAAAAGTTCCATCAATAAACAACATACACTACAAGAAAAATGATGATATACAACGCAGGAAAGACAACGGTTCCGCTAAAAATCGTTGTTTAAAGTAAAAAATATGTTGCTTAAAGAAGAACCGTTGTCTTTTACAGCAGGATTTTGATGATAGACAACGGTTATGGACAGACGTTGTCTAAGCCACAAAAGACGCGTTGTAGAAAGTGACGTACTACAACGTTTTTAAACCGTTGTAAATATATGTTGTATATAAGTGGTTTTCAGGAAAATTTGCTAAATGACAACAGTTTCAAGCCGTTGTATATTTTCATAAAAACAGCGTTGTAGAAAGTACCTTATGACAACAGTTTTGAACCGTTGTATATCTATGTCGTATATCAGTAAAATAACTTATAGACAATGGTTAATTAACTGTTGTATATAACCATAAAAGTGATGTATTAAAAAGAATGATACTACAACGGTTTTCTAAATGTTGTATATCTTTATAATATGGTGTAGTATAAAATTATTTACTACAACAGTGGATGACCGTTGTAGTAACATGATATTTGATCAATTGTACATTTAAAACTTTTAACTCATTAAAATATATAACACTTTATATTATTTTGAAATAGCACTTTTAAAATTTAGAACTAGAATATCACTTTTTAAATTTAGGACTAGAATAGCACTTTAAACATTAATGCTTAGAACTAACACTTTTAAGTATATTTTGAATAACACTTTAAAAAATTTAAAATACACTTTTTAACAAACATTTGGAATATTTTCAAAAAATCCCCAAAATCTTGCCCTCTAAAATCTTCCCCAATTTCTTCCACCAAAATTTTATTTATTAATTATTTACTTAATTATACTAAATTAGTACATAACCCCCCACTACTCGACATTAAAAATTAATTATACATTAATTTTAAATTAATTATTTAAATAAAATATTTTAGATTATTCAATTGTATTAGAAAATATTTAAAAATAATTTTTAAAATTTTTTAATATGATATTAAAATATTAAATTATGACTGTACAAATTATAGAATTTAAGAATTTCAAAAAGGGAATTATATATGAAGGATAATCACAAACACAATTTTTAATTATTAACTTAAGTGTGCATTAATTAACTTAACAAGAAATATTAAGTTTGTATATACGTAATTAAAAATTTTATAAATTTTATTAATTTAGGTATTATTATAACTTAAATAACAAAACTTTATATTTCTTCTTCTTGGCATACTTAAACAACAAAACTTTAAAACTTTATAACTTAAACAATAAAACTAGGCCGGGCTCGATTGAATTAAAAAAAACCAGTGATGAAAATTCAAATTGAAAACTAGGGCTCATACTTTTTCCTCTCCTACGAACCGTCGACCACAATCTTCTTCTAAGCATACTTTTCCCTCTGCCTTCGAACCGTCGGCCACAATCTTCTTCTTCGCATACTTTTCCCCCTGCCTCCGACCGTCGGCCAGGTTGCCCAGGACGCCGGTCTCCTCCGTGCGTCTGCGTCCAGGCTTCGGTCTCCTCCTCGCGCGCCCAGGCTCCGGTCTCCTCCTCGCGCCGCTTGCCCAGGCCGCCAGCCTCCTCCTCACGTCGCGCGCCCTGGCCTGTCACTCATTGCGCGCCCAAGCTGTTGGTCTCCCCTGTCACTCGTCTGCATACGTCGCGGGCTGCTCAGGCTATTGCCTCCAGGTGTGTGAGGGTGGGATGTGGGATATTGTATATTTATGTTAATCTAGAGGGCTATCCATATTAATCTCTGTTTTAGTTTGCATTTTAACTGTTTGATAAAATGCATGAATGAACGTGTCTATGGTGGCTGTTTAGATTTCATTTGTCCGATTAAATTTTTTCATATATAGTATTAATAATTATTAACTGCCATATAATTCACCATAAATTTATAATTAATAAGCATACTAAAGGTGAAGTTTTTTGTTTACAATTATTTTCTTCTTATCCATTTACATATATAATTTATCTTACTGATAGAACTTGTATATGTATACATGGATCAAATATCGATCGAAATATAAAAAATTTATAAATGAGTCAGATGGTAGATTAGAGATTTTTTGCGCAGTTTTGTTGAATGAGACTGAATGAATTTTGGGTGTTGGGAATTAGCATAAATACAGAGTGTTGGAAACTGTCGAGGAATTATTTGGGAGAAGACAGAAAGAAAGACACGGGCTTTTACTATTTCTCTTAATCATAATATAATATTTATATGTATTTATATATGGTAATACACTTAAATTAATTTTGATTGGTTAATTATTTTCTTTCCAAAACAAATTGATTGGGTATATATATGGCAAATCAGCATTGTCACAGTTTATTCCTTTTTAATAAAAAATAAATTAATTTTTTTGTGAGTGATTTCTTGAAAAGATTGCCAATGTTGTGCAAGTAAGGATGGAGTTCGACGCACCAAGGTTCAATGTGGCGGGGCCAGCCTTATTCTTTTTCTAGAAAAAAATAAAAATTAAATTTATTTTGTTCGTTAATCCATAATTAATTTAATTAAGAATTCAGTTGAGATTCATATGGAGATTATCTGGTTTTAATTGAGTTTTAGTTAGTGGTCGATTGACTTGGTCCAAAATATATGGACAATAAATTTATGGTGAATTATATGGTTAAACTTTTGTGAAAATAATTAATAATAATAAATTAACTTTTATAACCTGATTTATAACTGATGTAAATAAATTAATACTAATAAATTAACATTTATAACCTGCTTTGAATTTACGAATTGGTCTTGTGTGTAACTGATGTATAACCTGATTTATTACAAATAAAATAGTTCAGTTATGTGTGTATAGTTCAGTTATGTGTGTATTTTCAATGAAAAATGATATGTTTTTTTTTCATGATTTTCTCTGAATTTATTGCAGTGGATGCATGCCCTTCATCATTGTTCTTACTGGACCTAATTAATGTTTCTTCCAGATTGGTTACTATTATTTTATGTTGAATATATAATATGATATTAGTTAATGCTTGAGTAGTTGTGGAAATCAAAATCAACCAACTTTTGTTCAAATTTAAGAAGAAAACGAAAGATGGAATTTGTTGTAATTGGATTGTAGCTGGGGCATCGTTTTCTTATTAAGAAATGATGGAAACATATTTCTAAATGATATATGATGCCTTGAGTTTTAGATTCATGCCACACATTATCATTATAAATTGAGTATAATCTTTTTTTTTATAACACTTTTTTATTTAATCTTATATTATAAATACATTTTGTTAAATTTCTCATAAAAAACTTGTCCCTATAACCAAATATGTTTTATGGTTTCATTACTTCTATAACGGAATAGGAGCATTAGTAGTGAAACAATCTTATTATTGTTGTTATGAATGCGCTCATCTATAAATTTAGAGTTCTGAAACTTCTAATTATTCTTCACCTTATAGGAGTTTATCGATCTGAGTCTTACTGCATAGCCATTCTCTATTGTGACGTGTACCACAAGCTTTTTTGCTCTACTAGCTCATCACAATAGGTACCTCTATTTTTCTGCCTATTATTTTTTATTTTCAACCTTTCAAGTGGATTAGATTAAATTGTCTTCTAATTTAGTTGAGCTGTGTCTCTACATAGGTTGTATTATTTTTGGGCTGTGTCCCTATATGTTTTAGGGTTGTATCCATGCATGTTTGAGGGTTGTGTCCCTAATTTTTTATGTGGTTATGATTGCATGCCTATTTATTTGTCAGATTGTGTCATTACTTCCTTTTGGTTGGTGGAATCCTTGCTGGATAAGTATGGAATTTGTGTTACTCTGTGCTACTATTGTCCTTAAATTTTACCATAATTATTTGTAATTTAAATTCACTATAGATCATATGTAAGAGATGGACAAAGGATGGATGTCCAAGGATAGGTTGTCTATAGAGTATCGTCTAGGAGTAGATGAATTCATACGTTATGCAAGTGAAAATGTGAAGGATATTAATGATATGTCATGTCCTTGTGTAAAGTGTGGAAATTTGAAGAGGTCCACATCTATTCGAGTAAAAGCACATTTAATGTGTAATGGTGTAGACAGACAATACACAAAATGGGTGTGGCATGGAGAGAAACCCAAACTATATTCAATGAGCGAAAGTGACCAAGTAGGAACATATGAGGATACAGATTATCCTCATGAAGCCTTAGATGATATGATACATGCAGCATATGATGACACTGAGGGTGTAGATGAATTGACAGAAATAAACTAGTAATAAAATAGACTAACGAACCATGCATAATTAATTGTTTCTTCTGTATTTTTTCGTATTCAGGTCCCTAGGCAGCCTGATGGTTACCAATGTGGTTTCTATGTTCTTTGCTTTTTGAAACGAATTATGCAATTTGACAGACAAGTGACAATAGCTTCACTGCAATCATTGGTAATATTCTATTTTTTTTTCATATTTTGTAATTATCTTCAATGAATTTTATATAGATACATATTTTTTGTAGTTCCCAAAAACTGCATCTTACTCCATGGATGAAATGAATCAAGTGCGGCAAGAATGGGCTGAATGCATTCTGAAGAATGTGTATGAATAGATCAAGGTTTGTTCTTCATTGTGTTTTAGCTCTTAATATATCGTATTTATCAATGATATTAATTCAATGTAGGTTTTAGCAAATATGTTTATGAGTACATGTTATATATGTTGGTGAACTTGTGAGTTGCTTTAGTTTAATTGGAATTCAAAATATACACGTATATATGGTGATTTATGAAGTCAATAGTTATATATTGTGTGTCTTGTTCATTATTGATTTTTAGGTTTGCTAAAATGTTATTTGTTTTCAATGTAGTGATGAGCATTGAAGAAGGTGCACGAATGTTGAAGGTAGAGACATTTTTTTGGTTGTGGAACATGCATGAACAGTGATGGTAGTGGAATTTTTGTAAACGAATTTGGTAGTACGTACGTACGTAACTGAAATGCTTTTTGATTATGTGGAAATTCCTTTGAAGACTTTGTTAGGCAATGCATGGTTGTACTAACTGATACAATTAAGTTGATCAAGGTAGTCAAATGTTTATGGTAAATTTATTTTTATTATTTGATTTAGAATTTGGTTATTTACGTTGAAATGATTATAGACAACGTTTTAGAACCATAGTGTATCTTGTGATTTTATTATAATTTTAAGCTACAACAACATTAATTTTGGTATATACGACAGTCATTAAATGTTGTATAAACAACTAAAGACAACTGTTGAAAACCGTTGTATATAAATTTATTTTAAGCTATAACTACGTTTAATATGTACAAAGACAACGATCGATAAAACATTGTAAAAATATAAAGACAACGGTCGATAACTGTTGTCTATCAACGTTTAATTTATAAAAAGACAACGGTCAATAACCGTTGTTGTCTATCAAAATTTATTATGATTTTACAATAACTTTTTTTTTGAAATACAACGGTTTATGACCGTTGTATAAAAACATTAACCACAATGGTCCAAAACCGTTGTCTTTCCATTGTGTATCAAAATTTATTATGATCTTACAACAACTTTTTGTGAAATACAACGGTTTATGACCGTTGTATAAAAACATAAACAATAACGGTCCAACACCGTTGTCTTTCCATAACCCAAACCGTTGTAGATCAGCTTGTTGTAGTAGGTATGTGAGTATAGACAACGGTCTGTGACCGTTGTAATACATGATAAAGACAACGTTCATCAACCGTTGTCTATACTAACCTACCTACTACAACAGGCCGATCTACAACGGTTTGGATTATGGAAAGACAACGGTTTTGAACCCTTGTCTTTCAATGATTTTCTTGTAGTGATAGGTGAGCAATGGCAAAAACCTTCCAAACAGGCATTAAACGCAATAAAGACTCTGTCAAACCTATGTGTGACATCATTGGACTCCAAGTAAAAAACAGAACCTGGATTGGTCTGCAACACAACAGATTTATACCACCTCAGCTAATCGTATGAGTCTTCATATGTTCCATAAACATGATCCTTGGCAGCTTCAACTGTGCGCCAAGCTCTGTGGTAAGATATATGAAATCCATAATCATTTTTTAGCTTGGTAACTACATCCTTTCCACGCAAATTATTTTCTTCCTTGACACTCTCCACAAAGAGATGACCCATTACTTTAGGCCCTAATCTAGGAGGATTAATATTACACAACTGCCCTACACATGAATGGGTTAGATTTCCTTTGTACAGCTCATAGTCCCCAGATACTGCACGCACCCTAAACTTCATAAACCATTCACAACCTTGATTCTGCTTTTCCCCACATATAACATGCTTGTACTTTTTTTTTATTCTTAACAAACTTAAAATTACAACTCATTAGTGATGAGTACTTTGCCAAAGCTTCTTTCAAACCTGCCTTTCCTCCAGTAACTACAGTACCCACACCATCTTTAAATATATCAACCCACGAGTCAGATAAAAATGTTTTCTTGGGCGAACTAGGGCAAACATCATACCTAGGGATTTCAACAAAACTAGATGAACCCCCAATTTGAATATCATTACCTAGCATTAGATTCTGCGAATGAGCATCATTCTGAGATAATTGCAAAGGGGGTGTATTTGACCCTGTTTCGGTTTGATTTGAACGAACCTCAACAGAAACAATCCTAACTGATTCCATATCGCATAGAAGAAAAATATTAACCAAATCTTCATCAGACTCCAGCACACAATTGGTAAAACTACCAACACAACATATAAATGAAAAATCAAGATTACTAATTTCAGGCCACTTTTGAAAAACCTGGTCTCGAAAGAACAAGAATGAATTTCGGGCTTGAATTGTGAACAACTTCCTCTGTTCCTTGTAATTCGTCGCAAATATTACCTGTTCGACCATAATTTCTGCATATACAGCTAGGTTTTGTGAAGGAGAGTAAAACAGAAGAAGAATCGGGTGATGAAAGGAAAAAGTGCTTGTATAATTGAATATCGAATTCAAACATATTTAAATTTTGAATAAATTAATAAGAGTTCCGGCGATTTGACAGATGAGAGAGAAAGTGAGTGAGGGGAATTCCGGAGAAGAAAGAAAAGCTGGGTTGAGGTGAGAGAAATTAAAATGAGAGTTAGTGACTGAGGTGAGAGAGAGATAAATGGTCAGAAAAGGAATAGATAGATAGTGTTATTTTATTAGTTGTGGGACCTATAATCATTGCAAAAGTGTTCTTTTTTGTAATAAAATGATCTTATTGGTAACATGGGATTTTTGGTATTCCTTCTTGTAAATAGGATATTATGAGTGGTCTCATTTTGTAATTAATCCTTTATTATATTTATTATTTAATAGGATTTGATGAGATTTTATTTATTTGATAGAATTTATTGAGATTTTTATTTATTTTATAAGATTTATTAGGATTTCTGTTATTATTATAAATACGTATCTTATTTCATTGTAAAAGGTTGTTGAACTGTGAATTGAAATTATTGAGTTAATACCTTCATTCGTATTTTTAGTTATTGTTCTTCTAGTATTTAATTGGAATCAATTAAGTAATAAACTATAATCACAACGAAATTCAAATTTGTGACAAGTTGTAGGGCTAAAAAAACTTTAATCCCTATATATATATGTATATATTTATATTATATAAAGACGAAGTTATGAAATCAACCATAATGCTCGATTTCAAAATTCATCTATTCTCATTAACTCTGACATAAGAAATTAATCTCGACCTTATATTTTAAGTGTTTTAATCTTGGTCATACGTTTTGATATTTTATAAATATATATATATATATATATATATCTTGTATAAATTTTATAAATATATTCATAATATCAAATCTTATATCTAATTTTTTAATCTCAACCGTTCATCTTAATTTCTATACTTTTATAAATTTCAACTCTATAAACATTATTATTCTTATCTTTTAATCTAATTTTTCTTGCGTCTCATTACTTCTTCTTATTTTTCTTCTGATATTCTAACCCCACTGGTAAATCAGGGGGCATTTTTTTGTACTCAATCTTTGATATCAATATATCGTTACTTTCATTTTCGTCTGGGCACATAGATGTTATTGTGAACTCCTGTAATATTTCTTGGAGATTTACTGGGGTTTATGGGAATCGGGTACCCGGGCTAAGAAGATTTACATGGGATCTTCTGATGAAATTAGCTAATGTTTACACTGGGGAGCAGAAAGAATGGGTTGAACTAATGGGAGAGTTTGCAGTAAAGAACTTGGGGTTCTATGGCTCGGATCATAGAGCGGTAGAGCTCACCTTTGAGGTCGTTAACAATCATGGAAGTTTCATAAAAAAATCGAGATTCAAGTTTGAGAATTGTTGGCTCTTGGAGGAAACATACAATCAAAGCCTAAAGGGCATCTGGGAGGAAGCAAAAGGAATATGTAATCTATCCAATGCCCTTTTAATTCTGCAAGGAAAGTTTGAGCGCCTGGGCAAAATAAAATATTGGAATGATCAACAAAAACTTGAGACATGAAAGGGATAAATTGGAAAGGCTTTTGGATGATGAGAGCTCGTATCGAATTGGAAAAAAATAAGGGACATGGAGGACAAAATTCAGAAGTGGGAAGCAATGGAAAAGATTAACTGGTGTCAAGGAGCAAGGCAAACATGGATGTGGGAGGGGATAGGAACACGAGATATTTCCACCAAAAAGCAGCGCACAGATAGATATATTCTTGATTAACTTCGTCTTTATATAATATAAAGATTTCAAAATTCCTCTATTCCTCTATAATATATTATATAAGTTATGAAATCAACCATAATGCTCGATTTCAAAATTCCTCTATTCTCATTAACTATAACATAAGGAACTTCAAATTCAAATTAATATTAATAATATATAAATTAAAAATAAAAATTATATAAAAAATACTTACATTCATCAGCAGGCATCTTGTATAGCATGCTGCTGTGAAGAGGATGCGGAACATGAGATATTTCCACCAAAGAGCATCCCAAAGACAGATATATTCTTGATTAACTTCGTCTTTATATAATATAAAGATTTCAAAATTCCTCTATTCCTCTATAATATATTATAGGGTTAAAATTAATTTCCCACCTGTATTATATCAATTTTTTCAATTTGCAACCTGTACTAGTTTTTTTATTAAATTGCAACCTGTATTAAGAAAAAATTACAAAATGCTACCTAAAGTTAATTTTTGTTCTTTTTTTTTTTTGCAGTGCTATATATGTTAAGCTTATACTAGGAGTAAATCTCCTGTGCACCAGTTACACGGTGCAACTCTAGTTCATTTTTAAAATGTTAAACAGTTTATAACTAAAAAGTTAAACAGTTTATTACTGAAAAGTGTATCTTTCATAGTTTAACTTTTCAGTAATAAACTGTTTAACTTTTCGGTTATAAACTGTTTAACTTTTTAAAAATGAACTTGAGTTGCACCGTGTAACTGGTGCATACAAGACTAATCCTTATACTAGTCATTCCACATTATTTATTTACTTAATTTATATTATAATTATTAATATTAAAAAAATTAACTTTAAAAAAATCTAATTTTTATAGAACGACGATAACATAATTGGAATTCGATTTTTAATCCCATGGAAGAAATAAGGTTTTTTTCACCGGCATTGATTTTTATGTGGCAAAAAATAAATATAAATAAATTATTAATATAGATTGACGAATATAACCTTGAAAAAAATATAGCACTAACAAAAAAAAAAAAGAATAAAACATAAGTATAGATTGCTATTGGTCAAGTTTTCATAGTACAGGTTGCAGTTTGATAAAAAAATTAGTACGAGTTACAAATTGAAATAAGTGATATAGTACATGTGGCAAATTGATATTAACCCTATATTATATAAGTTATGAAATCAACCAAAATGCTCGATTTCAAAATTCCCCTATTCTCATTAACTATGACATAAGTAATTAATCTCGACCTTATATTTTAAGTGTTTTAATCTTGGTCATACGTTTTTATATTTTATAAATATAATATATATCTTATATAAACCTTAAAAATATATTTATAATATCAAATTTATATCAAATTTTTAATCTCAACCGTTCATCTTAATTTCTATACTTCTATAAATTTCAACTCTATAAACATTATTATTCTTATCTTTTAATCTAATTTTTTCTTGCGTCTCATTACTTCTTATTATTTCTCTTGATATTCTTATTTATCGTATTCTGATATTGGAATTATTTAATTTTATCTTTTTATGTTCGAATTTTTTTTGCAAGTTCATATTTTACATCTAATAATTTGTTGAAATAATTTTTTTTCTATTGCTACACAATTTTTGTGGTTTTCTTTTGGAGATAATGTTTAATTGCTATAATTGTAGATCTATTTAATTTAAAATTTTGATGTTTGAATTTTTTTCTTTTCTATTGCTACACAATTTTATGGTTTTTTTAAGTAATGTTTAATTCTACAATTGCAGATCTATTTGATTTAAAAATTTGATGTTTGAATTGTTTATTTGTCTTTTTAATATTTTTTTCATGTTCTTAATATTCTAATATTGTTTTTATATGTTCAATTTTAATTGCAGGTTCGTATTAAAATCATTGTTTCTGTATCATACATACCGAAAGTTATTTTACACCGTAAGTTATTTATAATTCTAGAACAAAAGATGTTATAGAACATAATACTGTATATGCGTTGTGCATATTTTTTAAGTACTTAATTTATTACCGCAATATTGTATATACGTTGTGCATGTGTAAATCACTGATATGCGTATATATATATATAAATTCAATAAATCTTAACAAAATCTTATAAAATATTATGTTCTTTATTATTTTAATAATATATTTTTTGATATATTCTTGATTTTCTTTTAACATACTTATATCATAATAAAAAATTATATTATAAAATATTATGTTCTTGATTTTTTTATTCATATATTTTGATATGTTATTGATTTTCTTTAAACATACTTATATAAAAAGAAAATTTTATAATTCAAATCTTACATAATTAGGTGGATGTTAGTACATTCATATTTTAAATATCGTGTAAGATAGCTTTAAATTAATAAATTATATAAGTATAGATGTATTATCAAATAAATCTATATATAAATATACAAGAAATCAAAATTTATTAATTCACACAATATAATCTATATTAAAAATGTATTTTTTAATAATCCCGCCTAATATAGGGCTCATTTGGTTCGTAAGATAAAAGTATCTATCCGTCAAAATCATGCATGTTTTTGACGGATAGATATTTTTATCTTACGAACCAAACATACCCTATATGTATAGAAAACGATACAGAAAAGTTGTGAAAGTAATTCCAATGAATTAGACAACAACATATAGTTCCATTACAAATGCCACACTATTTATTTATATATATATATAAGCTAGCTAGAGCAAGTGTGGAACCTTGAGCTTCTCTATTCATGGCATTACTCCACCGCCATTAACTCCTACGCCGTCAGTGATTTCAGATACGCGACCAATTGTTACGTCAATTTCATTTGCTATATCAGGAGGAATATTTACTAAGGCACTCGAAAGCTTTCGTACATTAGCGGCGCAAACAAGAGCAAAGAGAAGAAGAACAATAAAATACTTTGGAGCCATATATCTATCTATCGATCTTTGAGTGTTATCTTGATTGATGATGAGTGTTAATGAGGACTGTAATATTCGCAGTTATATATATAGAGGACGGAAAGCGTAATTGAATTACTGAACATGAACGTAAGTCTTGCTAAATCTTAATTATTAATTCATGCAAAGTCTCTTTCTTTTAATTTCATCCTGAAAAAATGGGTTAGCTATATATATGTGGTAGTGTTATTGTTCAAATTGATTTGGCCACTTCTTTTTACTGTTAATTGCAGTACCTCTCTCTCTTAATTAAATTCTGTGACTTAAATTGTAAGTAATTGTTTCGGAGTCCGGATGTTCTCCATTTCTTTGTGTAAATTTTTCTAAAGTTATGAGAGAGATAAACACAATATATGGAGTGAGGTTATTATCATGGGTCTCATAAATATGTGTTTTTATTAATTATTTTAATTTTGTGTCTATCTTTCTTTAAAATTGACAGAAAATTAATACTTAAGAAATGGAGAGATCCGTGAGCAATTGTTTGGTATTAAAAGTCAAATCAAATATGAAGAATTAGGCACGTAGGTAAGCGAGCAAAATATTCTTATATTAATTAATGCTAAAACTGTTTCTTTTGAAAGACGAAGTCTGATGTACGGTAGCTAGACTTCTATTTATTTACCATTACTAGATTTTTTCATACACGAGCATTTTGTAGTTTTTTTTTTTTTTTTTAAAAGAATAAATAAATACTAAAAACACATATTATCCAAAATATGTGTTTGCTCCAATATACAAATTTTGATAATACGGTAGGAAATGCAGTTTATTAAAATTGGTCCTCAAATAAATTTAATCAGAATATATGAGCCCAAAACTGTCGAAATATTCAGAACATAAATGCCGTTAAGTAAATAAAATTATAATATCTTCGTGCTGTTTTTAATTGTTTAATTGTAGTTATGAAGACGGATGATATAGGCTAATGGCTGGATAATTTTCTGTTGATGCTGATGGCTGGATAATGCTGAGGAACCTCGTAAAGAGTAATCTGATAGCTGAAGTTGGATATAGAAATATAGCAAATTGGTGATTGTTGCTGAAGAATACAAACATAATGGAAGTTACATCTATTGTCCTAAGGGCAGACCATAGATAATCACTTAAAAGTGTAGGACGTAGATCTTAGTCATAATTCCAGAGTGATTATTTTAATATTCACTTTGTAACTGTTGGGATTTTCACTTTGTAATAGTGATAGGCCAAAATTATGATGTATGTTATGGGATTCGGGGAATGCCCTGTGTATATGTATTTTGATGTAGATCACTCGCCGTATAACTGGTTGGTGATCATTTATGTTGTTTTAAGAATCCTTCCGTGATGGGCTTGTATAGGGCTGAATTGGGATTTTCAGGTAGGCAGCAACCATGGGAAATTCTTGATAGAGGAATAGCAGATCTGAAGAAATATTTGAAGGATGAATACTACTCCTTCGTCCCATAATTGTTTTCACACTTTTCTTTTTCGTCCGTTCCACAATTATTTTCATACCTTATAAATGGAAACTATTACTTTAACTTTATTCTCACAATCCAATTAATCTCATTATTTTAATAATATAACTTTACACAACACTCTACTTTTCATAAAAATTATGTTATCCCAAAGATGAAAACACCTCTGAAACGGAGAGAATACTTATCATATAGGGACCTGCTACAGGATTTATAGTTGATAGGAAAGCTTTTCAAGATAGGGACCTACTGCAGGAATTATAGCTGTTATTTGCAGAGAAATATAAAATGTATAGCTGGCAGGGTAGATAGGCTATCTCATTGTAAAGAGTTTGTTGCACAGGGGAGACTTTTTGCAGATCTCCGGGGACGGGACAGAGAAGCCTTTTTTCCGATGATTTTCCAGGTGCGACTCTCTCTCTCCAATTTTTTTTAATTCAAATTCAAGATCAAATTTTTTTCAAGTTTATGATTGAAGATATATGGTTGAAAGGTTGTTTTGGATGATTTTTGGCTTTTGAAGACTGATGATTTCGATTTTTTTTCAGGTAAATTGGCTTTTGAAGACTAATGGTTGAACAGCAAATTGGCTTTTGAAGACTAATGGTTCAATTTCCGACTAATTACTTCAGTTCAGCGGCGACGAAGATGAAATGGGGTTGGGTTGTTAGATTTGTTTCAGAGGAACCAGCGCCAAGGAACCAGATTTGTTAGATTTGGTTATGTTTTGATTTGTTTTTTATTGTTCATTTCATAACGAAGAATTGAACATTGTGTAAAGTAGATTTTATTTCTGTTGTTGCGTGCTAAAAATGAATAGGCTTGTGTTATGAACATTTTCACTTCTGTGCAATAAAATATATGTTCGCTGTGCTAAAAATGAATACATTTGTGCTAATTATATTTTTATTTTGTGCAATAAAATTTATGTTTGTTGTGCTAAAAATATATATGTTTGTGCTAAGTATATAATCGCTTTTGTGCCATAATTTTTTTTTCTGCTGTGCTAAAAAATTTGGCTCGTTTGTGCAATAAAATTTCTGTTTGTTGTGCTAAAAAATTTGGCTCATTGTGCAAATAATTTTCTATTCATCTTGTGCAAATAATTGTGCCAAATTTTTGTCTGTTGTGCTAAAATATTTAGCTTATTGTGTAGATAATTTTATGCGTCTGTGCAATCGAATTTGTGTGGGTGTGCAGGTGAACCTATTTGTAAATTTAACTTTTTGATGAACCTATTTTAAAGTTGACTCTAGATAATGCACCTATCCGTAAGTCACACTTAATTAATTAATTATTATTATTACTAGTACGTAAACCAATGTATTAAGCGGGATTATTATAAAATATATTTTTAATGTAGATTATATTATGTAAATCCCGTATTTTGTAGATAATTTATTTTATAAAAATTATTGATATATAGATTTATAATTATATATAGATTTGTTCGATAATATAAATCTATACATATATATATTTGAGTTTACTTATTCATACAATATTAAAAATATAAATGTGCTAACATTTACGTTAGTATGTAGAATTTGAATTATAAAATTTTATTATTATATAAATATGCTAAAAGATAATCGAGAACGTATCAAAATATATTATTAAAAAAATAAGAACATATTAAAATATATTATTAAAAAATCAAGAACATAATATTTTATAATATAAATTTTATTATTATATGGGTATGTTAAAAAAAATCAAGAATATATCAAATATATATATTATTAAAATAATCAAAAACATAATATTTTGTAAGATTAATTTTGTTACGATTTCTTGAATTTACATATATGTGTATTAATGATTTATATATATATATATATATATGTGTGTGTGTGTGTTTGTGATTTCTTGAATATAATATATACGTGTATTAATGATTTACACATGCACACATCGCATACACAATATTGCGGTAAATAAATTAAAAAATGTACACATGCACAACGTATACACAATATTATGATTTAGAACAACTTTTTTTTTCTAAAATTATAAGTAACTTACGGTATCACTAATACAGAAAAGGGCTTGGAGAGCTCACAAATTTTCGCTTAGAAAGCAGTTAAATGAGCTCTCCAAGCGACAACTATGCAAGTTTGGAGAGCGGTTGAAAAACCGCTCTCTAAATAAACACTTAGAAAGCGGTCTTCAACTGCTATACTAAAATTTCCCTTAGAGCGGTTCTCAACCGCTCTCAAATTGGATCCAGATTTTTTTATATTTAATTTAAAGAGCAGTTGTGAACCGCTATCTAAGATCACTTAATTTAAAAAAAATATATTTTTTTATGCGTCTTCATTACGCAGGTCTTCATCAAAGTACCTGACCATTACAAAAAGAAAAAGTCAATTCCAAGAAATTAAATATTTCGCACATTGATTGCAGAAACAAAGGTGTAAATAATAAAAAGAAAATGAAGAACTCATAACTGTAGGATAAAAAATAAATTTAACTTAATTTGTTAACTCATAACCGTAGGCTAAAAATTCTCATAAATCTTATCATCAAAAATAAATTCTCAATACCGTATGATAAATCTTATCCTCAAAAACAAATTCTCATAAATCTTATCCTCAAAATTCCATTTGTTAACTCATAATCGTAGGATAAAAATTAATTTAATCAAAATATTCTTATCCAAACACTGAACATGAAGATGTATTCTACAAAATTAACGCGAAGCGGCTTCTCCGCGGCCCGAGGCGGCGCACAGATTACTGTGCACCGCTGGAGATGGAGGAGCCGAACCTTGGTGCAGACCAGAGGAGAAGACGTCGTGCGCCGTCTTCAGAGATGCACCGGACCTTGGTGCACCGGAATTTCACATCGTGCGCCGCCTTCACAGACGCACCTCTGTTCGAACACCCAGCCGCGCCAAAATCGCGCTTCGCCGTCCTCCTGCCCGCTGATGCGCTTCGCCGTCCTCCTGCCCACTGATGCTCCGAAATTGCGCTTCGCCGTCCTCCTTCACAGACGCACCTCTGTTTGAATTTTTTTAATAAAGTGAAAAGAAGAAAAGTATACTGATTTATTGAGATCTATTGAGAGAAAAGAAGAAGAGTATACTGATTTTGGTGGAGAGAAAAGTATTTATAAAGTGAAGGGAGTTAGGGTTTGTTGCGTGATGGGCCCTAAATTGAGGCCTACAACGGTTTTAAACCGTTTTAAGTTGATAGCGGTTGTTAAACGCTGTGTCTTATAGCGGTTTTTCACCGCTTTGAAGTATTATAGTGGTTTTGAATTGCTTTCTAATGTTTTTTTCTTTTTTAAAAAAAATATTTTTAATTAAAGCGGTTTTTAACCACTATTTAGGCATTATATATGTATAATTTTTTTTTAATTTTCTTAGGGCTCATTTGGTTTGTAAGATAAAACTATCTATCCGTCGAAAATATGCATATTTTCGACGGATAGATAGTTTTATCTTACGAACCAAATGAGCCCTTATATGATTAGAGAGCTCATTTGCAAATGAGCTCTCTAAGTAAAATTATTCAAGCTTAATATTGTAATAGTGTATATATGGTGCAGACAAAATAATTTTAATGCGATCCTATAATTAAAATTGAAATAAGTAATCAGAGCCATAAGATATTTTGGAATAATTAATGATGTCTCAAAATTACAATACAGAGGAGGAATTTTATTTCATCTGGTCTCAATGAGAAGCGCCCAAAAAAACGTGTTCACATCTGCACCCTTGCAGCCACCGTCCTAACGTTTTGAAGTTCTGATTGTGGCCACCACAATAACCACCCCATGCCCAGACCCAGTCCCAGTTTCGACCACCATAACTCCACCACCAAAATACTCATGCCCAAAGCCTGTCTCTCCACTCAAACTACACCACGCCCAGTGCCGACAATTCACACCTCCACCAATAAATTTTCCATTCACAAGATTTGACCACCACCCAATCATCACCCCTCTACTGCCACACCACGCCATCACAACAGATTAAAAAAAATCAAACCATCGCCCAATGCCAAACACACCACTACTTGCGGCCACCAGCGATTAGACAAGTCTATTGATGCCCAGTAGCCGCGATAATTATTTTTAAATAATGATAGTTATTTTGATCTTACTTCGAAGCCTTTATTTTTGTACCGTCTCAAGATTTTGGGCAAGATACATATTGCGGACATCTTTGAGGTTCAGCGTCGTGCTACTTTTATTTATTCCATTTTTTCTTAAGATGTTGACTTTTTTTCGCCTACATTCTACTGTTCAAGATACGGATTCCTTCACACTCGAGGACGAAATTTTCAAAATGGGAAAGTATGATAGAGATAATGAATATAAAATATTGTATTTATTAATGGTATGAGATTTTTATTTATTTGATAAAATTTATTGAGATTTTTTTATTTGATAAGATTTGTTAGGATTTTGTTTATTATTACAAATTGGTATCTTATTTCATTGTAAAAGGTTATTGAATTATGAATAGAAATTAGTGGGTTAATCTCTTTATTCGTGTTTTTGATTATTAATTGTTCTTCCAATATTCAATTCTAATTAATGGATTAACAAACTATAATTACAAGATTGTATCATCTGGTATTCAGATCATGCAGAGGTTGAATTAACGGATTAATAACGATACTATCGCTCTTCTCGCTGCATTATTTTATAAGCAACCTGAAAAGCTATATTTTGTATCGTCTTCTATTATCTATCATAGAAGCATTCCAAATTTAAACACACATATTTCAATTCTAATTATATTTGTGAGTATGAATTTATTTCGAATTTGATAGGATAAATACTCCCTCCGTCCCAAAGCAATTTGCAAGGGAGGAGAGGCACACAAGTTAAAAAAAAGTAGAATAAAATAAAAAAAATAATGTTTTGAGGGTTAATTTGGTAAAATTTTATGTAAAAAGTGAAAAAGTTAGTTGGATTGAGTGTAATGTGGGCCCAAAAAGTAAAAAAATAATGACATTTTGTGTAAATATGTAGATATTGTGAGGGTGAAGTTTATAAAATGATTTCCTTTTTTGGATCTGCAAGTTCCTCTGGGACGTTCCAAAAAGGAAAACTTGCAAGTTCCTCTGGGACAGAGGGAGTATTACTTTTGAAGGTATATGATAAATAATTAAAATGTGTATTTATTTGTAAAGTATGAGATTGAGATGTATAAAGTAAAAGAGGAAAATTGGTGTTGGGCTAAGTAGATAACAATAAATAAAAGGGGGTGATATAGATAATTGATAATATACTGTAAATTTCGTTTGAAAGAGTAATATATATTATTTTAGAGTATTTGAAATTTTATACCAAAATTTGGATAAGCATATGTATTTGTCTTTATACTAGTTCAATTTTCTAGGTCTTCAATAATCTTTTTAAAAGCAGATTTTTAAAGAAATACTGTGGTCACCTCGATTAATAATAATACATATTTTATAGAGTAAGTTTTATGTAAAAATAGTTCATAATAAATGTATCATGAAATTATTTTAAAATATCAAATATTTGATAAAATGTATCAAAATATCCCCAGGTTTATGATTAGTTCAAAATAATTGATCCCACTTCTTGATTCAACTACCGAAATTTCGTATAAAATTTTATATGAAAATTGGATAAATAAGAAAATTTATCTTTATATGGGTTCAATTTCCAAGGTCTTCAATATTTTTTCAAAAGCATATTTTCGAGGAAAAACTGTGGGCCTATTCATAAAGAAAAAAAAAATTGTGGGCACCCAGATAAACACACCACTACAGTTGGCATTGTCTTCAATTATTTAACATAGATGCATTCTGTTTTGGATATATAAATATGACATTCGTAAACTAAGTAAGATGACTTGTGTCAAGTAATTATCATAGATATAGTTCAAAAATTTCCATATCAAATCCTATTTTGTGCAGCAAAATATTCAAATACCATTTTGGAGGCCTGACATATATACGATGATCAAAGAAAAGTATGTTAATCTTTCTACACATAAATATAAGAAGTTGATTTTAATCATTCTACTGATCTTGTAAATTATTTAACATTTTGCAGAAACGACACTGAAAATTATTTGCAGGTGGAAGGGGTCACTTTTTTCAGATATTATGGTGGTTGATGGAACTTAATTCATGAGTTGTTTGTTAGCACCGTCAATTATAGTAATAAGATTTATTTGTCAATTTCTCTACCATTTTTCCTAATATTTTTTTTTTATGAATGCACTCATAAGATGATGTTAAATTCACTATAAAGTGTTCATCACATTCAATATTTTGTGTGCCAGCATTACATGTATAGATAGATACACACATATGTACATATATATGCTTGCACAAATTTCTTTCATGGAAAAAACAATTTTATTTCTCTTTTAGGTCCTATAAATTGTTTTGTATTTTACAAAAGCAACATCGAAAATAATTTAGAACCTAATGCGGGTGGAAGGGGTCACTCTTTTCCTTAACAAGAGTAATTTATAGGTATAATAAATTAATATAGTTATGCCTACAAATGACTTTTGATGCGGAAAAGACTGACCCTTTCACCCACATCAGGTTCCAAATTGTTTTTGTGTTGCTTTTGCACAATGTAAAATAATCGGTATGATCTAAAATATGATTAAAATTGTTCTTCTACAAAAGTGATTTGCCTACCTATATATATATAGGTGCGTGAATATATCCGACTTCACTAAGATTGACACACATAATATTGAATGAGATGAACATGCTGTAGTGAATTCAACATCATTTTCTCTGGGTAGAATTCTTAGAAAAAACCAAATGGAAAACCAAAATTCACAGAGAATATTTGACAGATCAAACTTACTACTAGTACTCCACCAAGTTGATTAACAGCGCTTATAAACATCTCATATAGTTTCTTCAGCCAACGAGGCGAGGCCTAAAAAATAGTACTCCCTCCGTCCCATTATAAGTTTCTTACTTTTTTTTTTATGTCCCACAATAAGTTTCTCATTCCATAAAAAGCAACAATAATATTTCATATATTAATAAAAAAATACCACTTTTCACAACTCCCAATTACTTTTTCACAGCTTTTCATTACTTTATACAAAAGTCAACATGTAGTCAACCATATAATAATAAATAATACATTTTCTTAAACAAAACAACAAAAAGAAACAAGAAGTTTAAAGAGGGACGGAGGGAGTATCTTAGTGTTATTCTGACCACCATAAAGACGCAACTTTTGCAGCTCCAACGAAAGTCTAACATCCACTGGAAGACGTTCTTATAAAATGGATTTGAAGCTGAAGACGGAGCACAAATTCAAGCCTACAACATTAGTATTTTTAAGCTTAATTATATATTAATTAATTGCTTCTTGTTTAGCTTGCATATTACTTAATTTCACTAGTAGAATTACAATTGTAAATCGTAACCTTATAGTGAATTCTAGAGGCGTTACATAGAATTTTTTTCCTTTCATTTAAGATTTTTTGTGTCAATTCGTTAGTATATATATATTGGATGTAAGGTAGAGTTTTTTTTTTTTTTTTGAAAGGAGGATGTAACTTGTAAGGTAGAGTTTAAGTGTTTAACCATCTATTTTGTACTCCCTCCGTCCCGCTATAAGTTGCTAGTTACTTTTGGGCACACGAATTAAGGTAAAATTGAAAAAGTACAAGTGATGTGATGGAAAAAATAAAAAAGTATAAGTGATGTGATGGATAAAAGTGAAAAAGTAATGGAAAGAGTGTAAAAAGTAGGGTCTTTCTATGGTCAAGAAGGCTTCGCCCTTCCGACGTCAGTAAACCCCCTAAATACCGTTAGATTCATAATCTAACGTACAATATTATTTTGAAGTGATTGCACTTTGCACTAGGGCGATTGCACTATGCATAAGGCGATCGCACTGTTAAAAAAATTAATTAATATTATTAAATAAAATTAAAATTACCAAATTATCCTTTTAATTAAAATATTATTATATCTTAATATATTTTAATCAAATTAAAATTTATGTTTTCAAAATTAATTCTTACACCCATAGCGACCGGGCCGGCCCGTCTTGAGCCCGAGTGGCCCGACAGGCCTAACGGGCCGGGCTAAATAGGCCCGGTTCTTTTCGGGCCTGTATTTTTTGGGCACATCCTGCCTTGAAACCTGGGTTTTTTAAATATGGGCCCAAAAAATACAGGTACGAAAAGAATCGGGTCTATTTAGCCCGGCCCGCTAGGCCCGTCGGGCCACTCGGGCTCAGGCCCGGCTGGGCCCGGTCGCAATAGGTGTAAGAATTAATTTTGAAAACATAAATTTTAATTTGATTAAAATATATTAAGATATAATAATATTTCAATTAAAATAACTTTTAAAAATTAGAAAAAAAATAACTTTTAAAAAATTATAAAAGGTTATTTCAGTAATTTTTATTTTCTAATTTTTAAAAGTTATTTTTTTGGCTTAGGGCGAAACTATGTCGCCTAGGGCAATGTAATATTATTTGTCAAAATTCTATTGATTTACTGACGTCAGGAAGGGCGAAACCCCTTCCTGACCGTAGAAAACCCTTAAAAAGTATTAAAAATAATAATAAAGAAGTGAATAGTAATTTCTAAAAAAAATATAAAAGCAAATGAGCAATATATAGTGGGATGAACGAAAATGACAACATGAGCAATTTATAGTGAGACGGAGGGAGTATCTTTTTTGACTTGAACCGAACTTTGCACACTTTTACTCATTTTTCTGATTGAAAGTTATAAGAATTTTGAAGGATTAAAATTGTCATTTATGATTTTTTGAATGTAAATTTTGTGAAATTTCATCCCCCAACTATGTTTATCTTTTCCTATGAGGTCTTTTTGTTAAATTTTTTTTTAGTTTACTCGCAATTATTTTGGTTCTTTGGGTATTATTAAGATATTTTATTGAGGTATTGGTTAGATTTATTTTTTGGGTATTACTGAGTTGTTATTAGGGTATTACTAACTTGTTATTTGAGTATTATAGACTTGTTCTTTGGGTATTAATGAATTGTTCTCGGGGTTATTTTATGAGTTGTTCTTAAGGTATTACTTAGGCTATATTTATCCATGACCTGCCCATAACCAAATCTTCTAATAAAAAATACATTTCTCCCTCCTCCATATACACAACCTTCAATATATTAAATTTCCAACATATCTCTTTTTCCTACGACCGGTTTGTCCACAAGGGTGGTTTACGGCTAGGTTTTAACGAGGCCTGCGATAGCTTCTAACTATCTTCTAACCCGGGTTGTGGGTTTGGTTTTTGGCAACTCTCTCTTTTCTTTTCCTCTTAATAAAATAACCTTCATTCACCTTCAATATATTAAATTTTATCATTTTTTCCTACTTTATCAACAACCCTTCACAACCACAACCCTCATTAAATAAATAATATTTTAATTTTTTATTAATTAGGTATTATATATATATATATATATATATATTTCATTATATTAAAAAAATATAATTATAATAATTTTTTTACAACATACTTAAAAATTACAATAATTTCAATAAATAAAATAAAATATCACAAGAGTTGAAATACATAAAAAAGAAATATATAAATTAAATTATTAATAGGTCTGTAAAATACAACAATGTGAAAGATGTAAATTACACATTTAATTATTAGTGCTGAATTTTTCCCGTATATGCTCAATCATTCGTTTCTAAGAGCGATATGAGCTTCTCTATTGCGAGCTAGTTCCCTATTTCTCATATAGGTAGATAGACTTACAATGCGTCCAGTAGAGTAATGAAAATATTGATCATCATCCGTGGGAGTATCCATAATAAATTATGTGAGATCTCGATAATTTAGATATGTGTCTCGTTCATCCTCTACTATCATATTGTGCATGATGATACAAGCCATCATAATTTTACCCATCAGAAGCTTATCCCGAATAAGACATGGACGCTTAAGGAATGGGAAACGAGCTTATAGAAAATGCTCACTCGACATCTTTTCGTGCAGCCTCTTGGTGTTGAGCAAACAACTTGTGTTTTCGAATTTTTGGAGATACAATCGATTTAACAAATGCATCCCATGAAGGATATATGCGGTCAGTTAGGTACTATGCCCTATCATTTTCTCGGCCATTCAACACATAACTAACTTTTTGAGCTCGACCTTTTAAGTTGTTGGTCCCTTAAGTGATCAAGGTCTAGAGGGGGGGGGGGGATGAATAGACATTGAGTCCAAAATCATATTTTTAAACTTTTCAAAAGAGGGGATTCTAGAACCTTACAGTAGCATCTAAAAGTTCAAAAACAATAAGTCTACAAGAGATTTTAAATGGACCACAAAGGGTACAGTTGTGGACTAGAGAAGTCTGCAGCTGCAGAGTTATTAAACTTGCAAATAAAATAGACAACTTGTAGACAAGAAATCAGAGGGATTCTCACATTTGAAAGTGTATTGAGAATACTCTAATGTGCAGCGAAAAATAATTGAGTGTTAATGAAAAAAACAATTTAAACAAACTTAACAGCTGAGTGACTTAGACAAGTCTACAACTGTAGAGTCAGTTTCTTTGTGAAAAACACAAAGTTTTTATGCACTGATTTTAAAAGAATGATGAATGTAACAAATAAGTAAATATGCAATACAGTAAAATAAATGACAGAAAATAAATAGGCAGTATTTATAGTGGTTCAGTGTCTATGAAAAAGACAACCTACATCCACTGTTACACCACTTAGGTGCCAAATTCACTAAGAATGGATCACAAAGATCAATACAAATAGTTCCCCCTTAGAACTAGGTTCACTCAGATTCATATTCTAAAAAGAGACACTATCCTATTCACTCAGAATACAACTCACTAAGAGTAAAAGAAAAACCTCACACAGAGATATCTACACTAAGTAGAAACAATAAAATAAGTGAGGGAACAAAACCAAAAAGGTGATTCTTTTCTAAGAAAAATCCTAACCAACTATCCTATGAATCACACAGAAGATAAACTCTCTCTTTCTCAGAAATTGTTGGCTGTAGACTTTTCTTAGGCTGAATGCTTGTATGCGCAGGTTGTTGTTATTGCTTCCTCTGAGAACTTCCTCTATTTATAGATTGAGTGGTGTGACTTATCCGTTGGAGAATTCAAATTTGAATTCCGGATAAGGCTCGTCTCTCTCTATAGGCATGTGTGAAGTGGTCCTCATCCTTCACACAGGATAGTACTGATTGTACTATTGTCCTTTTCATCAGAATTCTGGCTGTCTTCAAACCAATCTTCATTATCCTCCAGAATCTTTGAAATAAACTCCTCTTAAGTACTCTTTAGTGAGTGCATAAGTGCTACACTAATTTGAGCTTAAGGATCTTCATAATCTTCAATATATCTTGAACTTGTACACCTTTCTTCAAACGGTCTTCTCAACTGTAGGGTCTTCAACCTTGCAGCTGCAGAGTCCTGAAAATACAAAACTGGCTGTAGAGAAACATTATTGCTGTAGGGTCATGTTTGGCTGTAGAGTGATCAAGTATACAGCTGCAGACTTCTCTTACAACTATAACTTTCAAAAACCAATTTCCTTAGATCAAGTATTAGAATAAATTCAATATAAACATATGTTTTGCACACATCAAAATCTAGACCAGGGTATTTAACAATTTCCCCTATTTTGATGTTGGCAAAACACATCATCAAAACAATAAACAACACAACCAAAAGCAATAAGACATTGCTTTAAACAAAATAATAAAACAAGACAAGAGGAAAAACTGCAATAAATAAACAGGGTTCAGAGTACAGCTTTCAAAACATAATTAGACAAAAACCTAAACAGTTTTAGTGTCTAATCTATTTTCTGAATCTTCATCTTCTTTTGTGCTTTGGGTCCACTTCTTCATCTTCATCATCATCAGAATCTCCAACAGGTTTGAAGATACCTTGTTCTGTCAGCTTCATATTCTTTTCATCTTCCTCAATATATTTCATCAGCATCTGAAATTCATATTCTGCAAAATCCTCTTCTTCTTTCTTGGACTTAAAAACTTTCTTGGGAGGTGGAGTTCTCTTCTTATTTCCTCCAAGAAGATGAGCATTATCACCCTTATACAGAGTTCCATCTGCCTTTAGAGCTTTGAATTTCTGGTATCTATCTTTTTTGAATTTGATCCTCTTGATCACAGTGTGTCTATTGCAGATACTTAAAAATTCTTCCCAATGAATATCAAATTCTAATTTAATTACTTTCTCTTTTTCAACTTCTTCTGACTTTTCTTCAGGAGCAATCTGACTTATTGGTTGAACATCCAGAGGCAGAGAAAGTTGTATTTCTTTCTCTTTCTGCATTTCTTCTTTCTCTTTCATCATTCTTTCTCTTTTTCTCTCTTGTGCCTCCTTCACAGTTTTTTTCCCATTGACTAGCAGAACCAGAACTTTGTGAATGATGGGACTTCACTGAGGGTTGCTTCATAGCTGCAGACTTAGGCAGTTGAATAAGCTTCCCTTTGGGGTTCAGGCTTCCTTCTTGAGTATGTTCAGCCAACCTTGATGATTAATCCTTTGATTTAGCATCTTCAAATTCCTTAGCCAAAAATTTGCCAATCCCTTTGACATTTTCCAAAATGTTTTCAGTCTTCTTGTCCTTCTTTGATTTCTCTTTCAATTTTACTTTCCCAATTTTTGCCAACATCAATGTGTGACAAAATGGTAGAAAGTTTGCTCATCAATTATGACTTTAAACTTTCATTACTAGAAATCAGCTTTGTCATCTCATTCTTCATCTCTTGTACTTCAAACTTCAAATTGAATGAGTCATTCTTCATAGTAGTCACTACTAAATTAAAATCTGAAATTTCTCTGGACTTTTGAAGATGTTCAGTCCTTATAACTTCATTCTGCTTCAACAAGCTATCCACCACAAGCTTGAAATTCTTTTCCAATTCTTTCTTTTCATTTACTCCTCTTTCTTCAACTTTCTTTACCAGATCTTCCATGCCTTTCCTTACTCTCTGAGACATAATTGCATCAGGAACCAATTTCACCTGTTTCAAAATCTCAGCTTCAATTCCTTTGAATGAGTCGTCAAGATCTTGGAGTTTTGAAACTACTTCTTTTGGAGTCATCTTAGGAATAGTATCACTGTCTTCTTCCTCAGATTCTGCTTCATGAATGGCTAACTCATTTCCTTTCATTAGTTTCTGAGCTTTGGAGGGCACTAACGCTACAGCTGTAGAGTTTTCAGTAGTGGCATTCCTCTTGCTAGGAGTTGAGACAACTTCTTTCTTTTCAATAGAGAAATCAGCCATGTAATCATCAATGTTTTCTCTTTCCAGGGCTGATAAACTCTGCAGTGGAGGTGTTCCTTGTTGATAGATCTCATCTATTGTGAACATTGCAGGAGGGGGTTGGTTGAAGATACTTGCAATAGGATTAGACAAATCCTTTGCACTTTCATCAATCTCTCTGGATGTATCTTCTACCATTTGCTCATCAACTTCAGCTTCTTTAGTAGGTGGAGCTTGAACACTGATAATTTCAGTTTGAGCACCACCCATTGGGGCATCATCATCATTGCCTTCATCATCATCATTATCTGGCTTATCTTTAGGTTCTTTGCAAGGTGATGAAACCTTTTCTGCTTCTTTTTCTTTTTTCTTCTCAGTATTAGGCTGATCAAGAACCATTACTTCAGTATTCTCAGTTGTATCTGCAGCACTAGCTCCTGCAGATTCTAACAACATTGCTCCTTCAGCCAAAGTAGTCAAACCTTCTGCTTCAACAACTTGTTGACTTCTTTCTCTTCTTCTTTCAGGAATTTTATCTTCACTGTATGAGCTAACAATTTCAAACTCATCTTCAGGAAACTGTGCCTCAGGATCAGTTTCAGTTCCCATTGCAACCTTCAATACCTCAGCTGCAGACTTTGTGATTTTCTGTTTCTCAGTCTGAGCTACTATTTCTTTACCCTTTCTTTTGCTTTTTCTCAATTTCTCAGCAAGAAAGTCATTAATAAAGTGAGGCCTTAAAAAAGTTGATTGGCATCTGTGTAGTTTGTCCAGTCAACAACCCATTGGAACAAAACTTTCTCTTCAGCTACCAACTTCTCAAGTTCTTCCCTTACAATCTTCCAATCTTCAATTTTTTGTCTTTCCTCTTCGAAACCATCAATTCTTTCAATTGAAACAACAGGGAGTTGTTCAGTTTGAGCTTCAGGAATTTCAGGAGTTTGTTCTTCTTCATCAGGTTGTACACTTATCAAGTCTACAGGTGTAGACTTGTCAACTTCTTCTTCTACAACTTTCCTTGAGTGATATTTCTTTGCTCTTCTTTCTCTGTCGATTTCATCTTCAGATTCACTAACCTCATCAACTAGATGTAACTTTCTCCTTACATTCTTCTTCTTCCTTTCATAATGCCTCATAGGACTTACAACTGTAGTCTTTCTTGAATCAGGATCTTGCTTCTGTTTTAGTTTATCATCCTTATTCTTCTTTCTTTTCTTCAAGGTTGGAGCCATGGGGGCATCAACAGCTCCTCTCTTAAAGTTTGCACGTCTAATGATTCTGTGCATTAAAATGTGTACTCCAACATGCCCATTAAATAAAGTAAAGCCTAAATCCTTCAAGATATAGTTAAGAAACAAACCAAACCCTTTGTTTCTTCCAGATTTTAGTACATCAATACCAATGTTTCTCAGAAGAAATTCTCCAATATCTATCTTTACTTCCTTATCAAAAGCTATCATAAGATCCCACATCAATATAGTACCAGTATCATGAGCACCAGTTATAGATAAAAGAAATTTATCTATAACTTCATATAAATAAACATACTCTACAGCGAGATCATTCTTCTTGAACGTCCTTTTCCAATTCTTTGGAAACAACTTCTTTACAGTGAACTTCTTCCAATATTTCTTGTTTTCATCAGCAAAATTGAGATTATCAAATGAATCTCCTCCAATTCTTAAATGAAGAGCCTTGAAAATATCATTGGTTGTGATGTTCACAGTTCTTCCTTGAAGAGAAACTGATAACTGCTTTCTTTCAACATCTGCTTGAGCGTTTTTATAAAATTCCAGACCAATCTTATCATCATAAGCCTTTGGAATGTGAGTAATACAATAGTGAACGCCTTGATGGATGATATGCCTGACAACACTTTCCATCTCATCTGCAGGATGTTTCCTTTGTATCTCTTCGAAATCAAAGAGAGCTCCAAAGATAACATTCATAGACATAGCTTGGGGTTTGAAAAGTGAGGAATGGGGAGTGTTGATGTAATTTTTGTAAACGCGATTATGTGGCTATAATAACATCGATTACACTAACAATATGCTGAAATAGACGATTATGCGAGGTTTTATGAGTAAGCAGGTAGGTCATATATATAAGCTCGTCGTTCTAGCAGAACTTCGTTAGGGTAAAAATTTCATCCCTTATTCGAATGAATTCGATTACATTATATAGAAAATACAAGTTGTTGGATCGTACCAGCCTGCTTCATCATAAGCTGCTGATCAGCAGCCTACTTCACTAAAAGCTGCTAAACAGCTACCTCCTTCGTTATAAGCTGTTGACTCATCACCAGCTTAATAACTGTTGACTCGTCAGAGCGTTCTTCGATCTGGTTCTTTCTTCGTGCTTGATCAATTCTCTTGGACACGTCGATCCGAACTTGATTAATTACTTTCTTAAGCACGCACGTCGATTATTTCATTAACAGTTACCCCCTAGCCTGTTGTTTGTTTGAGTTGTTACATGAATAACGAGCATCAGGCTATTTGGATCTTCGCAAGATTTCTCAAGTGCAAGGAAGTAGATTGAGCTAGAATTGATCTGTCTTCCGCTTTGTTGGCTTCTTGGTGCTTGTATTTCCTTGTATTCATGCATAGATGCATCAGATGTGGCTTCGTAGGATTCTATAATCGTGTTACGAATACATTTAAGCACGCTACAGGCCTCATTAAAAACCTAGCCGTAAACCACCCTTGTGGATAAACCGGTCGTAGGGAAAAAAGAGTGTCGTGCAATCCTTCCAGATACCCGTAGGTTAATTGAATGCCTGCGTTCATTGCTCCATTTGTGCGGGTTGAATGAGCATTGACTTCATGTGTTTCTTTATACCTGCAAGTAGATGCATTTGAAAAAAATAGTTTGCGGCTTTTCGATCTCTCTAGAGACTCTTTTGTGCTTTGTTATTGCTGGAATATTCGTTGTATAGTTTCGTGGCGAGCGCTTCCACTTGGTTGCTTTGCGACTTTCGTTGTGATATCGGGCTCTGTTTTTTTCATACTGATGGATGAAATTTAGTCAACCGAGATGTCATCATTCACTCCGGTTGAAGGATAAATTACTCCTGTCGCTGGTGAATATGCGCCCAACTGTTTAGGCTTGTTTGCTTTAGCATTCTAGTATTGTTTGTCTGATGCCTTAAGTGTTTTAGACATCAGTTTTGCTTCCTTCTGCGGCTCCCTTTACTCTTCTGATCAGGATGCTTTTGATGTTCTTGTTCTATTTTTAATGAACTCTAATGAAATGTCATTTATGTCTAATTGTTATATCACATTTCGCATCTGTCGGGTCTTTTAATTCGCTTCATTTTGCCTCTTTTTGGCGTTTACGAATAGCTTTTTCAGCTGTAACAAATAAAGACACTCGCGCTGAAGTGGGGCATCAGGAAGCGTTCATTTCATCCGCGGGAGCGTATTCCACGTCCCTTTGGCGGGCATGAAGAGTTGTCCTGGTATTACCGGGTGCGTTCGCTCTACTATCCTTCAGAGCGTATATAACGTCCTTTGGATGAGCATCTAAAGCATCACTCAGGTCCCTGTGTGAATGGTCTTTCGGGGCATCACGCTCTGTTCTTATTCGGGATTTGTTAGGCGTTTAATGCCGTAACATTTCAACCTAAGAAGAGCGTACGACATGCTTTAGCTCTAACTTGTGCAGGACGTATTGGTATTGTAAATACCATTTTGTCACTTTACAAGGAGCGTGCTCGACAAGTGGAGCTATGGCTCTACTTGGAGCGCATAAACCCTCTACAGCCACGTATTATTTAGGCAACTGCAACCCTTTAAAAAAGGTTGTCTATAGCATTTACTATCAATTCAGTGTAACAAACTGCACATCGTGAGCATCCTGATCTTGAGCTGCCTGCTTGAGTCAAACCACCAGCTAACTGCCCTTTATCAATTTAGCCAAAGCTTCCTTTGCCTGATGCTTGTGATCAGTATGAATTCAAGCTTTTTGCTTCTTGATGATTTTGTGTGTCAGGGTCTGCCCCCCAGTATAGTATTGGGGTATCAATGGTTTCGCGCTCGCATACCTGTTCGTCATCTTTGATCTACCTGTCTCCTGGTAATTTATTATTTTCTCATTGTAGATCAAGGCGTTACAGTTGCCATTCCCCCAGAATTCAATACTTTATGTCAGAGAGTAATGGCTCTTGGTACCGGATTGAACAAACGCAAGATGGACCCTGATGTCTAAAATTGTGGCGTAACTGTTGATGTAATTTTTGTAAACGCGATTATGTGGCTATAATAACATCGATTACACCAATAATATGCTGAAATAGACGATTATGCGAGGTTTTATGAGTAAGCAGGTAGGTCGTATATTTAAACTCGTCGTTCGAGCAAAACTTCGTTAGGGTAAAAATTTCATCCCTTATTCGAATGAATTCGATTACATTATATGGAAAATACAAGCTGCTGGATCGTCACCAGCCTGCTTCATCATAAGCTGCTGATCAGCAGCCTGCTTCATTAGAAGCTGCTGAACAACTACATGCTTCGCTATAAGCTATTGACTTGTCACCAGCTTAATAATTGTTGACTCATCAGAGTGTTCTTTGATCTGGTTCTTTCTTCGTGCTTGATCAATTCTCTTGGACAAGTCAATCCGGACTTGATTAATTACTTCCTTAAGCACACACGTCGATTATTTCATTAACAGAGAGTGTTTAAGGGGTTTCTGAAATGTAAATGGAGGTCAAAAGAATCAAGGATCCTTTAAATACCTTTCTTTACACGTTCATACGACAGGGGAGGGGTAGAACTATCTTTTAAAATGTATGAGTGTTTAAATTTCGAACCTAAACTTATGAAATAAAGTTTGTCCAAAATATAACTCATATGACAATTAAATTCAATTTTAAATGATACATATACTCAAACATTTTATTAATTAAAATGCTGAATAATCCAAAATACCTGTAACAAAAGTACTGGTGTTTCTGAATTTGTAATGTCTCATTTAATTTCTCATAATTGTACAAAGTACTGTAAGTTCTCTAAGTTTGCAGTTGACATGTTTAGAATATGGAAGTCTACATTTGTAAGGAATCTGCAATTCAGTGCCAAGTCTACAGCTATAGAGTTAACAACTCTGCAGTTGAATGACTTTGCAGCTGCATATTTCCTTTTCAATGAGTTTCCAATTTTCTAAGTTTGTCTTTGCAATTTAGTGATTTTCATAGAGTTTTTTCACAATTCTAGCATTCCCAAATTACCTCTCAAGATTGAAAATCTTAATTCACACAAAGGTTTAGTGAAAATATCAGCAAGATTTAAATCAATATGAATCTTTGTCAATTTTGCATCCTTTCTTTCAACATGATCTCTTATAAAATGATGCCTTACATCTATATGTTTTGATTTAGAGTGTAACACTAGGTTATGTGTAATAGCAATAGCACTTGTATTGTCACAGAATATAGTGGTTTCTCTTGCATCAATCTCATAGTTTTGTAATTGATATTGCATCCATAAGATTTGTGCACAACAGCTTCCAGCAGCAATGTACTCTGCTTCAGCTGTAGAGAGAGCAATAGAATTTTGCTTCTTACTGTGCCATGCTACCAATCTTTCACCTAGGAATTGACATATCCCACTAGTACTCTTCCTATCAATCTTGCAACCTGCAAAATTTGAGTCAGTGTAGCTAATGAGTTCAATTCCTCCTTCTTTAGGATACCATAATCCTAGATTTTGTGTGGATTTGACATATTTGATGATCTTCTTTACAACATTCAAGTGTGATTCCTTAGGATTAACTTGGAATCTAGCACATACACCTACTGCAAACATAATGTCAGGTCTGCTAGCTATAAGGTATAGCAATGATCCAATTAATCTCCTATATTTGGTCACATCAACACTTTTGCCATTCTCATCTTTGTCAAGACTCACAGAAGGTGTCATAGGTATATTGGTAGGCCTAGAGTTGTCCATTCCAAATCTTTTGATAAGCTCTTGAGTATATTTAGCTTGATTGATGAAAATTCCATCTCTCATTTGCTTAACTTGTAATGCCAAAAAGAAATTCAAATTTCCCATCATGCTCATTTCAAATTTCTCAGTCATGAGCTTAGAGAACTTTCTGCATAAATCTTCATTGGTTGAGCAAAAGATTATATTATCAACATAGATTTGAACAACTCATTTCCATGTTGTAATCTGAATAAGGTCTTGTCAACTATACCCTTTTTTAATCCATTTTTTATCAAATGATCATATAGGGTATCATACCATGCTCTTGGTGCTTGTTTAAGTCCATAAAGGGCTTTTCTAAGTGTTGGTCCCGAAACGAGTTAAATCAGTGTATGGGGGGAAATACACTGATGTCAGATTTTTCTGAAAGACTCAGAAAAATGCTCTAACGCACTCAGTCAGGATTCCCTGAAGTACTCAGTATGCTGAATGTCCACAGGGGCAGCAGGGACAGTTCAGTAATGAGTCAGATAAGCTGAGTGTGAGTAAAGTGCTTGGAAGCTCAGTAGAGATAACAAACCTACTGACTGCTAGGAAGCGAGTCAGTTGGACTACTATCTCAGTGAGTCAGAGTACGTGCGGAAAGTGAGCCCTTAGATTCTACTCGTTTTAGTTTCTGAAAATGTTTTCTCTGAGTCGCTTAGTAAATTGGTGGCTAAGGCTGAGTGCACAGTATTCAGATTCAGGATGATTGATTCAGTCCTGAAGTTAAAACCAATGCAGTATGTTCAGTTTAATATGATGACATTTATGATCCTGAACAGAACAGTAAATCAGCACACAAGGGACTTTTTAACGTGGTTCGGAGATAACCAACTCCTACGTCCACGACCTGATTTAACAGGAAGCTATCCTCAAAACCCTGAGGATAGGTACTTGGGTTTTATGTGCCAAGGGACACAAGTAGCCAACTTCCTCTCTTAGGAACTGACCCCTGGGCGTTTTACAAGTCCCAGTCCTTCTAACCAACCTATCTCACACTTTGAGAGGTTTGGTATTCTGGTTTCCAACTAAGATAGCTCTAGCAATACAAATCAATGCTAAATAATAGAGATATCGATATAAGCAAATACAGAGTGAATCCTACTACAACACTAGGGAAATTTAATTGCAGAGTGTTGTTTATGATATGCTTTGTGTTCTTGGATTCTTGAGAGTTTTCTCTTGGAAATTTCCCGTTAACCTTGAATGGGTGCAAGGTTCTCCATATTTATAGGCGAGATTCAAAATAGATCCGTTGGAGGAGATCAAATCAAATCTTTCCTATTTTAGGTAGATTGCAGGCTAGAAATACTGTTCAACCTACCCGCCATGCTTATTCTGGCAAGTTGTCACATCACCTGCAACCTTTTGAGACGCATTAAATGCTGCGCAGACTCCGTTCTTGTGTGTCGAGAGATCATTGGCTCTCCGCTATAACGGCTAGTTGACCTTCATATATTTATCCTTCCTCGTACATTCAATGCTCTGAGTCTCTTGTTAATAACTCAGTCTGAACGTGTCTTAATGGAGTCTTACTGACATTCTTTTTGTCTCTTATCCCATAGCATAAATAACATTTTGCTTTGGACTGACATGATTCAGGTGATCTGAACCACAGCCTGAGTCAGGTCCTATGTGCATTCAGCACAGCCTGATAGGTTATTCAGCTCAGTATGTGTTACCTTTTTGCTTCGGACTTACAGGATTCAGGTGAACTGAACCAAGGCCTCAGTCAGGTCGTATGTGCATTCAGCACAGCCTGATAGGTAACACTTTACTCTTCACTGACTGGGTTCTGTCGTGAACATGCTTAGTGTATTCAGTAGAAACATCAGACAATGGTACTTCAGGAATGACTTCAGGATGAATCAGCAGGCTTCGATCTTCAGCTTCAGAGTAGACAATCTTCAGCGAGACTGACTGACTTGTTCAGAATGGTTTACACTTTAGACTTCAGTAAATTGGGTCGACTCCAATATTCTTCAGTCTTCAGCATGGTCCTCCTGTACTGAATCTCTAACCTATCTATCCTGAACTATTTTATCCTGAACACTATACTTAGGCAAATTCATCAGGGGTTTTGGGATCTAATCAAAATACTCAGATTGTCCCAACAATTTCCCCCTTTTTGATGATGCCAAAACCCTTAAGCAAATTCCTATTCATCTATACAATCAACTGACTTAGTCAGTGAAAATAACTCAGCACCACCTGACGAACTAGGTACTTAGTCTATAAGATGAAAACAAGGAATGGGTTAGTACAGTTCTTGATAAGAATTCAGAAAAGTAAATTCAGGAGTCAACAAGAAGTTGTACTCAGGAAAAATAAATAACTTCATTGATTGATAAGAAAATACAAGTATCCTGAAGCTATTACAAAATTCCTGAACAACTAACTCCTGATCTAATCTTCATCCTTATTCCAAGCAGTCAATGGAATCTCGTACATCTCCAGTACTCGATTCAGGACCTGCTTCATCCTGTTCCGATCAGCAACGGCCCCGGCAGCTCGTCCTACTCTGACGAATTCTTCAGAAATTGCTTTCCGGTCCAGCTGCTTAGAATTCCTAAAGAGTGGAGGAGGGTACTTGATGAATTCCGGAGGAGCGATCTCAACACCTTCAGTGTCAGCATGTCTGATGATTTCAGCCCATAGATCAGGATGCTCCTGTGCCATCCAGTGATGGAGTATGACGTCTTTTTCTTCAGTCTGATCGTCCCATAACCCCACCACATAGAATAGGTATGCCCACCTATTCCGGATCGGAATCCAAACCTCCAGCATCTCAATCGGAATGAAGTCTTCAACAAACTTCGATGGAGGATGACTTTGATCTGGTCTGACCACCATCTTCCTCTGAGTCTTTATCCGAGATCCAGATGATACAGATTTCTTCTTCTGGACCTGAGAAGTCAGATACTCATTAGATTCTTTTAGGCGCTGGATCTGACTGAGCGTCGAAATTTCTTTCATTTTTACTATCTTTTCAACATCAGTCATCACCAATTTCTTCTGAGTGGTCAGCCCAGATGGCATTATTTGTTCCTCCATCTCCTTATATAATGGCTCAAGAGCCGAATCTTCAGAGGGTCTCAACTTCTTCGGATCTGAGCCTTCAGCAGTTTCGATGGCGGCTACGGATCTAGTCCTCTTTCTATCTGCAGCCTTCAGTTCAAGGGGAAAGTTCTTTTTCTTAGCTTTGCCAGTAGTGGCAATTTGCTTCTTCCCTTCTTCCCCCTTTTTGGCATCATCGTCATTAATACGTTTGACAACTTCATCCACTGACTCAGCCAAAAGATTGAACTGACTATCCATCTCTGTCTGCTTCACCTGCAATTGCCCAATCTGCCCTACCATTCCTCTCAGGCCGATACTGAGCTGATCAATGGCTGAATTGTGTGCAGCCTTCAGTCGACCCTCGAAGTTTTCCATCCTTGAGTCTAGGGCAGATGTAATTTTCTCCTTCTCCTGAGCAGACAACTCCCTCAGCAGGTCCTCCTTCAGTTCAGTTCTTAACTTGACCAACTTCTCATCAACCAGTTGATCAACCTTTTCAGATAGTTGTTGATCCAGAAAGTTGGCAAGTTTAGTCTCCTGCTGAGTCTGCACATCTGAAACCATCTGATTGCAGTTCTGAATAGCATCCTTGGTTTGCTCGGAAATGACAGTGAGCTCTACATTGATTTCAGACCGAGCTTCCCCAAAGAGATCAATTGCTGCATGCATATCAGAGGCCATATCATTCAGGTCTTTATCCAGCCTTTTCATCTTCTTATTCAGATTTTTAGAATTTGAATCAACCCTAATTGCCTGTCGCTCAACGAGAGTTACCCTTCTGTGCATATTCGAAAGAGTTCGTGAGGAATTTTCAGTGAACATAGCCGCTGGGGTGATCCAGTTTCCTCTAACTCGGATAAGACCTGATCGACCCTCTCCTGAAGCCTCAGCTACCCCGGGTCCAAGGGGTGCATCATCGGCCGGTGCACTGACTCCCTCAGTGCCACCTGGCTGATCGTCATCAGCAATCACCACCACCTCCATTTCAGCTTCCTTCTCCTTTCCCTTCTCTTCAGCTAACTGAGTCTCGGGCTCAGGATACGTTCTGCGGACTGTTCTGATAAAATCCACCATTTTGATCAGATGATGTAGAGAGTTATCACCAAAATGATCAAAGAGGGCGGCTTCTAAATCTGCAATGCAGTCCCATCCTCTGGACTCTCCTAGCTGGCTGAGCTCAGACCAAGTAGCATTTCTGATCATGGCAAAAGTGCGGAGTTGCACAACTGCCTCCTTCTGAGCCTCAGTAAGATCAGGGAATCTCTTTTCCACCATCTCAGCTGCCTCTCCCCTTGCAACTATCTCAAAATCTGATAGACTGTTCACATCGGGCGCAGGGAAAGGCCATGGTGCTTCATGCTGAACTGATTCAGCAGCCTCTTGCTCAACTCCTCCTTCCTGAGCAGGCTCTTCTTAACCCAAACTCTGATAGGTTTCAGCAATAGTAAGGATTAGCTGGTTGGGATCAGGGGATGCAATCGGAGCAAATTTCAGCTTTTGTTGCTTGGGTTTGGAAGTCTTAGATTTATCCTCCACTGACTTTGCTGTATCAGACTCTTTCCAGTCATGCTCGCCTGAGCCTTCTTCTTCTGAGTCCGAGGCCTTCTCCTTGTGCCAGCATCATCGGAATAAGCTCTGAAGAGATGGATTTTCGCTGGGATCTCGAGTGATTGGGCCTGATCCACATCACCGAGATCCAGAGTCTCCAAGAGCATGGATATCTTGGTGCCAAAATGCATCTTGGCCTCAAAAGTCGCCTGCCCCTCTGGCGAGTACTTGATTTTGCTGGTCTCAGCCACCAGCATTTGGAGGAAGTAACCCTCCCAGTCAAAATTGTGCAGAGAGGCATCGGAAATAGCCATCATTGTGAACAGCTTCGGCCTGGATATCTGCTCTAATCCTCCAGCAATTCCCATCACTCCCTGACTTGTCAGGTCGAAGAAGTGACGGTTTTCAGTCCTCAAGACTGATTTATTCAGGCCGGATTTCAGCACGACATCTCCGTCACACAGGGACTGGAGAAAATCCCTCTCATTCCCAAACCCATAATCCACTGGGCTTCGTCCTCTGTTGGGAAGATTAAAAACCTCCTTAATCTTCTCCCGAATGTTGAAGGTGACCCACCTCCTGACCATCTCCTCCTCACCATCCTTTCCCTTCTCACAGGTGGTCAAGGGAATACAAGTTTCCCACTCCTGGGAGTCCTTGTTTTGCGCCATCTTCAGGTAGAAGGCAGCAATGAGTCTGGGGTGGAGCCTCTGCGGCTTTGCAGTGATGAACTGCAGAAGACCTGCATTATTAAAAAGGTTTCGCACAGGCATAATATCGGGGTTATTAGAAGAAAAATCCCCATAGGGCTCGTAGTGTATTTCGTTTCTTAAATGGAAAAGGTTTCCAAAAAAGGTATCGGCAGAAGGTGAAGCCATGGAAGATTTTAAGAGATTTGAAGAAAATCGATTTTTTAGAGAAGATAAGTTAAGAAAATATTGGGTGCATAAAAGTTTTAACAACACGATCTTCTCTTATTTATAGAAAAATTTGGTTTTAATTGGACGGTTTAGAAAATAGTGACCTATGGAATTCAATGGACAAGATTGAGCAGTAAAAAGCATTTGCCTTTTCGGTTCTTCAAAGGTAATTGGTCAAAATTTTATTGATAACTGTTCCCGCTCACAATGCATTAAATGCACATTAGAGCATGTCCGTATTTAATTCAAACAAATTGAATTAAATAATAACCGAATATTAAAACGAACGGCTGGGATCATTTGGCAAATTAAATTGATTTGACAATACAGCAAACAGTAAAAAGGATAATGCACGCAATATCAGATGACTTAGACAAAAATCAGGAAACATACCAGTCAGTCAGATATGTATTCTGACTGATACCACTTATTACCCTATCAGGGTGACAAGCCCTGAGTTCAGTGTCCTGAATCTTAGTCAGTCTATACTGATCATCCATTTTATACTGAATGTTCCCCCTACAACCATTCACATTCTCTCTGAGTTCCCTTCATCCTGAGTCTATATGAGTTATTCCCCCTGACCTTGTGCATTCTTATTAGAGATTCAAACTGAATCACCTAAGCCTGGGTCAAGGAGTCCTAACTCTACTGATAACTCAACAAACCTGGTTTCAGGCAAAGCCTTAGTCAGGATGTCAGCTCTCAGTTTTTCAGTAGGGACTCTCTCCATTCTGATGTCCTTCTTCTCAACATGATCTCTGATAAAGTGATGCCTGATGTCTACATGCTTACACCTTGTGTGTAAGACTGGGTTTTGGGATATGGCAATGGCACTATTATTGTCACAATAAATTGGGACTTCAGTGGCCTCAACTTGGTAGTCTCTCAGTTGTTGTTTCAGCCAAAGAATCTGAGAGCAACAACTGCCTGCCGCCATATACTCAGCCTCAGTAGTAGACGTTGCAACACTGGTTTGCTTTTTAGAAAACCAAGAGATCAGTTTACTCCCTAGAAACTGACATGTGCCTGTAGTTGATTTCCTATCAAGTCTACAGCCTCCATAATCAGCGTCTGAATAGCCAGTCAGTTCTAGGTTGTCATCAGAGGGATACCAAAGTCCTAAGTTGACTGTACCTCTTAGGTATTTTAGAATCTTTTTGGCACTCTCTAGATGACTCTTCTTTGGATCAGACTGATACCTTGCATAAACTCCAACTGCATAAGTGATGTCAGGACGACTAGCAGTCAGATATAATAAAGATCCTATCAGTGCCCTGTATTCAGTCTGATTTACTGAGGCTCCTTCTTTGTCAGGATCCAGCTTCTCATTTGTGTTCATGGGAATGCGTGAGCCTCTGCTGGACTGAACTCCAAATTTCTGAATCAAGTCCCTCGCATACTTGGACTGATTAATGAAAATTCCAGAGTCAGTTTGCCTGACTTGGAGACCCAGAAAGAAATTCATTTCTCCCATCATTGACATCTCAAATTTCCCAGTCATCAGCTTGGAAAATTTCTCACAAAGCTTCAGATTAGGAGATCCAAATATTATGTCATCCACATAAATCTGAACCAAGAGAATGTCTTCCCCTTCGGTGATCCGGAAGAGGGTCCTGTCCACTGTTGCTTTCACGAACCCGTGGTCTATCAGGAATTGGGATAATGTATCATACCAAGCTCTCGGAGCTTGCTTCAGGCCATAAAGGGCTTTCTTCAGGTGGTATACTTTATTACCGACTTCGAATCCAGGAGGTTGCTCAACATACACCTCTTCATTCAGTACACCATTCAGAAAAGCACTCTTTACGTCCATCTGATACACTTTGAATTTCTTGAATGTTGCATAAGCCAGAAACAACCTGATTGCTTCTAATCTTGCGACTGGAGCAAAGGTCTCATCATAGTCGATACCTTCGGCTTGAGAGTAACCTTTTGCTACTAGCCTGACCTTATTTCTGACAACAACATTCTTCTCATCCCTCTTGTTCTTGAAAACCCATTTGGTGCCAATAACATGTTGATGCCTAGGTCTATCCACTAACTCCCAAACCTGATTCCGCTCAAACTGATTGAGCTCATCCTGCATGGCTAGGATCCAGTTGGGATCAGCTAGAGCTTCTTCTATGCTTGTAGGTTCCTGATCACTCAGGAAGCAACAAAACATAGCGCTTTCACCAAAGGACAACCTCGTCCTGACCCCCTCATTGATATCTCCAATGATATCAGCCAATGAGTGATCATCTAGCCATCGCCTCCTGCTGACTGGAGCACTGGGAGCTACTGATGTTCCATTGCCTGATCCTGAAACATTAGTCTCAATAATAATAGGCAAAGAAGCGGAACGAGCAAGAACAGGGGATACTGAGTCATTTCCTGAGGGTTGACCAATATCAGAGAAATTGTTTCCCCCTACAGTGTTGGACTCAGTAACTGTCTCAGGTACAGAAGCATCATCACCGACAGTACGTACCTCAGGTTGAGTCTGTCCCTCCGTCTGAGACTCAACATTTTCAGAGGCAGGGGCTTGCTGAGGGTTGGTCTGAAGTCCATCCTGATCTTCATCATCATCATCCCATCCCTTGGGAGCACTGACAAGTTTGATCTTGAATTCAGGATTCTTCAGACTTAGCCTTGTTACCCTTTTGGTAATTCCCTCAGTATCAGGACTTGGAACCTGTTTCCTATGCACTGATGCAGTCTCATCAAACACAACATAAGGTGTTTCCTCCACACAAAGGGTCCGACAGTTATACACCCTGAAAGCTTTACTGACTGAGGAGTATCCTAAGAAAACTCCCTCATCAGATTTGCTATCAAAGGCTTTCAGCTGGTCTTTCCCATTGTTCAGGATGAAACACTTACACCCAAAAATATGGAAATAAGAGATGCGAGGTTTCCTCTTGTTCCAAGTTTCATAGGGTGTCTGAGCATGTTGTTTGTTCAGCATAGATC
>JAPKLY010000141.1:974438-991320 GCA_026898435.1 Prunella vulgaris | reverse complement strand
GTGCTTTTTTACACACTCACTACTTTTCAGATTAAATCAACGGTGGAGATTAAAAGATCAAATTCGTTATCAACGGTCATAATTGAATGCACATGGATTGTGCTTTTTTACACACTCACTATTTTTCAGATTAAATCAACGGTGGAGATTAAAAGATCAAATTCGTTATCAACGGTCATAATTGAATGCACATGGATTGTGCTTTTTTACACACTCACTACTTTTCAGATTAAATCAACGGTGGAGATTAAAAGATCAAATTCGTTATCAACGGTCATCATTGAATGCACATGGATTAAGAGTAAATATACGGTTATAAAATAAGCACCATTTGTTGCATTTCTTAACTCACTCTCCTTACTCTTATTTTCAACTTCACTCACTATCTTCATACTATGAATTCCAATTTCGCTAGCTCTTCTTATATATCTTCTTCTTCTGATGATGATATTGAAGAGCATGAACGCTTCATTACCAATTTTCACAAGCAAAATCAAAATCGCTATGAGATAGCCATATCCAATTCCAATGTTTTTAGTGAGTGGCTAACAAATTCAAATATTGAGTCTACTCGTGGAGGCTCAATTGTGGGTCATAGAGTCATACATCGTGATCGCGAAACTGCAGATCGTAATCTATTTGATGATTACTTTGCTGAAAATCCAACATACAACGAATCAATGTTTCGTCGGCGATTTCGCATGTCTCGAAGGTTATTTCTTCGAATCGTGGATGCTGTTAAAAATCACGATCAATATTTTGTACAAAGAAGAGATGCAGTTGGTAGACTTGGTTTGTCTACACTTCAAAAGATAACTGCGGCATTTCGTATTCTAGCATATGCGGTTACAGCAGACGCAACCGATGAATATATAAAAATCGGAGAGTCTACTGCAACTGAATGTATGAAACGATTTTGTCGTGCCATTGTGGAGGTTTTCTCGGAGACATATTTAAGATCGCCGACTGCTGATGATATTGCGAGGCTACTTCTGATAGGTGAGCAACGAGGGTTTCCAGGAATGTTAGGTAGTCTTGATTGTATGCATTGGACGTGGAAAAGTTGTCCTACAGCATGGGCTGGACAATATACAGGCCGCAGTGGTTCAGCATCGATCATTCTTGAAGCTGTTGCTGATTATGATCTTTGGATATGGCATGCATATTTTGGTATGCCGGGATCTAATAATGATATTAATGTGTTGGAGAGGTCCCACCTTTTCTCTAATCTAATTAGAGGTATTTCTCCTCCTGTGCATTATGTTATCCAAGGAAAAGAATACAACACGGGGTATTATTTAGCAGATGGCATATACCCCAAATGGTCAACTCTGGTACAAACCATTCGTGATCCACGTGGACCAAAAAATAAATATTTTGCACAACAGCAAGAAGCGTGTAGAAAAGATGTGGAACGTGCATTCGGAGTCCTCCAAAGTCGATTTGCAATTATAGCAAATCCAATTCATTTTTATTCAACTGATGATTTGAAAGATATAATGACTGCATGCATCATAATGCATAATATGATAATTGAAGATGAGCGAGATCTTAGTACTCCGATTGTGGAAGCAAGAGAAGTAACAACTTCACCGGTACAGTTGACAACTAATTCCAATTCGAGATTTCAAAATTTTCTTAATCGATATAGGCAAGTCAAGAATGCAGATGCTCATTACGAACTCCGCAATGCTCTGATTGAACACCTTTGGGAAATATATTCTAATTCAGAGAATTAATGATTGCCAATATGTAATTTATATTATTTGCATTATTTTGTAATTGCATTAAATTTGCATTATGTTTTATTAGATGTGTAATTTTTCTATATTAATATGTAATGTGATGAATTATGTTATTAAATTTTCTTATATCACCGAGTCGTTGTTATTTAATTATTTTTATTAAATATATTATATTTTTATTAATTTAATTTTTAAAAATTTAAATATGAATATCAATTTATAAAATTAATTATATGTAAATAATGATAAAATAAAAAACAAATTGTATTAAAGTAAGAATATTCTAAAGGAATATTCCCGTTGAGTTAAGATTTGAGTTTTATGATTGGAGGTGATTTACTGTTGGTGGCAAATTTAGTGGCAAATAGGTGTATTTGAGTTTAAATTTGAGTTATAGGGTTGGGAATGCCCTAAGCAAGTTTTGGACTTGCAAATCCAGTTACACTACAAAACATATATAAGCAAATAAAGGGGAGATTTACACTACAAAAAATACGTGTTTTAGCGGTCGAAACCGCCTTCAAATCAACCATAATTATTAATACTAACGATTAATTTGTGACCAACTTTACCGATCGGTCGAAATCAAACAATAAAAAATTAATTTAACGATCGCTTCAATAAACGGTTGCTAATATAGTAGATTAGCGATTGTCAGTCGCTACACTTATCCTCTGCGCGGGTAAATTTAAATCAATATTTAGCTACCGTCTAGGAGGTTGCTAAATCACCGCCTTTGACTCGTTTATTATGTATGTTTACGATATTAATGTTCGATGATTAGCAACAATCACTGCGTGATTAGTGACCTGGTGAAAATAGCAAAGAATTTTTGAAGAATTTAAAGTATACTTATAAATTTTATATTTTGTATTTATTAATATCTAAAATATTATAAATCTAGTTATATATTTTTTATGAAATTGCAGAAAAAAAGTGTTTGAGATTCAGCACACGATCGAGCAGTACACGAACTATTCTGCGATAAAGTACAAAATTGAATGAAAGACATGGTCGCAACCATGAAGAAAAAGTGAATTGTCAAAGAAACCTAATTTAACCTGAGAATAGCGCTAGATGATCGGTGCATTTGGAACAGGTTGGTGCAAAACTGGATGGATCTGACTTTGATGGGAAAGGCGGAGAAGGCTCGACAAAATCGGATGAGCGACCCTATGGGGTAAGGTGTCACCAAGCATCGAACTAGCTCTCAGACTATCTAGGAGCACAACCTCGCTTTATTAAGTATTTAATTTTTTAATATTCAACTATAAATTTAATTTAATTTTGTAATATGAGTAGAAGTACGGACGACAGCCCTCTCACTTCGAGAGCCTGAGTTTTATCACCCTGTGAACTAGGAGACTTGGGAGTCCACCTACCAATAAGATCAACGTAAGTATTTTATAATTTAGTTTTAATTAGTCTTTAATTATTATACTAATTAATATTAAATTATAATTTTATTTTATTTAATTACAGAACAAGGTGAGAGAGACCATCATCCAGGCCTATACACAGACGGAATCCACCTTGGAGAACCCTATCCTGCCCCTATTGACGAGGACCGCATCTTTTTGGATGTGGTCGGAGTCAAGAAGGGGAAGATCGTAGGATTGAGGAGACACAGTAAGACTGTCCAACTATCCTAGTGCCAGAAGAGCACCTCATCATACTCAATCGGCTCATATCACTTTCCCTATCTGCAGTGTCAACTTTTCGAGGTCAGGAAGGAGTTAGAGAGAAAATTTGATGATTTGTAAAAATTGTGACTCAATTTGAACTTATAAACAATTAAATACATAAAAACCAAAAAATAAAAAATTTATAGTAGTGTAAAAATTTAAGTATTAGTGAAAATATTTTATATAAATCAATTTTAAAAAAAAGGAATAATTTGATAAATTATAAAAAAGTGACATAATTTGTAAATGCATTAAAAACTAATAAACTAAAATTTTATAATAATGTAAAATATTAAATTTTACAAATTAAAAAAATTGGTGAAAACATGTATTTAAAAGAATTTAAAAATAATAAATAAGTTGATAAATTATAAAAAAATATGACTCAATTTGCACTTATATATACAACTAAATGTAATAACTAAAACTAACAAATTAAGAAAGAAAAACCACATCCTGAGCCACTTTTTTATACCTAAGTGCAGTCCAGAACAAATTTTAATTACAATTACAAAGATCAAATTAGCCTTAATAACATTGATTTCATTGATTAATATAACCTCTGAAAACGTGATAATGCAAAGTTACCGTCTGTTGATCATTGTCCGCATTTAATGCAACTGATGGAAGGGGTAAACATCCCATCTCACTTTGGAGATCTAAATTTCAGCCAATATCAACATTAATTGCCCAAATTCAAATTTTCAAATATTTAGATGTGGGTTGTATATTTCATGATTTCATCTCAATTATTCACATTTCATCTACTTTCTAATTACTGCAAATGCAATCCTACTAATTATACGTGAGTCTGCAATTCATTGAGTCTCCAACTTACTATTTCATTGTTTCTTCATGATTATTCGCATTTTCATCTATACTCTAAATACATTATGTAACACCCCATTTTTAAATATATTATATTCTATATATTTTAAATAATTTAATTATTATTTTTACATTAAATTTTAAAACAAAATATTTGTTAGTTCGAAAATTTTGTTTTACTAAATTGAAGAGCTAATCTTTTCTATGAACTTTAAAAGTTTAGCAGGATGGCTTACTGAGGAGACCGAGCTCGATTGCGACTCACTCAACGCAAACAAGTAAGAAGAAAAAAAGAAATAAATTAGGTATGAATTAATTAAATACTCCCTCCGTCCCATAATTATTTTCACACTTTCTTTTTCCGTCCGTCTCACAATTGTTTTCACACCCTATAAATGGAAACTATTACTTTAACTTTATCCTTACAATCCAACTAATCTCATTATTTTAATAATATAACTTTACACAACACTCTATTTTTTCTTAAAAGTTGTGCCATCCCAGAGGTGGAAACACCTCTGGGACGGAGGGAGTATAATCTAATACCAAAGTATATAATAAGAATTTTTCTTTTAATATGTTTATGATACTAGCTGGAATAAAAGTTAAATATTCTATGTGAGAAATGTTCACTATATTTAGGTAAATTCTCCATAATTTCTAAGTAATAAAAATTTAATGTATTTTATTTAACTCATTTTAAAATTTTATTACAAAGGTGTCTTTATAAATGTGCATAAATTTTATATTGAAATTTATAGATTAAATATTCTTATCACTAAATTACTAAATAATGTTGTCTTGTCAAAAAAAAATAAAAATAATGTAAACTAAAAAAAAAAAGAAAAAAGAAAAGAAGAATTAGAAAGAAAGAAGAAAACGTGAGTGGGGTGGGAGTTAATGGACTAAGTCCAACCCGTAATGCATTTAGTTTCTTATAAAAGTATATTTATATATATATATATATATATATATCCACACATACGAAAGTTAAAAGAAAGCTTATTAATTTTATTTAATAAATAAATGATATTGGCTTAAAGTAATTAAGTATCTAGAACCTTCACAACTTTTATTCAGAAACAAAAAAGAGGGGACGTTTCATCATCCTCTTCTTTTCTCTCTCTCACTCTCTTTCTCTCTCTTCTCTCCACACACTCTCTCTCTAAAAATAAAATTTTCGTCATTGATTTTTCTTGCTGAGACTCAAGGTTTCAACAAGGATTAGAAAGGTAGGATTAGAGAAAAACCATATCTCATCCAACCTTGTTTTTATTTTTCAAAATGAGTTTTACAGAACAACGATGTTCTTTAACTACATTTATGTATTATTTTGTTTTTCTTTTTTGTTCATTTTTTTTCTGCAAAACTTCCTAGAGGATGATGATTAAATATTGTGTTGAGGCCCAAAATAAAAATAAAAATTTAGCACTTGATTTGAAAAATTATAATGAATTTTATGTTTGAAGCTATTTGAGTTAGAATATGGGATTACATGTGGGTTTTGGTGATTGCATGTTGTTTTCCGTCATTACATGTGACTTTTACTTTGTATTTTCTACCGTAAATTTCACTTTAAATTGTGTAAGGGCTTATGGGTGACATTGGATGATTTAATTGAGTTGGGTGACCCAACTAGGCTTGCATGTGTAGTGATTGTAATGTTGAAGCTGCCCATATAATTGCATGTTCATTCCAAAAACTTTTCTGACCTCTTCCCAACGAATTTGACAAAACCCTTTTACCACATTGAGTTACTGTAAGTTAATTTCGAATTTATATAATTTTTTTTTAGGTGCTGCAGTGAAGAAAAACGTCTTTGTTTTTTTGTGATGATTTTAAAAAATTTTGTGAATAGATGGCTTCATATTTGAGGTTGATTTTTAACTATGTTGTTCCCCCATGTTATAGCTTTCTTGAGAATTTTATTTGGATACATTTGGAGTTACATTTGATTTGTTTTGATTTTTTTAGTAAATGGTGTTCTTGCTGTAAATATAAAATGTATTTGTACTCTACTAGAAAAATCATAGAATTAAAATAGATGGGATTAAAATGTGAGATTTTGATATATTTTAATACTGACTCTTAAAATCATTTAAAATTTTATTTTATATTTTTCTAAGTAATATTCAATATTTCCTAAATTTTGGAAAAATATATGACCTAGACCCTATTAATAACTCATTTTTCAACCAACTTGTGAAAATCACATGAAAAGATCTACAAACTATTTTTAATTAAAATTTTCACAGTATATAAATCTTTGAGTGAGGAACCTACTGTATAAATTTTGTGTAATTTTAACATGTGTATATTTGCCAATAAATTATCTACTATAGTGTGAGTTAGTGATATATATATATATATATTGTATTTGATCACTTTTAAATAAACATAAGTACATCAAAATAAAAAGGTAGACTTATTATGAACATATTAATTATTTAATGATATGACTCAACATGTCTTTTATGTATGAACTTTGATTAAATTTAGCAATTAGCATTTTTTAAGTGTTATTAAGTTAGTAGAAATATTTAGACTATATTATGAATGACCCATATGTATGAAGTATATAGGTATATCTAGATATTAAAAGTATTGGAAGAGTTATATTTTACAATTATATGATTTAACGATTAAAAGACTAAAAGGTTAATCAATATGTCGAGTGCAGTGCGCGACGGCTGGACTTTCCAGAAGCTACCTCACATTGTTAGACTGAAAAGTGGGTAACCTCTAATTCATTATGCATTAATTAGAATAATTTGTGTGTGTACGAGCAGGCAGATCTTCGAATTATGCTCTGTGTGAATTATGCAAGTCTACGGACTATACTCTGTGTGAATTTTGGCTAGTCGACGGGCTATGCTCTGTGTGAATCAAGACAGGTCTACGGACTATGTCAGTATGAACTTAGTCGGGCCTTTGGGCCTGGCATGTACTCGGTTGACATGCTATTAGTCTCTTTAATGCATTATACATTATATGTTATCACACTAGGCTTCTCCTCTGGGAGAAGACTCATGTACTTTAACTGTTTCAGAAACATTGTCGGTGAGGAGGACGTGTGATTGACTGGGTCGACTCCATCTAAATAATATTGTAATGGTTTAAGTTTTCTATAAGTGGTCTATTAAGTATTTTCTTATGTCATCGGTTTGAAGATAATTTCTAGAATTTTTATGCTTGGATTTGGATTTCCTAGTTAAATTGTCAAGTCTTTTTCTAAACTCTAGGATGTTATGAAAATATTTTGAAATTATGCTTTATATGTATGACTAGTCTATTACATAATGGTGTTTCTTATTATATTGAGTTAGTTATACATTTTCTTATCACGAGCATGATAGTCTATTTTTGTAATATCTTAATTAAGCAAGGGTTTGATTTAGATATGTGGGTATGACACGAGTTAGGCACAAGCATGATTAGGCACTTGAAAAAAAAATCAACTCGAGTTTATACGATATAGTCTTCCGCTGATGAAAATTTAAAGTCAATTTGTTTTCCCAATTTCAAATGAAAATCACTTATTATTTTTATGATAAATAATGTGTCTTTTAAATAAATATAAAGAAAAGAGATAACACTCCTACATGGGGCGTCACACATTAGATATATCGATCTCGTTTGAGGGTGAGTGTCAAATCATGAAGGTTGACGGGGGCATGTTCAACCGGAATACCTTCTGTACCTATAAATCACCTCCGCTCAAGCATCTCACAAATTTGCTTGGTTGAGATGCCTTTGGACTTTAACTAATATTTTGCAAATTCACAAAATCCACACCCTTAAGAGGAAGAGATCATGAAGTATAAGCAACTAGAGGGACAAGTAGTATCGAACCTACAGGGGGTAAAACTAGGAGCAAATATTTCTTAATTTTTGAGTTAAAGAGAAATATAAATCTAAGTATAAATTGAAATGCAAGAGAGGCTTTTTTTTCCTAAAATCTAAGAGGCATGCAACAAGATAAATAAATAAATATAAAGACAACTTAACTAGCTATTAAATGATAATGATAATTCCTAACACCCAAAACCGAATTTGAGTAGTAACTACACTAAATCAAAGCAATGAGAATCTAACTTTAAACTGCTAATGCCAATGTGAGAATGTATACTCCGAATATGATTCACTAGTCATCTCTCTATTCGTAGGTAGTTCAACAAACATGCTATGGATTTTAATTCACTTATATAGAGCCACCACAACATATGAAATAATTTTTTTAGACAAAATAGCTACCTTGTTGTCTATCATCTTTCCATCATGTTGAGTCCCCCACATCCCTCATTTCAGTCCTCAAGACAAATTAAATCTCCTAGGATGGTGAATTAATTATTCCATTTCAACATGGGTACTAAGTCTAATTAATTCATCTCTCACTATCATAGACAATAGTGTTCAAGGTAGGTAAATCTAAGAACCTAGACTTTTGGTCGGACATCTAAACACTGATTTGATTCAAAATCCACATACTCAACCATACTTTTCCTGTGATATTCAATCCACCTAATGGTCGTAAGCATGAATTAAATAGACACAATCAAGCTTAAAGAATATTTCATGCAATTTTTACTCAACAAAACACAACCTTGAAATATAAAAATATAATCAAAATTCATAACACATCTATTTTCCTACCCTGCATAGGGTTCCTCCTAATTTCACATATTCGAAGTATTAAGAAATTAGTTCATAACTAATCCTAGAAAACAAATAAAATAAATAAATGAGACAACAATTACTAAAATCATAAATTGAAAATTGAAATTATAAAAATAAAAATAAAGATATCACCGTAGAAAGACTAGCAAAGAAAATCCACGAAGAAAAAAAATTAATTCTATCTCAAGAGTAAAACCCTAACTCTATGATAAACCTGCTGTAAAAAAAAAAAAAAGAATGGAATAATAGAATAGTCTCTCTCCTCTCACTAAAACCACGAAAACAACAATAACAACAACGATAATAACAAATAATAATAACCTTCAAATTAATTCAGCCCAATGATGAGATAAATTAAATGGGCTAAACAATGCATTGGGCCTCATACCTCATGAGCCCGAATCAAATTATTCCTCTCTGGTTTCTACACGCGGGATGTGCCAGTTTCTCTTTTAAACTGGCTGTTGAATCATGGACCTGCAGACGGTGGAATGCGGTGTGTGGCGAGATGAATCAGTGGTGCATCGGTTGTTTTGCAATCGCGATAGTGCGCGATTCCAGTGAATGGTGTATGTGATGGTAACTTGTGGCTAAAATCGGTGGCGATGGTGGTCCGGAAATTGCAGGTGCGATTCCCGTGATTCCTCAAATCGATTGATGGAGGAGGTAGTTGTAGGTGTTGCAGTAGTTCCAGCAAGGCGGTTTCTGGCTGTGGTTGAACGCAAAATGTGGCGATGATAAATAGGCGTGCGGCTGTTGATGGAATCGCGAATCGATAGTGGCGCGTCGACGATGGCATCTTTGGAAATCTGGCGAGAGAGTGATGTTGACGAAGGAGTGTTGGTGGTTACTGGTGCATCAGATTTCTGGTCGGTGAAATAGAGGTTTTCCCGATTGTGGTCGGTGTGTGTCGCGGCGGTTGGAGACGTGATGACAGCGACGACTGGTTCTGGTGGTGAATGGGTGTCGCGTGAAGTAGGCTGTGCGACGGCGAGAGGTGGTTCTGGCATATGGGCGGCGGAGCAAGGCTGTAGCGTGGATTTGGGTGCTGAGAATTAAGTGGGCGGTTTCCAGGATGTGGAGGAGATGTGGTGTGTTGCAGACGGACCTTGCTATGAAATCAGAGGTTGTTGATGGCAGTGTTCAGGCGTGGGCCTCATCTCTTTTTAATCTTTTCAAAATTGTATTTCTGCACATCTTCAAAACTACATTAATTGGAAATTAACAATTCTGCATCAATTAAATTAAATAGACCACAATAACCAAATGAGCACAAATGTAAAATTCACAATAATTTAATTCATAAATTCACCTCAATTTTTATAAAAATGCAACACCAATACCTCTTTTCAACAATTAAGCTCAAATTATCAAATTAGTGTAAATAATACATGAAATCCTATTAAAATAAGCAAATTAGACACATTATTTCGAGCAATTTTCACACCAATCATTCCCCCAAACTTAAAGTGTTGCTCGTCCCCGAGCAACGAAAATTAAGATCGAGGTGGGAAAATTATGAGAAATTAATTCAAGGCAAAATACAACAATTATCAAGTCACGTCAATCTAATCAAACCTTTAGACACAAAACTCCACTAGCAAACTCACAAGTTATGATCAAATTAATGTCAAGTCAAATGCTCAATTCACAATATCCTCTCAAATAAGTGTTATATTGGTCCCGAAACAAGTAAATCAGTGTATGGAAGGGGGAATACACTGATGTCAGATTTACCCGAAAAATCTCAGGGAAATGCTCTTACAAACTCAGTCAGGAAGATCCTGAATGCACTGCACTGAACTGATGGTCCGCAGGGGTAGCAGGGACGGATCAGTAAGGAGTTCAGATAGGCTGAGTCTGAGTAGTGCTCTCGGAAGCTCAGTAGAGATAACTAACCTACTGACCGCTCGGAAGCTAGTCAGTTGGACAACTATCTCAGTAAGCTAGAGTGCGTGCGGAATGTGAGCCATTAAGTTCTACTCGTTTTAGTTTTTGAAAACGTTTTCTCTGAATTGCTTAGAAAAAGGTGGTTAAGGCTGGTGCACAAGGTTCAGTATCAGGAGACTTGAGTTCTCCTGACTTTTAAAGCTTATGCAAATACTCAGTTTATAATGAAGACAAATTATGATCCTGAACAAGTATGTAAATCTGCACACAAGGGGCTTTTTAACGTGGTTCGGAGATAACTCATTCCTACGTCCACGTCCTGATTTAACAGGAAGTGATCCTCTTCCACTGAGGATCAGAACTTGTTTTTAACGTGCCAAGGTGCACGATTAGCTTCCTTCCTCTCTTAGGAACTTATCCCCTGTGTGGTTTTACAAGTCTCAGTCCTTCTAACCAACCTTCCTCACAACCTGAGGGGTTTGGTATTCTGATTCCAACTAAGGATAAGAGCTATCAATTCTAAGCAATAAAAATACAGAGTGAATCCTACTACAACACTAGGGAATTTAGAACTTCTGAGTGTTGTTCAAAGTATGCGTTGAGTGCTTGGATTCTTGAGAATGCTTTCACTTGGAAATTTCCCGTAACCTTGGATGGGTGCAAGGTCCTCTGTATTTATAGACAAATTTGAAATAGATCCGTTGGAGGAGATCCACTCAAATCTCCCTATTTTAGGGTTGTTGAAGACTAGTTGTACTTGTTGACCTTTTTCCAATGCTTAATATGGAAATTTTGAGCCCGCTACTTGCAACTTTGAGACGCATTGAATGCTGCATTAATTGTTGTACAGACTCCGTACAAGCGTGTCGCCAGTCGATTGGCTCTCCGTACAAACGGCTAGTTATTCGACTTGACTTTGTCCTTCCTCGTACTTTTAAACTCCGAGTCTCTTGTCTTTAACTCAGAATAAATGTTGTCTTCATTAGAGTCCGCTGACATTCTCTTTGTCTCAAGTGTTGACATAAATGTCAACTCCCATGTGTCAGTAACCTTTTGTCAGTGGGACTTACAAGTGTCAGGTAAGCTGACACAAAGCCCAAGTCAGGACTTATGAATACCAGTGAAATGATACTCAGCCTGAGTTGGTTACTTATGCCCTTCACTGAGTGTGTTCTGGCCTGATCATGCTTAGTGTACTCAGTAGGAACCTCATTCAGTGGAATAAGTCAGGTCTATTTAGACGAGTCTTCAACCAAATCTTCATCTCCAAATCTTCAGGATGAATCTTCAGGTTCTCGGACTTCAACTTCAGTTCAGGCAATCTTCAAGACTGACCCTGACCTCTTCAGGATGGAATGCACATCTAACTTTAGATAATTGGGTCGACACCAACACTCTTCAGTCTTCAACACGTTCCTCCTGAACCGAATCCCTAACCTGACTAATCCTGATCTAGACAACCCTGACAACTATACTTAGGCAAATTATCAGGGGTTTTGGGATCTAATCAAAATACTTAAGATTGTCCCAACATGTTCCACTCTTTCCTCAAAGGTGTATAAGGACATGTATGCTCTCAAAAATCAATTCACACAAATGCACTACTATATGCTTGCCAATAGTCAAAATTCTCCACCACAAAGTAAGTATGCAATTCATGAATCAAAGAGGGCTTTACTTTTGGTTGTAACGTAGGCTCTTTGGTAGGGGTAGAGAAAATATGGATTAAAGTGACTCATAAACTAGTGGAGCGAGAGGTCAGGACTCCCGAAAAAATCTCTACACTCTCAAAAAATAAGTCACAACCGATGAATTTACAGCTAATAATCTCAAACTCTATCAATTTACTTGCACACCTTATTATTACAAATAACAAATTCCACTTATCTCAAGGACTATCTCAATGCATATCTCAAGGCATCTCAAGGCCTATCAATTTGTTTCTATCCTCGCAATGCTTAACACAAATCCCCATCCCCATTAAAAACTATTTTTTCTTATCTCAAGCCCAACCAAAATTTTGTACACAAGAGTGTTTTTTTTTTGTACAACTGATTTTTTTCTCTCTTTTTTTTCTTTCACTTCTACACCAACTAATCCACCAAATTCACATTAAAGCACAATTCAACCTCAATATCTACTTTGACATTCAAGCTCCACTAGATCATAGGACAAATTAGGCTCAATAAGAAAGGATAAAATGACTAAATTTGTAGGTTACCAAGAAAATAAGTCAGTAGTCCCAAAGTGGCTAACTACGGAAAAATATCATTTGGTAGAAAAAATTTGGCCAAGTGACTATTCAAAACAAAGATGACCTCAAATCATTTTAAAAAATTTCACACTAAAAGCGGTCTCAAACAAGACACACGAAAAGTTCTAGAGCACACAAGCATAAATGATACCCACACAAATGAATTAAGACCCATAATATATGCAAGTCTCAAAAAGCTCTAAAGCTCACGACTTTCTAATCATGAATTATGAGCACAAAAAATAGACAAAATTTTCACATAATCAAGTAAAAAGGCCAGTCTCAATTCAAACCATCAGCTCAACTAAATCTCAAAGACTATCAATCACAAATATTCAAGCCTCGAAATCATTCCACAATATCTCAACAACAAGACCCTCAACACAAATGAGATAGGTGCGCCTGTGCAATGTCCCAGATATAAAAAATCAAATAAAAATACACTCCCCAAAACTTAGTGCTTTGCTAGGCAATTCTAAGTTTGAGCTCGAAGTGTCCATCTAAATTTCACATTTAGGCTCAACTTACTCAACAATTACGCAAGAACATTCCCACAACTCAAAGGTAGCATAAAACTCAATAAGGGCAAAAAGAATAAAATGTGTGTGCTTGTGCATTATAGGCATAAAAAGATAAAATAAAATCACGCCCCCAAACTTAAAGATTAGCTAAGCAACTCTAAATTTGGGTTTGTTGTACCTCAACCTGCACCAAATAACTCTTTCTCTTCAATTCAGCACAATTCCTTTTCTCTTTTCTCCTTTTTCACGCAATCGTCTCAAACCTACATTCCATACAATTAGAGAGAAACATATATTAATAAAATCAAATCAAAAGAAAAATAATAGAAAGAAATAAAAGCACACAAAGAAATAGGTTGCCTCCCATTCAGCGCAAGGTTTAATGTCCTATGCCGGATGGTCCCCAATTATCAAACAAAAGGATACAGGTAGTTGAGATGTGAAGACAACTGCTTCAACTTTTTCTCAACCACCATCTCTTCATCAACTCCCACTACTAGCTTGATCCCTTTCTCATCCTTTGTTTCATCAATCTTCTGGAGCGGTTTAAACACCGGAAAAATGGCCTCATCATCATTGTATCGTAGCTTAACTTGACTATCCTTGATTTTGATAGTGGCTTCTCTAGTGGCAAAAAATGGTCTCCCCAAAATCAAAGGGCACTCATCATCCTCCAAGCAATCTAAAATGATAAAGTCAAATGGATAGATAAAATCATTCACTTTCACGAGCACGTCCCCCACGACCACAGATGGTTTTGTGGTGGTTCTGTCAGCTAACTGCAGAGTCATCTTGATAGGCTTGATCTCACCAATATTGAGCCTCTTGTATATCGAATACAACATCAAGTTGATGCTAGCCCCTAAATCACACAAACCCATCATTACTCCGCTAGTCTCAATCTCACATGGAAGAGCAAAAGTCCCCGGATCTTCTAACTTCTTAGGCAGCTTCCTTTGGATGATTGCATTATATTCTTCTGCCAATTTCACTACTTCTCCCCCCCCCCCCAACTTATTCTTCTTCCTCACTGCCATTGCATCTTTTAGGAACTTTATGTAATAGGGCATATGGCTTCAAAGAAAGGTACATTGATATGGATCTTGTTGAAGATCTCCAAAAAAAATTCAAACTTCTATTGCAACTTTGCCTTAACAATTCTCTTAGGAAAAGGTGGTGGAATAGAAGTTTTGGGCACCCCAAACTTATCACAATCTCCCAGGCCCCATTTTTCTCTCTTCTCTTTAGCGATCTTCCATTTAGGAATGAATGTAGACTCTTCTTTCTTTTTCTCTCCTGGCTCATCTTTCATCACAAACTCTTCTACTTCTACTTTGTACGAACTATAAGGGTCCTCATCATCAAAATCATCCTTCTCACTTTTACCCTCCTGTGAAGGTCCTTCATACTGAGTTCCACTCCTCAGTTTTATTGCTTTCAGTTGTTTCCTTGGATTAACTTCAGTAGTGGATGAGTACTTCCTCTTGCTCTGCATTTGCAAATGGGCTACAGAGGTAGCCAACTGCCCTATTTGATGCTCCAAGTTCTTAACTGTAATGTCTCTCTTTGCGTCGCCCTCATCTTTCTCTTGTAGCCTTTTCAGGATCAAAGTTAAGGTATTCTCAATGGAGGGCTTCCCATCGGGCAACTTTGCTCTAGGATCAAAACCAGGTGGAGGAATTAAGGCAGTATTTGGATTTGCATAAGAAAAATTCTCATGTGTTTTGGGGAAGGGCTGATAATTATTTCATTGGTACCTGTTCTGCTGGTTATTGTAATTGTTCCGCTTGTACCGATTTCCACCGTGATTGTAACCACCCTGATAATTCTTGACCAACTTGATATTGTGGTCCGCCCATATACTGTACATCCTCCACATGATTCAAATTCCCTACTGGCCCTTGCTCTCTAAAACTAGATCCTTATCCCGCTTCTATCTTAGCTAATCGAGTAGTCAGAGATTCCACCTTTTCCATCAACTTCAAAATGACTTGAGATGAACTCTCTCCTTCATCCGCACTTGCAACACGACTTCTTCGTTCATCAAAAGTAGTATAACTCTGAGCAATACCCTCTAGAATTCGGTATGCATGCCCTGGTGGAATGTTGATTAAAGTTCCTACTGCACATGCATTCAAATGCATCATGTCTTTCCCGTTCAGCCCATTGAAGAAGTACATCAAAGTCTGATCCTCTCTGAAACCATGTTGTGGGCATGAGGCAAGTAAAAATGAAAATCGTTCCCAAGCCTCTTTAATACCTTCGTTACTCTTCTGTCTGAACCCACTTATGTCATTCTTGATCTTGAGAGTCTTTGTAGGAGGATAATTTTTTTCCAGAAATTCAGTGGCCACTTGATTCCATTACCTCTTACTTCCTGGTGGACTCATGATACTCAACCAGAGCTTGTCATTCCCAACAAGTGTGAATAAGAACATACACAATATCTTGGCGTCTTCTGACACTCCATTCCTCTGGAACGTGTCTGCCAACTCCTGAAACCACATCAGATGAGCATGGGGATCCTCACTGTCGTCCATCTTTCCTTCAAATTGCCTCTTCATGAGGAGGTCGATCATCCCTGGATTGATATCATACTCTGGTGCCTGCATTTCTAGCCTAGCTACACCATCATAATACTCATTCATTCTGGGCTCCAGAAAGTGCCTGATTGGTCTTTCCACTTCAAATCTATCCCTTGGTGGTTGTTGGTCTTGATAGATCGGGTTGTTATAGGGTTGTTGGTAGTTCTGGTTCTATGGTTCATATGGGTTGTTTGGCTGATATGGGTAATTGTCTGGTTGGTTTTGAGGGTATGGTGGATAAGATTGATTATTTTGAGGAGGTGGTTAGTAATTCTGTGGAGGTAGTTGATTTGGTGGAGGTTGGTTTGGAAGAGGGTAGTAATTCTGATTATTTTAAGAAATATCAACTCTTTGTATATCATTTCCAATTACTCCGCTTTGGTTCTGAACGTTCTAGATGTTAGAACCATTTTCTTCCTTGTTTCCTGACCCATCCTCCAGAGGAGACATATTGTCCTGATTCCTAACAGTAGAGATGTTAATCTGGGTTGGGCTAATAGGGCCGGCCCGTTTAACCCTAAAAAATGCAGGGTTAGGGCCATGCTTTCGTTGGCCCGTTTAAATCCAAGCTTTTTTTGCCCGACCCTATTAGCCCGCCCGCTAGCCCGCATAATTTTTTATTTTATATATACATATTAAATATATAATCGTTATTATTATTATTATTATTATTATTATTATTATTATTATTATTATT
>JAPKLY010000141.1:959011-974428 GCA_026898435.1 Prunella vulgaris | reverse complement strand
TATTATTATTATTATTATTATTATTATTATTATTATTATTATTATTAATTGAAGTTATCTTCAACTTCTATTTAGGTGTTATATTCATTTTGAGTATTTATATTTGAACTTTTAAATACCAATGAACTTTTAAGTGTTTAAGTGTTAATGTTTGAACTTTTGTAATTATGTTAAACGATTTTTATTAATTTTAATGAAATTATGGACAATGTTTAGGTTCTAGTTTAAATATTAACAATTTATGATAATTATTTTAGATTATATGTTAACATTTAGGTTTTTTTTACATAGCCCATTTAGCCTGAGGACCGCAAGGGGTAAGGTTAGGTCTCAAATATTAGAGGACCGTTAAGAATGAACCGGATAAGGCCCTAACCCGTTTAGCCCAAAGCCCGTTAGGGCTGACCCTATAGGACTAGGGCTAGCCCATTTAACATCTTTACCTAACAGCTATAAACTCCTCTGAGAGATTTCTTCTTCTCCTTCTTGATGTAATTTCTATATCAGGGTCAAGTAAGTACTCATGCTCTCCTATTGATCTCGTGATCATACACCTGAGACAAAAGGAAGTATCAAATTCTTTTTAAGGTTCAAAAAATTAAATAAACACTCACTCACCAACGACGCCATTGACTTGAACTAATATTTTGCAAATTCACAAAGTCCACACCCTCAAGTGGAAGGGATCATGTAGTATAAGCAAGTATAGGAACACGTAGTATCGAACCCACATGAGGTAAAACTAGGAGCAAATGTTTGTTAATTGTTGAATTAAAGAGAAATAAAAATCTAACTATAAATTGAAATGCAAGAGGGGTTTGTTATCCTAAAATCTAAGAGGCATGCAACAAGATAAATAAATAAATATAAAGATAACTTAACTACCTATTAAACGATAATGATAATCCCTAACACCCAATGAAACCGAATTTGAGTAGTAACTAAACTAAATCAAAGCAATTAGAACCTAACTTTTAAACTACTAATGCTAAGGTGAGAATATATACTCCGAAATCATTCACTAGGAATCCCCCTATTCGTAGGTAGTTCAACAAGTGTGCTATGAATTTTAATTCATATATATAGAGCCACCACTACTATATGCAATTATTTTCTAGACAAAATAGTTTGTTGGGACAATCTTAAGTGTTTTGATTAGATCCCAAAACCCCTTGATGAATTTGCCTAAGTATAGTTCATCAGGATGATAGTTTCAGGATAGTTAGGTTAGAATAGATTTTCCTATTCACAGGTATTCAGTTCAGGGGGAACGTGCTGAAGAGTGAAGACTGATGGTGACGACCCAAAAGTCTGAAGTCTGAAGCATCTCCAACCCTATAGGTATTGATCATCCTGAAGATGATCAACCTGAAGCTGCAACCTGAAAAACCTAGAAAGAGTCCTGAAGCTGCGCAGAAGCCATCCTGAAGAAGACCACTGATCCTGACCAAACTGAGTAAACTAAGCATGCTCAGGGAAGTCTCTATCAGTGAGGGAATAGTGTAACCTTGATCAGGCTGAGCGTCCTTCTGATGTTCTTAAGTCCTGACTTGGGCCTAGTATCAGTTAACCTAATACTTGTAAGTCCTGAGACCCAAAGGTTACACATGCAAATGGAAGTCTGAAGAAGCAAAAAGAATGTCAGTATCTCCAACATAAGACAAACATTTATTCTGAGTAAAGAATGAGAAACTCAGAGTTATAAATGTACGAGGATCAGTAAAGTCAAAGCCGACAAGCTAGCTGTTGGACAAACGACCAGTAAGAAGGCGACACGTATGTACGGAGACTGAACACATTTAATGCTTCTCAGAGGTGCAGGCGGCGAATCGTATCTTTGCCATACTAGGTATGGGTTTTGTCAGACACCTACCCAAAATAGAAGGGTTTGAAGCGGATCACTTCCAACGGATCTATTTCAAACCCTCCTATAAATACAGAAGGTCTTGCTCCCATTCAAGGATAACGGGAAATTTCCAAGAGAAAGCTATCAAGATTCCAAGCACTCAAAGCGTATTTGAAGCAACACTCTGAAACCTTAAATTTCCCTAGTGTTGTAGTAGGAATCTTTTCTGTATTTTGCTTAGAGTATTGATCCCATCCTTAGAACTGCATTGTTAGAGGAATCAATACAAAATAGTTGGAAACGTAAATACCAAACCCCTCAGGTTGTGAGTTGGTTGGTAGGAAGGACTGAGACTTGTAAAACACTCAGGGGTCAGTTCCTAAGAGAGGAAGTTGGCTATTCGTGTCCCTTGGCACGTAAAACCCAAGTATCTATCCTACGAACCACGTTAAAAAGTCCCCTGTGTGCTGATTTACTTATTTGCTCAGGATCATAATTGTCATTCATATTAAACTGAGCATACTTGCATTGTTTTGAAAAACATCAGGATTGATTCTTCATCCTGATCAGTAAAACTGTGCACCAGCCTTAACCACGTTTTCACTAAGCTAAACTGATAAGTTTTCAGGAACTAAAACGAGTAGAAACTTAAGGGCTCATATTCCGCACTAACCTGAGCTTACTGAGATAGCTATCCAACTGATTTGCTTCCGAGCTGTCAGTAGGTGGGTTATCTCTACTGAGCTTCTGAGAGCACAACTCTGACTTAGCCTTTTTGGTTCATTGCTGATCCGTCCCTGCTGCCCCTGTGGACCATCAGTTTAACTGAACATTTCAGGATCTTCCTGACTAAGTCTGAAAGAGAATTTTCCTGAAGTTTCGGGAAAATCTGATATCAGTGTATTCCCCCCCATACACTGATTTATACTCGTTTTAGGATCAACATAGTTACCTTGTTGTCTATCATCTTCCCATCAGGTTGAGTCCCTCCAGAGCCCTCATTTGAGTCCTCAAGACAAACTAAATCTCCTAAGGTGGTGAATTAATTATTCAGTTCCAACATGGGTACTAAGTTTAACTAATTCGTCTCTCACTAAACCAGGTGGGCTAGCTCACCTGACCACCAAGCTTCTCACTTGAGTGAGTGACCCGGGTTCGATTCCCTCTGGAAACGAATTGGAGATGAGAGATATAAGGTTGGCTAGGAGTTTATTCTTGGAGTGTTTGGGGACTTGGTGTAACTAACTACTAACAACTAACATTTACCGATAAAAAAAACTATAATAGGCAACAGTGTTCAAGGTCGGTAAATCTAAGAACCTAGACTCTTGGTCGGACATCTAAGCACTGATTTAATTCAAAATCCACATATTCACCCATACTTTTCTTGTGATATGCAATCCATCCAATGGTCGTAGGTATGAATTACATAAACACAATCAAACTTAAAGAATATTTCATTTAATTTTTATTCAACAAAACACAACATTGAAATATAAAAACAGAATCAACATTCACAACACATCTATTTTCCTACCCCGAATAGGGTTCCTCCTAATTTCACATATTTGAAGTATTAAGAAATTAGTTAATAGCTAATCTTAAAAAACAAATAAAATAAATAAATGAGACAACGATTACTAAAGCCATAAATTAAAAATTGAAATTATAAGAATAAAAATAAAGACATCAATGTAGAAAGACTTGCAAAGAAAATTCACGAAGAAAAACAATTAATTCCATCTCAAGAGTAAAGCCCTAACTCTATGATAAACCTGCTGTAAAAAAAATAAAAGAGTGGAATAATAGAAGTATCTCTCACTTCTCACTAAAAAACGAAAATAATAAAAATAATAATAATAATCTAAAATCCCCCAAGTTCCCATCTCCTCTCTATATTAAAACCAATCTAACATATATCCTCCTTCAAATTAATTTGGCCCAGTTAAGAGATAAATTAAATGGGCTAAACAATGTATTGGGCTTCATACCTCAGGAGCCCAAATCAAATTATTCCTCTCTGGTTTCTAAACGCGGGATGTGGCAGTTTCTCTTTTCATCCGGCTGTTGAATCGTGGACCTGCAGACGGTGGAAGGCGGTGTGTGGCGAGATGAATCAGTGGTGCATCCGCCATTTCGCAATCACGACGGTTCACAATTCCGGTGAATGGTGTATGTGACGGTAACTTGTGGCTAAAATCTGTGGCGATGGTGGTCCGAAAAATTCCAGGTGCGCGATTCCGGTGATTCCTCGAATTGATTGACGGAGGAGGTGTTTGTGTTGGAAATTTTGGTTTTGACCATATTTCAAATAAATATTAAGTGACAATGGCGAGTAAATTCGATGGCATTTTACTAGGGAAGGTTCAAAGCCAGTCGCTACCTATCCCGATGCAGTAACAGTTCGTCGGAACTTTCTTAGGAGGTCATATGCATTAATTTCATTCATGTGGGGGTTTGTTGGAAATATTGGTTTTGACCATATTTCAAATAAATATTAAGTGACAATTTAATTATCCATTTTGCGTAAATGGATTTGGTTGATTTATTTCTCAAAATCAAATTGGTGTGAATGAGAAATTAATGTCATTTAATATGTGGATAAGTACACTGATGAATGTATTTATTGTGGTAATAGTGAAATGTTGTGTCTCTTTGAATTAAAGAGATAACCTTTGGTGAATAGTTTTTACCTAAGGGTTGCGACTCTTTGGAAAAGTGAAATGTGAAGAGTCACACCTATTACCTGTAACCCTTGGAAATCTATAAATAGATGTCCTCCACATTGTCATGATATACTATAAAATACTTGAAAAATAACTCAATCATTCAATTGAATAGATTTAACACTTTAAAGTGCATGCAGTCTAGAATAGTAGAATTGCATTAGAGTCGAGTCCGAAAGTTCCGGATACTCATTTGGAAATAGCCAAAATAAAAAAATGGCCCAACATATTTATTTCTTCAAGGATTTTAATCAATTTCTTAATTAATTCAAAGAATGGGCATGAGGGTATTACACGGCCAGTTCCTTAGCCTATACCACTCAACCATTAAACGCAACAACGGATTCTCGAAACGACACGACGCCTCACCACCTCAAAGCATCGTCGACCATGGTGTGCAAACCACCACCTCGGCCTGACGAATTAGGACGAAACTGTCGCTCGGATCCGGCTTCCACCATAACACGCAGTAGTGGTGATGCTTTCGACACATCATGGCGAATCTGGGCCGCGGTCGTTTCCATTGACCATGATCAGCCCCAGAGTGCCTGGAACATGACGGTGCTTCCGCCACGTCTCAGCGTCGTTATTGTTGATTTTCCAACAATTGTGCTTTGAGTGCACAAATAGTATTTTGGATTTGGTCCAAAAATATATTTGACTCGTTTAATTAATTTGATAAATATTCTTGAGTCAAAGATGGAGATTAAGGGTCTCATTAATAATTGTGCATGACATGCATAAATTGCGATTTGGACTTGATCCTAAAATTTTGACTCGTATAATTTAATGAAGAATTATCTAAGAGTCAAAAGTGGCAATTACGGTCACATTGAAAATTGAATTTAATTTTGGTATTTTGACCAAAATGGGTGTAAATTCAAGAGTGAATTCGAAGAGTTTGATTTTCCAATCTGTTTCGAGATTGTGTCCAAATTAATATTTGATGAAATATTAAATGAAATGGACGAACAACTCGACTATGTGATGTAAATTCTCACTGTAGATGCATTCGAATGTGGGGGAAGAAGAAGAGTCCCTCTATGAGATATATATTTGAATTGTAAGGTGGTTAGCTAAGGCGTGGCCTTGAAGCTAAATGGAAAATCAAAAGGGAGTAGATGCCTAGTGGAATAAAATCCACAAGTTAAATGATTTTGTTCAATCTCGTGTTAAGTCACCACACAAGGAGAGAGATTCGTGCGAAACGACAAGTAAGGATAGAATGATCCTATAATTATCTCGAAGTGTAGGGGGTGACTTGTAAAGATTAAAGCACAAGTAATGCTTATCTGTGTTGGTTGAACAAATTAGAAATGTTCCTAAAACGGGATGAAATATCCAACTGTGTAAAATGATACACTAAAATAAAATGAGTATTTTGACATAGACTCCGGGCCCATCAATGAAATGTGGGGGAGCAATGTCATGAAAATCCTCTAAACAAATATGCAATGATGATTGCATTTTGAGAAAAACCCGGCCGGTTAAAAAAATGAAATGTTTAGAGAGATTACGGCTAAGGGGAATGAGGTTAAAAACCCACACATAAAAGGGTGTTCATAGCGGTAACTCAACCATGATGACTGGAGGATCCCAAGAACTTGGTTCAATGAGACAACTAAGTTATGAAGCACTCAGATGTGCACTTGAAAAACTCTAAACAACCCATTCTCGAATCCCTTCAAGTGCAACCTTGCACCTTCTAATTCCTTTAGGTGCATAAAACCTGCTGACGTGTGGTAAGATTAAGCTTAATAGCTTTTAATGATTCCTATATCCTACGGGTGGGGTATTGCAGGGTACCCTTAATAGGAGATCACCTATATAAGCGTTGAAGTGGGGCCGCTTCTAACTGAGGAATTCAGTACACGCTTATGAATCCAAGATACGGTCCAGGGCCAAAATGGACAACAACGTGAGAACCAAAGGGTATCAGAGTTGTTGCTGTGTATATGTCATTGTCTTGGTTTACACAAAAAGCCGACCAGTTCAAGACATCATGTTCATTGAGTGGCGAGTAAATCCGATGGCATTTTACTAGGGAAGGTTCAAAGCCAGTCGCTACCTATCCCGATGCAGTAACAGTTCGTCGGAACTTTCTTAGGAGGTCACATGCATTAATTTCATTCATGTGGAGGATTGTTGGAAATTTTGGTTTTGACCATATTTCAAATAAATATTAAGTGACAATTTATTTATCCATTTTGCGTAAATGGATTTGGTTGATATATTTCACAAAACCAAATTGGTGTGAATGAGAAATTAATGTCATTTAATATGTGGATAAATACATTAATGAATGTATTTATTGTGGTAATAGTGAAGTGTTGCGTCTCTTTGAATTAAAGAGATAACCTTTGGTGAATAGTGTTTTATAAAGGTTGCAACCTTTTGGAAAAATGACTTGGTGAAGAGTCACGTCTATTACCCGTAACTCTTGGAAATCTATAAATAGATCTCCCCCACACTGACTTTGAGACATTGAAAAAATATACTTGAACATACTTGAATACACTTCATAATTGATTAAGTTAGTTCAACGATTATCTAGTGCATGCATACTAGAAAATGTAGAGTTGCATTAGAGTCGAGTTCGAAAGTTCCGGATACTCATTTACGATTCGGCGATAGCTTTCGCTTCGTAGTGCAACGGGCGGAAGGCTCCAAAGTCGTTGTATCTTGGGGACGGTTGCCATGATCCGTATTGCACTTGTGTACGGGGCAATAACGTCTTACAGAGAGCGAGTGAAACTCGTGCCTCGACTTTACCGTGTCAATTGCATAAGTCATCTTCGTTTACACACACCATTTATTGTTGATTTTCCAACAGTTTGTAGGTGTTGTAATAGTTCCAGCAAGGCAGTTTCCGACTGTGGTTGGTCGCAAAATGTGGCAATGACAAATAGGCATGCGGCTGTCAATGGAATTGCGAATCGGTAGTGGCGCATCGGTGACTGCGTCTTTGGAAATCTGGCAAGGGGTTGATGTTGACGAAGGAGTGTCGGCGGTTACTAGTGCGTCGGATTTTTAATCGGTGAAACAGAGGTTTTCCCAGTTGCGGTCGGCGGTTGGAGACGTGATGACGACGGCTGGTTCTGGCGGTGAATGGGTGTCGCGTGAAGTAGGTTGTGCGACGGTGAGAGGTGGTTCCGGCATATGGACGGAGCAAGGCTGTGGCTTGGATTTGGATGCAGAGAAGTGGGCGATTTTCAAGATGTGGAGGAGATGTGGTGTGTTGTAGACGGACCTTGCTACGAAATCATAGGTTGTTGATGGCAGTGTTCAGGCGTGGGCCCCATCTCTTTTTTATCTTTTCAAAATTGTATCTATGCACAACTTCAACACTACATTAATGGGAAATTAACAATTTAGCATCAATTAATTAAATAGACCATAATAGCCAATTGTGCACAAATGTTAAATTCACAATTTAATTCATAAATTCACTTCAATTTTTATAAAAATGCAACACCAATACATCTTTTTAATAATTAAGCTCAAATTATCAAATTAATGTAAATAATGCACGAAATCCTATCAAAATAAGCAAATTAAACACACTATTTTTGAACAATTTTCACACCAATCACCTTTGTTGGCTTAATTTAGCATTGAAAATGTGTTTCTTCAAGATTTTGTGCACGCTGTTAATAGGGGCTGAGGATTCGATTTAAATTCCGGTGGTGGGATGACAAAAGATTTCCGGTGGAGGGTTAGGATTTGTGGATGACTTCGTCTTCTCCGGCAAGAATGAGAGGCAGGCAGGGCTTCTATTGGGAACGCGGGGGCCAAACTTCAGTTTCCATCTCCGGCGATTAAGGCATAGATTGACGGAAGTCTACGACATAATTACCAGGCATTGTGGCAGTGGGCGGCTTTCAAATTCCAGCATGGGCCATTTCTTCAGATTTTTGGCTTTTGAACTTCGAACAGGGGAATGAGAAATTCCAGTAATAGGCTTCTTTTCTGGCTTGCGGTGGATTTACTTCGACGCGCTATGGCGATGGGCAATGATTCTAGCGTGTGGTGGGGGTAGCAGGGCAGTGAAGTTCATTTTGGCTGCGAATTCAGAAATTAGCAGTTGGGGCGATGGTTGTTGTGCATGTGGTGGTGAAGAGGGCCGAGGTGGCTTGGAACGACGTCTTTTCCGACGAGGCTTGAGATGTGTTGTTGCACTGGTTTCATGCTTCGATTCACATTGATGAAAGAGTTGTGAAGGTACCTTCCCTCTCTCTCCTCTTTTCTTTGATCAATAGCATTATTAAACATGTAATAAGAGAAAAAATTGAATAATTTCATTTAAATGATAGAGGCTTACTAACATCCAGGAATTACATCAATTTGTTTTTTGATATAAATAGTAGGATGACAAGTTATATATTAGCTACTAGATGAATCAAAACTGCATCATTTTTGTTAGGAACAATATGATAATAACTAATGAAATTGTTATTACATTACCAAGGATTAACATTCAAAGATTTATGCCACATTTATGGTTGCCATGAAATGTAGTTTCTTGACAATTGTGTGGCCGTCTGTCTTGTGCAATTTCTTGATAATTATCACTATCGACCGCATCCCAATCTACGGGCAAGCACCAATGTGAGAATTAATGGATCCGGCTATGGTAGTATAGTTGGACCGGGTTATTACTTATCTCGTTCAAGTAAATGAACATTGCGCAATCATATTTTTGACACACCACCTCGTATACCTTGGATAGGCTTGAGTAAATGTATTATTGCATGCTAAAGACATTGTTATGGTTTACAGATAAGGAAATGAATACTGAATGGAAGAACACAATATAATATGCTTTCAATATTGAAATCCAATTTATAGGTGGTTAGGCTGTATGTATTTCCAACGGCTATGTAATGCCACAATGGCTACTTAATTTACTGCCAATTATTCGTGAGTAGATATTTATGTAGCATCATTATATTATATTTACACATAGCTGTTGGTTATGTAATGTACATATATATAAATATATATATATATATAAATATATATATATATATATATATATATATATTCCATATAATATTTGTTGTCTTGGTACACAGATTTCAATTGTGGCATAATCTTAATTATTAGTAAATACTTTAAGATAATCTACTGTATTAAACACATGTCTTCCACGTATAAACTGTAAGTTACAATATGAAAATAGATAGTGATATATACATATATATATATATTCATATATGGTATAAATGTAATACATTAGTATATTACACTTTGGATATAGTGTATCATACTATACATGTTATTTTGTCAGTAATACGTAATTGTAGTTATGTAACCCCAATCAGAAACATAGTTACTTAATTAACAACATATTATTGCGTATTTATAAATAATTTCTTGAACCATCTTCATAACTCTTATATTTCCAACTTTGTTAATTTTGTTATTACTGGTCTATTTACTATAAGTTGTTACCATGATATAATATTCATATATATGTATATTATATATTACATATGTATAAAACTTTTTTAGATTATTAATATAAAGTTTTACCCCAGCCACCATGGTATAATACTCATGCATGTAATATAATAAACTATATTATAATCTATTTACGTTGTAAACTTAATACTGTTAGTCTAATGCAAATGTTATTATATAATTCTAATGGTTCAGACTTTACATTGGCCCATCCATACTACATGCATGGTTATTAAAGCACATATGCACTACCTTACTCCTCCACCCGTAATATACATTTACAAGTAAATACTATAGTTTAACCACCATGCATGTAGTATAATAACTATATATATAGTATAATAAACATGAATGTTAATAAACTATTCTACGAATCATGTAAAGTACTATATACTTCACCTATACACTATTATCCAATGCACATATACTCATAAAGCTAGTTTTCCTCGCAATGGCCCGCAGAAAGTCCAGAACCAAAAAACCACAATATGATCTCCACAGCCAGTTTAAAACCATATACATAAAGTGCATACCACATGTGATTGAATATATTAAATACCCCACATAGTTCTGCTCAAAATGTGTCACAATACTACCTACGATTTTGTATCAAGTTGTCATTCAAAAACCTATTAACTTTAGAACAATCTGCGGACTCTATCCTGAAGCATATATAATTAAAATAGTACCCAATAATAGCCCAACACATTACCACTAATATTGTAATTACCAATCTGAGAGACAGCCACACGTAACCATTATATGACTTTGAAGACATATAACATTAGGTCATTGACTACCCTCGACTTCTACTGATATGGAATCTATGAACCATGCACAATTCTCTTTCTATACTCGCCCTAGTCATTTCCAGTGAATACCATCTTGACAGTCTTTTGTGTCTTGAATTCATTCTCCATCATAAAGCACATAATAACTCCACAATCAACTGAGCTTTCACCCTACTGTGGACAAGCCCTTGCCTTTGCTAAATCATTTATCTTGTCTCACACCATCCTTTAACACCATTGTTCCTGTTCAACACTGTTGGTCACTTAAAGTGGTCAAGGTCTAGAGGGGGGGGGGGGGGGGCCGGGTGAATAGACCTTGAGTCCAAAATCAGATTTTTCAAACTTTTTAAAAGGATGGATTTTAGAACCTTATAGTAGCCCTTTTTCAAGTTTAAAATAACAAGTCTACAAGAGTTTTAGAAACAGGACCACAAAAGTTACAGCTGTGGACTTTAACAAGTCTGCAGCTGCAGAGTTCAAAAACTTGCAAAATAACAAATCACTTGTAGACTAAAATATCAGAGGATTTCTCACAATTAAGATTGTATTGAGAATACTCTAATGTGTAACGGAATAAAGTGAGTGTTAATGAGAAACAATGTAAATAAACTTAACAGCTGAGTGACTTAGAGAAGTCTACACCTGTAGAGTCAGTTTTTCTTTGTGATAAACACAAAGTTTTATGCACTCAGGTTTAAAGACAATGATGAATGTAGCAAGGAAATTAAATATGCAGGACAAGAATTTAAATGACAGAAAGGTAAATAGACCAAGTTTATAGTGGTTCAGTGTCTATAAAAAGACCACCTACATCCACTGTTACACCACTCAAGTGTCAAATTCACTAAGATATGATCACTAAGATCAGTACAAGTAGTCCCCCTTAGAACTAGGTTCACTCAGATTCCTATTCTAAAAAGAGATTAAACTACCATATTCACTCAGAATACAACTCACTAAGAGTTTTACAAACCTCACAAAGAGATATCTACACTAAGTAGAAATATAATCAGGTGAGGGAACAACAAAAAAATAATGTGACTATTTCTAAGAAAATCCTAACCAACTATCCTATGAATCACAAAGAATGAAAACAAATAAGCTCTATCAGAATTTGCTGGCTGTAGACTTGCTTAGGTTGAATGCTTGTAGGCTCAGTGTTGTTGTTGTTGCTTCCTCTAAGGACTTTTTCTATTTATAGATTGAGTGGTGTGACTTATCCGTTGGGAATTTCAAATTTGAAATTCAGATAAGGTTCCTCTCTTTCTATTGGCATGTGTGAGGTGTTCCTCATCCTTCAAACAGGATAGTACTGATTGTACTATTGTCATTTCCTTCAGAATTTTGGCCTCCTTGTAACTAATTTTCATTAAGCTCCAGAATTAGAGAAATATCATCTTCTTTAAGTACAGTTTAGTGAGTGCTTGAGAGCTACACTAATAGTGCTTAAAGAGTCTTCATTATCTTTAAATAATCTGACGTGTACCATCTCTTCAAACGGTTCTTTGCAGCTGTAGAGTCCTGTCAAGATAAAAAAATTGGCTGTAGAGAAACCTTACAGCTGTAGGGTCATGTCTTGGCTGTAGACTGATCAAATATACAGCTGTAGACTTCATTTACAACTATATGTTTTCAATACCAATTTCCTTAGCACAAGTGTTAGAACAATATATCAATTAAACACATTATTTTGCACACATCAAAATCTAAACCAAGGTACTTAACAATTTCCCCTTATTTTGATGTTGGCAAAACAATCAATCAAAATAAGCAACAGAGACAATAAGAAATTGTCTTAAAAAAAACAAGAAACAGAGCAAAACAGGACAAAAACACAAAACAACAGAAGATAGAGCAGAACACAGAGCACATAGCTACATAAAATAAAAAGGGGTTCAAGATACAGCTTACAATAACTAATTAGACTAAAAACTAAACAGTTTTAGTGTCTAATCTAGAATCTTCATCTTCTCCTGTGCTTGGGGTCTGAATCTTCTTCTTTATCCTCATCATCAGAATCTTCATCTTGGGCCTTCAGAATTCCTTGCTCCACTAATTTCATGTTTTTCTCATCTTCTTCAAAGTATTTCATCATCATTTGAAACTCATATGCTTCAAAGTCTTCTTCCTCCTTCTTTGATCTGAACTGCTTTTTAGGCATTGGATTACTTCTGATCTTTCCACCAAGGAGCCGAGCATTGTCTCCTTTATATAATGATCCATCAACCTTCAAGTCTTTGAATTTTTGAAATCTGACCTTCTTGAGCTTAGTTCTCTTAATCACAGTATGCCTATTGCATATGCTCAAGAATTCCTTCCATAAATTGTCAAATTCAGCTTTCATTTGATTAACCATTTCCTCAGAATCTTGAATAGGTACCCTGCTCAAAGGTTGAACATTCAGGGGTTGAGCAGTCACAACTGCTGTAGATTCATCAAAAATTTTCTCTTTTTGTCTTTCTTTCTCTTTTTTCTCTTTCTCTTCATTCTCTTTTCTCCTATCTCTTGATTCCTTCACTGTTTGTTCCCAATAACCAAGAGGTTTTTGAGTGTGAACTGCAGGTTTCTGAGCTGTAGATTTAGGGAGTTTTATAATCTTGCTTCCTCCTTTAGAACTCCCCTTAATCTGATCTGAGCTTCCTTTCATATGATCTGATTGAGGTATTTCTTCTGATTGATCTCCCAATCTCTTAGGTTTTGTAGCTTCAATCTCTTTTGCCCATGCCTTTCTAATATCCTTCACATTCTCAAGGATATTTACAGTGGCTTGTTCTCCTTCTTTAATTTCTTCCTCTATCTTGCTTTCCCCCTTTTTGCCAACATCAATGTGTGACAAAATGGTGTTAAGCTTGCTCATCATTTCTTCCTTCAAATTCTCATTCACAATACTCATCTTAGACATTTCATTCTTCATACCTTTCACTTCTACCTTCTGATTGAAAGAGTCATTTTTCATCAGCTTGATATCTGACTGTAGATTAGTGATTTCTCTTGACTTCTGGCTGCTCTCTTTTCTGATTTCTTCATTTTGAGCCAGTAAGCTGTCCACAACAGCTTTGAAATTTTTCTCAAGAATTTTCTTTTCTTCTGAACTTCTTTCCTCATTTCTTTACAAGGTCTTCCATTCCTTTTCTAACATTCTGGGAAATAATAACATCAGGTACTTGCTTGACCTGTTTCAGAATTTCAGCTTCAATACTCTTAAAAGATTCCTCCAAATTCTTCAGTTGTGATACAACTTTCTTGTGTGTCATTTGAGGATTTGTATCACTGTCCTCTTCCTCAGAATCACCTTCTCTAATCACCATCTCTTTCCCTTTAGTAACTTTTAAGCTTTGGAAGGCACTAACTCTACAGCTGTAGAGTCTTCAGTGGAAGCCTTCCTCTTGCTAGGAGTCACAGCAACCTCTGTAGATAATTCAGTAATATAATCTTCCATATTAACAACATTCTCTCTCAAGAGCTGAATAGCTCTGCAGTGGGGGGAGTTCCATGCCTGTAAATTTCTTCCAAAGTGTACATTGCAGGTGGAGATTGATGAAAAATACTTGTGATGGGGTGTGATAAGTCTTTTCCACTTTCATCAATATCCTTAGCTGTATCATCAACAACTTGCTCATCGACCTGAACAGTATCAGTAGTTTTGAGCTTCAGTTTCCACAATCTGAGATTGAGTTTCAGCTTGAACTTGGGCTTGAGCACCACCCATTGGTGCATCATCATTGCCATCATCATCATTATCATCAGGTTTTTCTTTGGGATCTTTACAAGGAGAATCATCTTTTCTTGTTTCTTTCTCCTTCTCAGAATCTTCTTCTGTAGGGTTTCCTTCAACAACTATTGGATCTGCAGCACTAGCTCCTGCAGATTCCATCAAAATGGCTTCCTTTGCTTGAATAGTTAAGCCCTCAGCTTCAACTATTTGTGTATTTCCTTCACCACTTCTCTTTGGTATTTTTTCTTCATCACTTTCAGAACTTACCACATCAAAGTCAGCTTCAGGATATTTAGCTTCAGGGTCCATCTTAGTTCCCATAGCAATTCTCAAAGCCTCAGCTGCAGACTTGGTGATTTTCTACTTTGAAATTTCTTCAATGACTTGCTTTCCTTTTCCTTTATCTTTCCTTCTTTTCTCAGCAATGAAATCATCAATAAAATTTGGTTTCAACAATTCATTCACATGACTACAATTTGTCCAGTCAACTACCCACTGGAACAACTTCCTTTCCTCAACTGCTAATTTGTCCAATTCTTCTTTGACTATCTTCCAGTCTTCAAACTTTTGCCTTTCCTTTTCAAATCTTTCAACCCTCTCAAATGGAACAACAGGGAGTTGTTCAGTTTCAGGTTCAGGAACTTCAGCTTCTACAACTTGTTCTTCAATAGTTTGTTCTTCAGACTGCACAGTTGGCAAGTCTACAGCTGTAGACTTGTCAGCTTCAACTTCTCTAACTTTCTTAGAATGAAACTTTTTCTGTCTCTTTTCTCTGTTAACTTCTTCTTCAGAGTCAGTAGGTTCATCCATTAAAATTCTTCTTCTTACATTCTTCTTCTTCTTCTTCTTCTTCTTCTTCTTCTTCTTCTTCTTCTT
>JAPKLY010000141.1:913384-959001 GCA_026898435.1 Prunella vulgaris | reverse complement strand
TTCTTCTTCTTCTTCTTCTTCTTCTTCTTCTTCTTCTTCTTCTTCTTAGGTTCTTTTGGTGATCTGATAATGGTGAGAACCTTTCTTTCAGACTTCTATTTTCTTTTCTTAGATTCAGGGGCCATAGGAGCATCCACAGCTCCTCTTTTGAAATGAGCCCTTCCAATGATTCTATGAGTTATAATGGGCTGACCTTTATGCTCATTAAACAAAGTAAAACCAACTTCCTTCAGGATATAGTTTAAGAACAAACCAAATCCTTTATTCTTTCCTGACTTCACTACATCATTACCAATATTTCTCAACAAAAGTTCTCCAATATCTATCTTAATTTCTTTCACAAAAGCTATCATTAAATCCCACATTAAGATAGTGCCAGTATCATGAGCACCAGTTCTACATAATAAGCATTTATCAATAGCTTCATAAAGATAAACATACTCAACTGCTAAGTCAGTCTTCTAGAATGTCCTCTTCCAGTTCTTTGGGAATGGCTTATTTGCAGTGAATCTCTTCCAATACTTCTCATCTTCCTCAGCAAAGTTGAGATTGTCATGAGCATCACCTCCAGGCCTTAGGTGTAAAGCCTTGCAAATATCACCAGCTGTAATCTTGACATTCTTTCCTTGCAGCTTCACTGATAATGTTTTTCTTTCAACATTTGCTTCTGCATTTTTGTAGAACTCATGATCTATCTTGTCATCAAATGATCCAGGGTTGTGGGCCAGATAGTAATGAATCCCTTGATTCATTATGTGCTTGACAACATCTTCCATTGCATCAGTGGGATGCTTCTTCAGAATTTCATCAAAGTCGAACAAAGCTCCAAAAATAACTTTTATCGACATGATTCTTGCTTTCAGAGAGTGAGGGATGGGGAGTGTTTAAGGTGTTAGAGAGGTTCGAAATGTTAAAGTGAGATATAAAAGGATGAGGGTCCTTTAAATATCTTTCCTTAAACAATCATTAAGAACAGGGGTATAACGATCTTTGACCTATAATTTATGAGTTTTTGAATTCTGGACCAGAATTTATAATTAAATTTGTCCAAAATCTAACTCACATAGAATTTAATTCCATTTAAAATGTTACACGTACTCATACATTTTATCAATTAAAATGCCTGAATAAATCCAAAATTTCTGTAACTTAGTACAAAAGTTTCTGAATTTTGTAGTGCTCCATTTAATTTGTAGAATTGTACAAAGTACTGTAAATTCCCTAAGTTTGCAGTTGACATTCTTAGAGTTTTGGAAGTATACAGTTAATAATGAATTTGCAGATCAGAATTAAGTCTACAACTGTAGAGTTCGACTCTACAATTGAATGACTTTGCACCTGCAATTTTCCTTTACACTGATTTTCCAATTTTCTAGGCTTGTCTTTGCAATTTAGTGATTTTCACAGAGTTTTTTTATAATTCTAACATTCCCAAATTACCTCTCAAGATTGGAAATCTTGATTCACACAAAGGTTTAGTGAAAATATCAGCAAGATTCAAATCAGTATGAATCTTTGTCAATTTCACATCCTTTCTTTCAACATGATGCCTTACATCTATGTGTTTTGATCTAGAGTGTAGAACTGGATTCTGTGTAATGGCAATAGCACTTGTATTGTCACAGAATATAGTTGTTTCTCTTGATTCAATTCCACAATCTTGTAATTGATATTGCATCCATAAGATTTGTGCACAACAATTTCCAGCAGCAATGTATTCTGCCTCAGCTGTAGAAAGAGCAATTGAATTTTACTTTTTACTGTGCCATGCCACTAACCTTTCACCTAGGAATTGACAAATCCCACTAGTACTTTTCCTATCAATCTTGCAGCCTGCAAAATTTGAGTCAGTGTACCCAATGAGTTCAATTCCTCCTTCTTTAGGATACCATAATCCTAGATTTTGTGTGGATTTGACATATTTGATGATATTCTTTACAGCATTTAAGTGTGATTCCTTAGGATTCACTTGGAATCTAGCACATACACCTACTGCAAACATGATATCAGGTCTGCTAGCTGTAAGGTATAGCAATGATCCAATTAGCCTCCTATATTTGGTTACATCAACACTTTTGCCATTCTCATCTTTGACAAGACTCACAGAAGGTGTTATAGGTATATTTGTAGGCTTGGAACTGTCCATTCCAAATCTTTTGATAAGCTCTTGAGTGTATTTAGCTTGATTGATGAAAATTCCATCTCTCATTTGCTTCACATGTAATCCCAAAAAGAAATTCAGATTTCCCATCATGCTCATTTCAAATTTCTCAGTCATGATCTTAGAGAATTTTCTGCATAATTCCTCATTGGTTGAGCCAAAGATTATGTCATCAACATAGATTTGGACAAGCAAAATATCATTCCCATGTTGTAATCTGAATAAGGTTTTATCAACCATTCCCTTTTTGAATTCACTTTTTATCAGATGATCACGTAGGGTATCATACCATGCTCTTGGTGCTTGCTTAAGTCCATAAAGGGCTTTTCTAGGCTTATAAACTTTGTCTTCAGCTGTAGATTCCTCAAATCCCGGTGGTTGTTCAACATACACTTCTTCTGAGAGTAAACCATTTAGAAATACACTCTTTACATCCATTTGATAGACTGTAACGATCATATGTGCAGCATAGGCTAGAAAGATTCTTATAGCTTCTAATCTTGCAACTGGGGAAAATGATTCATCAAAATCTATGCCTTCAGATTGACAATAGCCTTGAGCTACTAGCCTTGCTTTATTTCTGGTTACAATTCCATCTTCATCAAGTTTGTTCTTAAATACCCACCTAGTTCCAATCACTTTGTGATTCCTAGGTCTTGGAACATGTTCCCATACTTGATTTCTCTCAAAACAATTCAATTCTTCTTGCATTGTAATAATCCAATTGACATCTTGCAGTGCTTCATGAATATCAGTAGGTTCTGAAGATGAAAGAAATGTAGCAAACATTGCCTCATGGATTTATTTTCGGTTCTTACAGCATCTGATGGGTTTCCAATTACATGCTCAGGGGGGTGATCTTTCAACCAAATCAAATCTGACACAGGTTCTAATCCTTGATCATTGTTCTCTACAGCTGTAGATTCACCTACTGCAGACTCATCAAGTCCTTTTTTTGGTGTTTCTACTTCTGTTTGAACATTCTCATGGACTAGGTCTTCAACATTCTCTAATGGTGGTAACTCAACAATTATAGTGCCAAAGCCTTTGTTGGTCAAATCTACAGGAGTTTTGATCTCAACATATTGCTGTTGACATATAACTGTAGAGTTGTCCTCTTTAGAGTCTTCAATAATTTCTTTAGGGGAGCTGTGTTGTTCATAAAAAACAATATGATGTGACTCTTCCACAATCATTAATTTCTTGTTATACACTCTAAATGCTTTGCCAACATTAGAATAACCTGGAAAGATACCTTCATCTGACTTTGAATCAAAAGTCTTAAGGTGTTCTTTCCCATTATTCAGTATGAAGCATTTGCATCAAAAAATGTGTAGATAAGAGATATTAGGAGTCCTTCCTTTCCATAACTCATATGGAGTCTTCTTACGATCCTTAACAATCAAGCATCTATTTTGTGTATAGCATGCAGTGCTTGTTGCTTCTGCCCAAAATTTCTTAGGCAACTTTGCTTCAACAATCATTGTTCTTGCAGATTCCTTGAGTGTTCTATTCTTCCTTTCTACAACTCCATTCTGCTGTGGGGTTCTAGCTGCAGAGTATTCATGCATTATTCCATATAGAGAGCAATACTCTTCAATGACTTAATTTGTGAATTCTGTTCCTCTATTTGATCTGATTTTCACAAACTTCAGATTCTTTTCATTTTGAATCCTTCTTAACAGTTCTGGTAACCGCTGTAGGTTTCACTCTTATTTCTTAGAAACACAGTCCAAGAAAATCTTGAGTAATCATCTACAACAACCAAAGTATACTTCTTCCCACTTATGCTTACTGGTTCTATGGGTCTAAAGAGATCCATATGCAGTAATTCAAGTGTTCTTGAAGTGCTTGGGTGTGTCTTGCTTTTGAAAGTCTTTTTGATTTGTTTCCCTTTGACACATGCATCACATAAATGTTCCTTCCTGAACCTAGTTTTTGGCAAACCTCTTACAAGTTTGTTATTCACAAGTTCATTCATGGTTTTAAAGTTTATGTGATTCATTCTTTTATGCCATAGCCAACTAACTTCATTGGAACTATTAGCTAGAAAGTAGCTAGTTTCAGCTGCAGAGTTCCACTGCACAATGTAAACATTTCCTTTTCTAGTTCCTGTCAGTTTAGTGGTTTGGGATTCATCTTTGACTATGCAAGTGTCTTGTGTAAAGTCTACAGTGTAGCCTTTGTCACAAAATTGACTCACACTTAGCAAATTATGCTTTAAACCATCTACCAAGTAAACATCATTGATCTGAACATTTCCATTGAGTAGACATCCTGATCCTTTAGTTGTTCCACTGGCATTATCACCAAAAACAACTTTAGGACCTTTATGATCTTTCACATTTTGTAGCAAACTTCTATCTCCAGTCATATGTCTTGCACAATCACTGTCAATGTACCAAATCTCTCTTTTGGTGGTTGTAACATGTCCCTACAAAATAAAGTGAGTTATTTAGGAATCCAATACATTGGATTTCCTCCAGTGTTACTCTTTGCAATCCAAGCCTTTTTGGAAGCTGTAGAGTTGTTAATTCTATAGTTTTTGCTTGATCCTCCTCTTTGAGTGCTTGAAGAGGGAGACATATCTGGCATATCTCCATTCCAGAATCTATCAAAGTTGAGTCTTCTTTCCATATCCAATCTATGAAAGACTTCTTCTTCTGACTGTATACTTGATTCTGCAGTTTTTTTCAAGGTTATGTTTTGAAACATATTTGAGATATCTTCTTCAGAATCATCCATGATCTCCTTGATCTTTTGTTGTCTTCTTGGTGACAATTCTTTGAATGAATTCAAGAATTTCAAATCTTCTAGCTGTAGAGTTGAGTCTACAGCTTCTTCAGGAGTTGATTCTCTGATAAACTTTCTTTCAGGTCTTGGAATTGACTTTTGTCGGTATTTCATCCAGACACAAGGATTATATCCTATTCCAGTCAAATCCTTTGAGTGCCTTTGCTCAGACAACATCTTCTTCAATTGTTTGGATGATTTTCCAAAGCAATCTAGCTTCTTTTGATAATAGGCATTGTATTCTTCAAGTTCAACTATCATCAGTTCTTGAGATCTGATTGTTTCCTTCAATTCTGCACAGTCTGCAGCTCTACAACTTGCTTTATTAAAAAGTTCTTCATTGTCTTATTTCAAACAACTGTAACTTTCCTTCAGTTCTTGTAGAATCTGCAGTTGTTGTTCAGCATTTTCCACTCCAGCTAGCAAAGCTTTCACATGTTCTCTTCCAATGTGATTATCTCTTCTAAGATCTTTATTTTCCTCTTGGAGTCTTTGGATTGCACTTAGCATGTCACTGGAAGAATCCTTTTCTGTAATATAACTTGATGATGGTGAGCATACCTCTTCATCTTTAGCCATAAGACAGATCAGAGCTTCTTCATCTGAATCTGTAGAGTCAGAGTCTTCTAAATATGCAGTTGACTTTTGAGAAGAAGAGGGACAGTCTTCCTGGTATTTATCAAACTCAGAAAGTAGTGCTCTAATTCCCTCCTTGTCAAACTTTTTTTTTATCTCTCCTGAGTCTCTTTTCTTCATCAGTGTACTTCTACGCTTTAGGGCATGAACAATCCTTGATGTAATGTCCTGGTTTTCTGCAGTTATAGCACAAATAAGTTGAGTTAGGTGCTGTAGATTTCACCTTACCATCTTTCTTTGGTGTGAACTGCTTCTTCTTGGTCCACTTTCCAAATTTCTTGAGCTGCTTTATAAAAAGAGCCAAGTCTTCATCATCAGAACTTGTAGCTGTAGAGTTGTCAGCCACTAGAGCTGTAACCTTACTGCTGTCAGGCTCTTTTCTTCTACTTATGTCAAATTCATAGGCTTTCAGGTCTGAAAAGAGTTCAAAGGTGGATATCTTGGATAAATCCTTTGATTCTCTCATAGCAATGACCTTCATGTCCCATTCAGAAGGTAAGCCTCTGAGAACCTTCATGTTCATTTCTCTTTGTGAGTAATCTTTACCAAGTGAGTCTAGCTCATTGAGGATCTCAATGAATCTTGACTCAAACTTTTCAAGAGTTTCACCAGATTTCATCTTGAAGTTCTCAAACTTTTGAACTGCTATCATGAGTTTGTTTTCCTTGATTTGTTCATTTTCTTCACAAATCATTTCCAACTATTCCCATATATCTTTCGCAGTTTTGCAGTTTTTGATCTTGCTAAACACAATTTTATCAAGTGAATGATAGATAGTGTTCTTTGCAACATTGTCAAGGTTGGACCTTCTCTTGTCATCCTCAGTCCATTCCCTTCTGGGTTTGGGGATAATCTGAGCTAGTCCAGCTGACTGATCAACTGCAGTGTTGACCTTCACAATAGGTATAGGGTCATCCTCTATGATAGACCATATCTCATCATTGATTGCAGACAAATGTGCTTGCATTCTAATTTTCCATTCATCATGGTCCTCAGCAGAGAACATTGGAACTTTGGATTTCACCATCTTAGGAGCCATGCAAGTATGCAGGTGTGTTTTTCAAAAACAAAGGGATCTAGTTAGGTACAGATCAAAGCAGTGGCAAGCCAACTGCTCTGATACCACTTGTTGGTCCCTTAAAATGGTCAAGGTCTAGAGGGGGGAGGGGGGGTTGAATAGACCTTGAGTCCAAAATCAGATTTTTCAAACTTTTCAAAAGGATGGATTCTAGAACCTTACAGTAGCCCTTTTCAAGTTTAAAATAACAAGTCTACACGAGTTTTAGAAACAGGACCACAAAGGTTACAGCTGTGGACTTTAACAAGTCTGCAGCTGCAGAGTTCAAAAACTTGCAAAATAACAAATCACTTGTAGACTAAAATATCAGAGGATTTCTCACAATTAAGATTGTATTGAGAATACACTAATGTGCAGCGGAATAAAGTGAGTGTTAATGAGAAACAATGTAAACAAACTTAACAGCTGAGTGACTTAGAGAAGTCTACACCTGTAGAGTCAGTTTTTCTTTGTGATAAACACAAAGTATTATGCACTCAGGTTTCAAGACAATGATGAATGTAGCAAGGAAATTAAATATGCAGGACAAAAATTTAAATGACAGAAAGGTAAATAGACCAAGTTTATAGTGGTTCAGTGTCTATAAAAAGACCACCTACATCCACTGTTACACCACTCAGGTGCCAAATTCACTAAGATATGATCACTAAGATCAGTACAAGTAGTTCCCCCTTAGAACTAGGTTCACTCAGATTCCTATTCTAAAAAGAGATTAAACTACCCTATTCACTCAAAATACAACTCACAAAGAGTATTACAAACCTCACAAAGAGGTATCTACATTAAGTAGAAATATAATCAGGTAAGGGAACTACAACAAAATAATGTGATTCTTTCTAAGAAAATCCTAACCAACTATCCTATGAATCACAAAGAATGAAAACAAATAAGCTCTCTCAGAATTTGCTGGCTGTAGAATTGCTTAGGTTGAATGCTTGTAGGCTCAGAGTTGTTGTTGTTGCTTCCTCTGAGGATTTTTTTTATTTATAGATTGAGTGGTGTGACTTATCCGTTGGGAATTTCAAATTTGAAATTCAGATAAGGTTCCTCTCTCTCTATTGGCATGTGTGAGGTGTTCCTCATCCTTTACACAGGATAGTACTACTTGTACTATTGTCCTTTCTTTCAGAATTCTGGCCTCCTTGTAACTAATCTTCATTAAGCTTCAGAATTAAGAAAATATCCTCTTCTTTAAGTACAATTTAGTGAGTGCTTGAGAGCTACACTAAAAGTGCTTAAAGAGTCTTCATTATCTTCAAATAATTTGACTTGTACCATCTCTTCAAACAGTTCTTTGCAGCTGTAGAGTCTTTCACCCTTGCAGCTGTAGAGTCCTGTCAAGATAAAAAAAAATTGGCTGTAGAGAAACCTTACAGCTGTAGGCTCATGTCTTGGTTGTAGATTGATCAAATATACAGCTGTAGATTTCACTTACAACTATATGTTTTCAATACCAATTTCCTTTGCACAAGTGTTAGAACAATATATCAATTAAACACATTGTTTTGCACACATCAAAATCTAAACCAAGGTACTTAACAAACAACATTCAACCAATGTGTATTACATATTCATCAATTCATTTATCTTATTTTCGACTCTTACAACGTATTATATCACAACTTACCAAAACAGTTTTGGGGTACCACATCCCCACTGCTACCCTCCGATGTTGATGCATCCAACAGCTCGTCAATCACCTCTTTGCTACAATCTGCAATACCACTTTAAGCCAACGAATCATACATACACTTCCCTGTCCATCTTCGATTTCTCTTGTTGCTTCTAGTATTGCGTTTCACCTAATCTGTTGGGCAGAAGGACATCACATAAGCATGCTGGTTCAAAGATATACATCATGTTTTGTCATATTAATTCACCAAGTATAGCTAGCGTACGAGGTGCCAACCTTCATCAGATGACTCATATTGAGGCATACTAATTTCTCTTCCTATAAACAAACAAAAGTTTACCACGAGTGCTGTTGTTTACCACTTCATTATAGCTTTAAGATAATTTTTCACATCAACATATGAACAACTTAAAACACCAGTATAAGTCACCTTTTTTCTACGGTCTAATACAATATTATCATCACATCTAGTGTAGACAATGAATCGTAACATACATCTATGCCTTGCCGGTCTACCTTCACCATGATCCAACCTAGTAGGAGCACCTGGAAATAGCGGTACCAACTGTATAAAATATGCAGTTCTAACTAATATCATACTACTGCATGTTTCAAGGAATCTAAGCTAATGTATTTTCCACACATACACACATCTCTAACTGAGGCAAACCCGAATAAAAATATACACTCAATTAATAGTTTTCTAAATTCCGCACCATACATGATGTCAATGACATCACTGTATTTCCTCCTGTGTGATTATGTTGTCTGTAGGGTGTCTACATTTTTTTGTTATTCAAAGTATGAGCTTATAGTTAGGTTGCATGCCACAGATAATACACTATAAGTAATCTATTATTGCCGTCAGATGCTACTCCAACACAATTATTCTGTTTTCTATTTTCAAACAAAGCATGTACAACATATACATACTAGGCTAAGTCACAATTTTACTCAAATACTCTATGGTAGTTTTAATATGTCTATGCGTCAAATCTAATATATATCATTATTTCCCGTAATTACATTAACGATCTCATCAGATATAAAAAATATCTACATCATTTATTCGTATGTGCAATACATATTCTACATATACACTCTAACATAATCATCATTTTAATATTTCATTCACATGATCTTGTTATATTGTACAATGACCAAGGTTGTAGAAGTCAGAAATTGGTAATCGGGCGTTTTCAGGCCGCCTAGTTTTTTTTATTTTAAAAATAAATAAAAATACAAAATTAGGGCCGCCTAGGAGTCCGCCTAGAACCGCTTAGGAGTCCGCCTAATATTTTTTAAATAATTTTTTTTTTGAACCGCCTAGAGGCTGCCTAGGCCCAAAATGCCTAGAATCACTGATTTTGCAGAAATCGGGTCGGCATGTGGCCGCCTAGCCTGATTTCTGCATCACTGACAATGACAACATGTTTAACATTAATCACTTGTTTCAATCCAAGGTGTGTAATGCACACATTTATACATATAGAGCCATATAATATTTTCAGACGAACAACTAGGTTTATCTCCGTACACTTATAAAAACACAAAACCATAAGACAATATCATTGTACATATAGCTTTGTACAATACCTTTACGCGTGTGTTGTTTTCTTTTACCATCACTACAAAAAAAATGGGTTTTACCGACCACTTAGAATCGGTCTCTAATTATGTAATTATCGACCGATTAGCGACCAATTAGTGACCGTCATTGACTAATGGTCAAACCCTAAATTTTTCGACTGAATACCGACCGAAAAAGCGGTCGGTAATTTAAAAATAAATTATCGACCGCCGTATCGATCGGTAAATTGTTGACTGACAATATTACCTACCGATAAAGCGGTCGGTAGTTTATTTTTAAATTACCGACCGCTTTTTCGGTCTCTAAAATTAAAACCCGAAAGCGGGTAGGTGGGCAATTATTACCCGATTCAATGTTCATATTTAGCGACCGAAAAATTGGTTGGTAATTTAAAAATGCGGTCGCTAAATTTCTGATATAGAACAACCACTGCCCTTTTCTTTCCTTTTCATTCACGAAAATTTACCCCCCAACCTCTAAAAAATTTCTGAAATGTGAAGAAATATTATTTCAACGTGTTGGTTGCAATCGTTCGGGTCCATTGTCACATTGTGCTCGTTGCTTCAATTTGACCGTACGTTTTTACATTTTTACCGTTTAAGTTTAATATTATTTGCATGTTGTACATTAATTATTTATGGATATATCTATTTTTATTGTAGATTAATCCTAATTTAATTTGTTAGAATTTTGTAGTGTAATTGATGTATGATTATATATATTGGATTTTTTGTTTTAAGAAATCGGATATGCTTGTTTACAGTCGAAACTCTGGCGAATTTTTTTATAATTCTAATGTGGTATATTCTTAATTTAAATCAGATGGAACTCCCTGATCGTCGTTGGATGTATGAAATGCCTCGTCTGATACAAGGATTGATCAACCCTGAATTTTACAAGAACATTCATGAGTTTACTAAGTTTGCCTCTCTTAATCCACACTGCATGGATAGGTATGGCCAGATTAGATGTCCTTGTTAAACAAAAAAAAGTGCGGTAACAAGAGATTTTTGAGCATTGATGAGGTTCTAACTCATCTCGTGATGTCTGGTTTTACTCCATACTATTACAATTGGACCGTACATGGCGAAACCCGGTGGAATTATAATCTTGAAACAGTGGTTGCCTTCTATGATCAGTTTCGTAGTAGTGGAGGTGAGAGATTTGAGATTGGTGGTTCGAGCCGTGACTCCCCTACTCCATGCTCTGAGACACCGGTGGATGAATTCCAAAGCTATCATATGATGATTGATGAGTCTGGTTTGGGTGGTCACCACATGGAAGAGGAACCAAATCCTCGTTCGTAGAGATTTTTTGAGATGCTTAAATCTGTCGATCAGAAGTTGTTTCCTGGTTGTGATACTGAGACACAATTATCATTCAATGCTCAGATGTTGTCCATCAAAACTAAAGGCAAAGTGAGTCAGAAAGTGTACAATCAATTTGCAAAGTTGTTCAAACGGGCCCTACCTAAAGAGAACACAGCGCCAGAAAATTTCTATCAAAGTAAGAGGCTCTTGAAGGATATGGGTTTACCATTTGAGAAGATTGATTGTTTTACCAACGGTTGCATGCTATTTTGGGGCGAAGACGAGAGCATCGATCAGTGCAGGATGTGCAACTACCCTAGGTTCAAACCCTCAGATCTTAGGAAGAAGACATCTTTCAAGTCTTCGTATTATCTTCCCATCACTCCTCGTCTAGAGAGGTTGTGTCAGTCGAGTGCCACTGCAAAAGACATGAGATGGCATGCTGAGGAGTGATGGGAACATTTTGTTCTTATTATTTCGGCGATCAAGTTCAAACTAGGATCAGAAATGAGCCTCGCAACTACGATGGCCCGGGAGAAGAACATCGTCTTCGTGAGTTCACTGGTATGTTGTCTGTATTCTTACATGCTGGTCGACCACTGAGTAAAGGGACCAAACGGTATTTTCAAAATGACTAGGAAGAAGAGACGATACAGTCGTACGTCTTGATGAATACGCCCAAGGTTCAACCATACATAGAGTGAGTAATTTATTATTTTTACAAACTACATTGTAAATATGTTATTGTTTTTATACGAATATTTGTTATATGTAGGATGTTTTGTGAGCAAACTCGTCAACAAGAACCAGGCATCACAGAAGCAGAGGTTTATGAAGCAGTTCGCAAGAAATTCATATACTGGTTCCAAAAAATGGTATGTAATACTATTCCATATTAGAAAATGTTTATTTCAATAATGTTCTAAATTTTTAATATTTATAGGGACTAAACAATCAGCTTCACAATCCACATCTTGAAGCTTTGAGCAAAAGACCACTTCGACAAGTGACATGTTATAATGGGTACTATTCAAATGGTTATAAATTTCACACAGCTGCGTATGCTTCAGTAAAAGCCACTTCAAACAGTGGTGTTTGTGTTACTAGTGGAAATTACAATGAAGCACCGATCGAGTACTATGGTGTGTTGCAAGAAGTCGTTGAAGTGGAATATCCAGGGTGGCCTTCGAGAAAAATTGTTATGTTCTTTTGTGAATGGTATGATCCAGGACGAGGAGGGAAAAGAGTCAATGCAAACTACAAGATTGTTGATATTATGATCAACAAAAAATACCCAGCTGCATACGACCCATTCATCTTTGCATCACAAGCATCTCAGGTATATTACTGCAAGTACTCTGTTTCAGGCAAACCGAACTTAAGAACAGTGTGTAAGGTCAAGGCAAGGTCGTTGGTGGAAATTCCTACTTCATCCAAAGGAGACACTGCACAATTTGAAGATCCATTCCAAACTGAAGTGCAACAGGCTCAAACATTAGTTCTTGACGAAGGTATCAATCTTTCTGTGGATTTAGTGGCTGCAAATCCCGATACGGTAATTGTTGACAACGAAGTGGATGGAGAAAATGTGGTAGATGAAGAAGATGATGAAGATGAAGATGAAGATGATGATGAAGATGAAGATGAAGATGATGATGATGAAGAAGATGATGAAGATGATGACGATGATGAAAATGATGAAGATGATTAGTATTATTACTAGTTAATTGATTTTTATTAATTGATATAGGGATATATGATTAATAGAATTAAATTTATAAAAATTTCTTAATTTAGCGACCACCAAATCGGTCGCTATATATATATTTTGGCGGTCGCTATATATATTTCTTAAATTAGCGACCGCCAAAACGGTCGCTATATAAATAAAATTAATTATAATTTAACAATAGCATAACCGCCTAACGTACGCGGCAAAAAAATTTGATTTTCATTTAGCGACCGCTTTGACGGTCGCTAATTAATAACTTTGACTAATTAACGGACTAAGTCGGTGGAGGACACGTGGCAAACCCTAATTTTAATTAGCGACCGCTTTGGTGGTGGCTAAATTTAATAATCAGATTAAAACTATTTCGTCTCACAGAATCGTTTCACAAGTTCACAACACAAAAACTTTTCCTCTCCTCTCGTCGCAGCTGCCGTCGCCGCCGCCTACCGCCAGTGAAAGGTAATTTATTATTACATATATTTATGAATATTGTATATATATATATTAGTATTATATATTTATATATATTGTATACATATTATTATTGTCGAATGTTATGCATATTATTGTTGAATATTGGTTTATATTTAGGTTTATTAGTATATTTGATATATTATTAATATTATTTATGTTAGTATTTGATGATTATAATGATGAATTATATTGATGAATTAGATTATTATTACATTGTTAATGTTAGAATTGTAAGATTATTAGTTGATTAGTATTAGTTGATTAGTTGATTAGTAGTTGATTAGTTGATTATTAGTTGATTAGTATTAGTTGATCATTAATATTATAATATTATTGTTATTGTATATTAGTATTATTAGTTGATTAGTAATGATTATTGATTATTAATTATTGTTTGAGATTATTTGATTATTGTACTTTTCATAATAGATGAATCAAAATGAGGAAGGAGAGACGGGAGAGGGAGGAGAGACGGGAAGAGGAAGAGGAAGAGGAAGAGGAAGAGGAAGAGGAAAAGGAAGAGGAAGATGAAGAGAGAGAGGGAGACGAGCGGTCCTGCCTTTACCGCCCATTACGATCGAGCAGTTTTATGATTCGATTCGTCCTAACTTTGAAGTGGGAGAGTCTTCTGCTGCCGGAGCTTCTTCATCTCGACGTAATCCTTTAGTAGATACTCGGCAACCAATAAAGCCATCTGACGGACTCTAAGTTTTTTTATAATATTAATACCTAATTGTTTTATAATATTAATACCTAATTATTTATGCAGTTTGATTTCGAGTAATAAGGCTTCTGGGTTGGTCACGAATGCACTGAAAAGTGTTGTCTGACCTTATGGAGTGGGATCGTGGTCTAAAGTTCCCGATTCCAAGAGGAGAGCATTTTTTGAAGAGTATAAGGTATATATATATATATAATATTAATTTTATTTAATTTTAAAATTATTATTGAATTTAATTTATATTTTTGTTATGAATTTTATTGCAGAAGCTCTGTGTGTGGGAGCCGCGACACGAGAATGTGGTGCGTGCTCTCTTCTACGAAAAAGCCCAGAACCGCATGAAAGACTTGGTACACGAGATGAAAGACAAGTGGACGAATTTGGGGATCAGTCAGAATATGGGGACAGACGAAGAGGGCCGTATTATCTGGGAGGGACTAGTCCAGTATTGGCTAGATCCGAAGCATGTTGCGAGGGCCGAGGCGGCCAGTAGAAATAGGCGCAGCGATCCCACCGGGCAAGGCATAGCCATACATCGAGCAGGCTCCCGGACGATTTACGAGCATGCTCTCGCTTTTGTAAGTATTTAATTAATTTTTTAATGTACTCACATTTAAATTTATTAATTTTACTTTATTAAAAAGTTTTATTTTTTTGTACAGGAGCATGCTCACAGACGGAAGCCCACCCTCATCGAGGAGATGCATTTTGCTCACCCAGTTGGGGAGAGTGGACAGTCCACTTATGGCGCAACCACCGAGCTTCACGTATGTATTTTATTATAATTTATGTATTTTATTAATATTAAATTATAATTTATGTGTTTTATTAATATTAAATTATAATTATGATTATTGTTTAATTTCAGAATCAGATGAGGCAGGCCCTCGAAGAGGCTCAGACGACGTTAGCACCCACCCCGGAGAATCCTTCCCCCGCCCCTGTTGACGAGGACCAAATTTTTCTGAATTTGGTCAAACCGAAGAAGGGAAAGTATATAGGATTGGGCAGTCACAGTAAGGCTGTCCGCCTATCCCAGAAGGGGAGCTCTTCCTATTCCCTCAACTTTTATCCGTCCTCCGATGTAGAAAGTCAACTCTCCGATGTGAGAAAGACATTGGAGAAATATCAGACTAAGGATAAAAAGATAAAGGATAGGATGAAGCAAACGGAGGACCTGTCAAAAATAATGAAGACTTGGGTTGAGAATATGGGGAAGGAGATGAGTTGGACAGTCCCAAAATTTCCCGAGATTCCACCAGAGGATGATGAGGATGATGAGGCTGTCGATCTTGGTGACGACGGCTTTAATTCCTCCTCACAGTAGTTATTTTTTTTGTTGAACAATGAGTATTTTTTTTGTTGAACAATTTCATATTATTTATGTTGGATGTTTTATATCGGAGTATGAGTAATTTTATGTTGAATGTTTAAATTTTATTAGTGTAAAATAATTAGTTTCAAATTAGAAACAAAAAAAAAATTATGTTGATCAGGTAATTAAAAAAAATCCAAAGAAAGTGAAAATTTTGAAAGAATTGTATTTATATTTTTAAATTGAACAAATTAATAAATTTTCGTAATGGTAAATAATAAATTTGTAACATTATAATATTTAATAAAATATATATATACATAAATAAAGTAGAAACAATACTCATTTAATTAGAAGCATTAAAAAAAAAACGTGACTCAATTTGGAGTTAAATACAATTAATTGCAAAAAAATGAACAAATTAATAAATTTTCGTAATATTAAATAATAAATTTTTAACATTATAATATTTAATGAAATATATATATAAATAAATAAAGTAGAAACAATACTCATTTAATTAGAAGCATTTAAAAAAACGTGACTCAATTTGGAGTTATATACAATTAATTGCATGAAAATGAACAATAACGACAAGTGCCCGAGTGGTCATGCCACCTCTGAGACTCCCAGAGGTCGTGTGTTCGACCCCTCACAGGTGCGAATTTGGGGAATTAAATCTGAGCCATCTATGGCTCAAATAAAGTATGTGGTACATGTGCTTACATATTGAGGGCTTGGCCAAGTGGTTCGAGCCCTGCTGAGCCACGCTGGTGGCCTGGGTTCGAACCATCTTGGCCCCAATTTTTTTTCACGACAAAATTTAGCGACCGTCTTATCAGTCGGTAAGTATATAATTACCGACCGACAAATCGGTCTCTACATAAAAATAAAATAAAAAATATAATCATTAATTAGCGACCGATTCTTCGGTCGGTAATTATATACTTACCGACCGATACAACGGTCGCTAAATAAAAAATAAAAAAAATAAAAAAATGTAATAATTAATTAGCGACCGAAATATCGATCGGTAAATATATAAATACCGATCGATTTTACGGTCGCCAAATAGAAAAAAAAATTAAAAAAATAATATATATTACAATTTGCGACCGCTAAATCGGTTGGTATTTATATATTTACCGACCGATTGAACGGTCGGTAAAATCACAAAACTGGTCAACACCCGGATCTTTTAGCGACGAAATACCGACCATTTAAGCGGTCGCTAAATTAGCGACCGATTTAAAATTCGGTCGCTAAATATTAGCGACCACAGTTATGCTGACCACCGTGTTCGGTCGGTAAATCGGTCGGTATATCTAATTAGCGACCGTTTTTCGGTCGGTAAATCGCGAATTTTTTGTAGTGCATGGTCCACTCTATTGTCCATATCTGCCACAAATAGACAAACTATTAGACACCCTTTACTGAGGAAATTATTACATTTTGCGCAAAATATTGTGTAGTACCCACTATGTTACCCATAACATGCATCTTTTGTATATTGATTTAGTGTAATGTAAATAGGATTCAATACTCTCGATTTGGAAAACTTCTTTTGTGAATACTTCACTTTGTACGCATTTTCTAATATATAATCTAATTAATTTGTTGGTTATACATATATTTAATGGTAGTATAGACATCCTAGTTAAGATTCTGTAGTTAATACATACAAATCTTTTTATATGTTCAATTAGACGTTGTATGATTTACATATCTTCTTGTGCATATAGGTATACTGCTGTCACTCACCATTTCCTCCCATTTTGTTTTTGCTACCAACCAAAATGTCGTGCATATTATTAACTGCTCATAATGGTTATACAAATTTTACATTTCATGTGTCATATATATTGGCCTGTTTCATTAACTAAAAAGTTTCTAGAGTACCTGTTCAGGTCATACATACTCCCGCATCTATATTACACTTAAATGAATATCCAGTTGCATTCACTGACACTTGCTAATTCTCGCAGCCCATTATCAATTTTTACATATATTATAACTAACCCTCAATTTGTTAGGTTTGGACGTCACATACATATTCTTACTCTCCTACCTTATGATTGATCTCACCCCCACAACGAACCTCTATACACCAGGCATGTACAAACGGAAAAAAAAAAAAAAAAAAAATTTTAAATATTCACCAGTTAGATATTACCATATTTCTCCATCATTAACACTCATCCTTGAATCCACCAAAAACCATTTTTCACTCTCTGAACCTCTATTTCTGAAACATTCCTTTTTCCATTGCCCATATCTACACGCACAACCATACATTAGCAATATAAACAACATACAAGCAATTGGTGGATGTAGATATTCTGCACTGTTGATTATAACTATGTTCTATCACTATTTCACATTCAACAAAAAATAAACACTTTCTCAACACACATGCACTGCAACTTTTCTAGACATCTAAAAAAAAACTCTGAAAAACTAGAGTTATCATCACACTCACATGCCCATTGCTATATAAGAAAATGATTTGTTCATTCCTGACTCATATTTAATATCAACCATTACCTGCTCAATTTTTGTCTCTCGGTTGATTTTGATCCTTGTCATCAAGAATCGACACAGAACAGATGCATGAGACATCAAAAGGCGACATTTTATCAATCATACACTAGACATTGTGTCATTATACGGTTAATCTATCTTAATTTCATGTTATTAACCAAAAAAATTAAAATAATGTTCACCTTCTCGCATCGACGCAAAATAGACGGGACTATCTCCACTGATTGTGTGTGCTTCTTGAACCAGCACAACACTTCAACTCCCAACTCTAAAAATCCACTGCCTGGAGGTATGATATGGGCTGGAACATAAAATTCAATTTTTTTTGAACCCAATATGAAATAATAAGCCCATTTGGAGGATGATGGCATGATATAGTTTGAAACGACGCCTACCACAGCCTAAAAACTAGTTTTTGATTGAATAAGTACGTAGGCACAATGGATAGTCAGCTTGAATATGTCAGAGTTATTACCCAAAGTCACGTTATTATTTAAGCAGACTAATATGGTCTTCTTTGTAATTCTAAAAGTGAATTTAGAGATAAAAAGTGGTCCTAGATGTAGTTCCCCCAATTAAGAATTTATAGGGGTGTAAAATATTAAATTTAAAATAAAATTGTAAAACATCTACATAATCGAAATAGAAATAAAAAGGAACTAATTTGATGATTTAAAAAAAATATAATTCAATTTGAAATTACATACAATCCGATGGTCGACAGCTTGATCTCTCCTAAGTGCGAATTACACATTAATATATACAGGCCTACTAAGGCCTATAAACAACATGACCATCAATAAATAAGCTAGTAGGTTGTTGGCCAAGTGGCTCGCACCCTTGTTGGTCCCGAAACGAGTAAAATCAGTGTATGGGGGGGAATACACTGATGCCAGGTTTTTCTGAATACTCAGAAAAATGCTCTTACACACTCAGTCAGGAAGATCCTGACGATACTCAGCAAAACTGAAAGTCCGCAGGGGCAACAGGGACAAGTCAGTAGTGAGTCAGATAGGCTGAGTGTGAGTAATGTGCTCGGAAGCTCAGCAGAGATAACAATCCTACTGACCGCTTGGAAGCTAGTCAGTTGGGCTACTATCTCAGTAAGCTGGAGTGCGTGCGGAATGTGAGCCCTTAGTTTCTACTCGTTTTAGTTTCTGAAAAAATTTTCTCTGAGTTTGCTTAGTACGAGGTGGTTAAGGTTGGTGCACAGTATTCAGATTCAGGATGATTGATTCAGCCCAGTGATGCAAATAGCGGCCACCAAGGCCGCCGACGCCTAGGCCTTGGCAATGAAAAATGGCGGACGACAAATTTGGCGCCGCCTAGACGGCCTCGGCGGTGACATGATTATGGCGGGTTCGGCGGGTTTGGCGGATTTTTCGATTTTTTTTTAAGGTTATGTTTATGACTTTATTTTTAGAAGCCTGAAGGAGGCCTTCTTTTGACGGATTTTTAAAATTTAAAGTCTATATTTAATATTTATTAAATAAACTAATAACTAAACTAATCTAAACTAAAGAAATACTTATAGTCTTATACTAATAGCTATTAACTAATATTAAACTATTAATTATGTTTTATTTTAAATTTACTATTTATTGTGAAATGTATATTTTTATTAGAAAAAAATAATATTAGTAGATTTTTTTTAAAAATAATTAGAAATATATTAAAAAACCTTGGCGCCGCCTAGGCGGCCTTGGCGCTTGAAGGTGGTCGGCGGCCCGCCGACCGCCGAGCGCCGAGCGCCATTTACACCCTTGATTCAGCCTGAATATTAAAACGATGCAGTATGTTCAGTTTAATATGAATGACAATTATGATCTTGAACACGAAAGTAAATCAGCACACAAGGGTCTTTTTAACGTGGTTCGGAGATCCTACGTCCACGGCCAGATTTAACAGGAAGCTATCCTCAAAACCCTGAGGATAGGTACTTGGTTTTTACGTGCCAAGGGACACGAATAGCCAACTTCCTCTCTTAGGAATTGACCCCTTGGCTTTTTACAAGTCCCAGTCCTTCTAACCAACCAATCTCACACCCTGAGTGGTTTGGTATTCTTGGTTTCCAACTAAGATAGCTCTAGCAATACAAAACAATGCTAAATATTAGAGATATCGATCTAAGCAAAATACAGAGTGAATCCTACTACAACACTAGGGAAATTTAATTGCAGAGTGTTGCTTATAGTATGCTTTGTGAGCTTGGATTCTTGAGAGCTTTTTGTTGGAAATTTCCCATTAGCCTTGAATGGGTGCAAGGCTCTCTGTATTTATAGGCAAGATTCAAAATAGATCCGTTGGAGGAGATCTATCCAAATCTTTCCTATTTTAGGGTGGTTGCAGGCTAGATGTACTGTTGACCTAATCACCGTGCTTAATTTGGCAATATTTGTCCCGCAGCCTGCAACTCTGAGACGCATTAAATGCCGCATTAACTGCTGCGCAGACTCCGTACATGCTTGTCGAAAGATCATTGGCTCTCCGTGCAAACGACTAGTTGATCATCTGACAGTTGTCCTTCCTCGTACATTCAATACTCTGAGTCTCTTGTTAATAAATCAGCCTGAATGTTTGTCTTTATTGGAGTCTTACTGATATTCTCTTTGTCTCTTGTCCCATAGCATAAATGACCTTTTTGCTTTGGTCTTACATGATTCAGGTAAACAGAACCAAGGCCTAAGTCAGGACTTACAAGTATTCAGCTTGGCCTGATAAGTTATTCAGCCCGGCAAGTGTAACCTTTTTACTTTGGACTTACATGATTCAGGTAAACTGAACCAAGACCTAAGTCAGGACTTACAAGTATTCAGCTTGGCCTGATAGGTTATTTTAAACTTGCCCTTCACTGACTAAGTTCTGTTCTGAGAAGCTTAGAATACTCAGTAGAAACATAAGTCAGTGTGACGTACGGATAGTCTTCAGGATGGATCATCAAGTCTTTGGTCTTCACTTCAGTTCATACCATCTTCTACATGGCTGACTCTGAACTTCTTCAGGACGAGTTGCGTTTCAGACTTCAGATAATTGGGTCGACTCCAATCTTCTTCAGTCTTCAACACGTTCCCCCTGAACTGAATCCCTAACCTGACTATCCTAAATACGACTATCCTGACTAACTATACTTAGGCAAATTCATCAGGGGTTTTGGGATCTAATCAAAACACTCAGATTGTCCCAACAATTTCCCCCTTTTTGATGATGCCAAAACCCTTAAGCAAATTCCTAACCATCTATATAATCAACTGACTTAGTCAGTGAAATAGGTTCAGTACCTCCTGACAAACTAGGCACTTAGTCTATAAGATGGAAACAAGGAATGGGTTAGCACAGTTCTTGATAAGGATACGGAAAAGAAAATTCAGGAGTCAACAAGAAGTTGTACTCACGAAAATTAAATAACTTCATTGACAAATCTGAAAGTACAAGCATCCTGAAGCTATTACAATATTTCCTGAACAACTAACTCCTGATCTATTCTTCATCCTGATCCTTATTCCACTCAGCAAGTGAAATCTCATACATCTCCAAGACCCGACTCAGAATCTGCTTCATCCTAGTCCGATTACCAACTGTTCCGGAGACACGTCCTATTCTGACGATTTCTTCTGATATAGCCTTTCGGTCCAGTTGCTTGGAGTTCCCATAGAGAGGAGGAGGGTACTTGATGAATTCCGGCGTAGCAATCTCGACCCGTTCGATATCAGCATTCCTGATGATCTTAGCTCAAAGGTTCCTGATGCTCCTGCGCCATCCAGTGGTGGAGGATAGCATCTTTTTCTTCAATCATCTATTTCGGACCGGAATCCACACCTCCAACAACTCCACATGGATGAAATCTTCAACAAGCTGAAGTGGAGGAGGTCCTTGACCTGGATTCACCATCAATTTCCTCTGAGTCTTCTTTCGGGATCCAGAAAGCACAGACTTCTTCTTCTGGACCTGCGAAATCAGTTACTCGTTGGATTCCTTCAGCCTCTGGATCTGACTGAGCAGCGATAACTCCTTCAACTTCGCTTGCTTCTCCGACTCAGTCAGTACCAGCTTCTTTGCCTGGGTGATTGATCCAGGATGCAATCCCTCCTCTAGTTCAACAAAAAGAGATTCCAGGGCAGAATCCTCCGAGTGCTTCATCCTCTTCGGACCAGATTCTTCAGATTCAGTGCCTTGGGCTTCAGTGGAAGTAACTGATCTAGTTCTCTTTCTTTCTAGTTTAGGGGAGAAGTTCTTCTTCTTCCCTTTGCCAATTTGGTTTCTTCCTTCCCCCTTTTTGACATCATCGTCATTTATTTTTCCAACCACTTCTTCAACTGACTCAGCCAAAAGTCCGAACTGATCGCTCATTTCCAGCTGCTTTCCCTGAATGTCCCCGATCTGAGTTACCATCCCTCTCAGATCGACATTGAGGCCCTTGACAGCCTGATTGTGCTGAAGCTTCAACCTACCCTCGAGATCTCCCATCCTGGAGTCCAGGGACTGCCGGATTTCTTCCTTCTCCTTCTCTGACATTTCACTCAGTAATTCAGCCTTCAGCTCTGCTTTCAGCTTGGCAAGCTTCTCATCAACCAATTGATCAACCCTTGCATTCAGTTGTTGATCAAGGAATGTGTTCAACTTTTCATCCTGTTCAGCTCGCAGACTTACAACCATCTTGTTACAGCTTTCAACTGTCTCCTTTGCTAGCTGACATACTGCTTTGACCCAAACTGAGTGATCTGTCTCAGTCAGACAAAGAACATCCTCAGCAATGGCAAAAGCTTTGACCATCTCTTGGTGATCCCGGTTGACTGCCCCCAATCGCTGATTGATCAGGCCAGCAGCTTGACTGTAGCGATAGATTTTCTTATTTTGGGTTGTGAGTTGGCGGTGGACGGATTTCAGATCCCGCTGCCATGCCTCTTTCCCTTTCTTCTGAGTCCTTTTACCGGGAACACAGTCGAGAGCATGTGAACCCTCTCCTGAAGCCTCGCAGCCCCGGGTCCAAGGGGTGTGTCATCGGCCGGTGCACTGATCACATCAGTCGCACCTTGCTGATCGGACTCAGCAATCACAAGAACTTCCTTCTTCTTCTCCTTCTCTCCTTCCTGAACCTCCATCTGCTGAGGTATCTCCACCTCCTGACCTTTAGAAGCTGGAACAAGGGCTAATTCCATTTCAACACCTTCCCTTTCTGCCTCAGCTGCTGGAGTTTCTGGATAAACCCTCCTTACAGTTCTGACAAAGTTAGCCATCCTAATCAAATTATTCAGGGAGTTTACCTGGAAGTGATCAAACAAAGCTGCTTCATCATCAGCCAGCGTGTGTATTCCCTTGACTTTGCTCAGCTCATCAAGTTTAGGCCAAGTGGCACTCCTGATCATAGCATACGTACGGAGCTGCACCACTGCCTCCTTCTGAGCATCGGAGAGGTCTGGGAATTTTCTATCCACCACTTCGGCAGCCCTGCCCCTCGCTACCACTTTAAAATCAGGAAGAAGTGTCTCATCAGGTGCAGGGAAAGACCATGGAGATTCAGCCTGAACACCTTCAGTAGCCAGGTCACCTTCATCACCTTTGCTGCTTTTGCTATTGTCAGCAGCAACAGGTTCCCTCTGATCCTCTTCAGAATGGACTTCACGTCCTGATATTCTGAGATAACATTGAGGATCTGATCTTCAGCCTTGTCTTCCTCAAGGACAAAGGGTGTTGGTTCAGAAGGTTCATCATCTCGAATGGCAGCAAGAGGGACAACCTCAAGTGCGGTCTGAGCAGACTCCTGCTGAGTCTCTAGTGACAGAGTGTCCCTTTTAGTAGCCTCCTCTTCCACAAGCTTCTTCTCTCGCTCCTTTGAGCCGGGATAAATGAGTTTCAGAGTCTGTTGCTTGGGTCCGGAAGGCTTGCTAGACTTGTCCTCCGCTGGTTTCTTAATTAAAGGCCCTGAAGATTTGCCTGCCAGAGCCTTGGCATCTCCAGTCGTGCTCGCCTGAGCCTTCTTCTTCAGGGTTCTTAATTTCTTCTTTGTACCAGCATCACCGGAATAAGATCTGAAAAGATCCACTTTCACTGGAGTCTCGAGTGATTGAGCCTGATCCACATCACCGATATCCAAGGTCTCCAAGATCAAAGAAATCTTGGTGCCAAAGTGCATCTTGGCCTCAAACGTCGCCTGACCCTCCGGCGAGTATTTGATCTTGCTCTTCTCAGCCACCATTAACTGAAGGAAGTATTCCTCCCAGTCGAATCTTTGCACATCTGCATCCTTGATTGCCATCATGGTATACAGCTTTGGCCTTGAGATCTGCTATAGCCCTCCAACAATCCCCATCACTCCCTGACTAGTCAGGTCAAAGAAATGACGGTTGGTAGTCCTCAGAACGGACTTGTTTAGCCCAGATTTAAGAACGACATCTCCATCACAGAGAGACTGGAGATAATCCTTCTCATTACCAATCCCATAGTCAACCGGGCTGCGTCCAGAGTGGGGAAGATTAAACACCTCCTTAACCTTCTGCCTGAGATTAATGGTGACCCAACTCCTCACCATCTCATCCTCACCATTCTTCCCCTTCACACAGGAGGTCAAAGGAATGCAACTTTCCCATTCCTGAGTATTCTTGTTCTGCGCCATCTTCAGATTAAAGGCAGCAACAAGTCGAGGATGAAGTCTCTTGGGCTTTGCTGTGATGAACCTTAACAGTCCTGCATTTTCAAACAACTCTTTCACAGCCACTATATTTGGGTGATTCGTGGAGAAATCACCAAATGGTTCCCAATGAATTTCATTTCTAAGGTGGAAAAGATTTCCAAAGAATGAATCGACGCCTGGTGATGCCATGATGATATGAAGATTTGAAGAAAAAATAAGTTGCAGAGAGAAATAAGCAAGGAAAATATTTTGAGTGCATAAAGGTCGCAATGACAAAAACTTCCCTTATTTATACAAAAAACCAGTTTTAATCAGACAGTTCAAAAAATTATGACTTATGAGATTCAACGATTGAGATTAAAACATTTGATGCATGGATGCAGATTGTGTCTCTTCGGTTTTCAAAGTTAATAATTCAAAACTTTATCTGAAATCGTTCCCGCCCACTTTACATTAAATGCGTGTCAGAGCATTTCCGTATTTAATTTAAATAATTTGCATTAAATAATAACTGAATATTAAATGAATGGCTGGGATTAAATGATAAAAAGATTTGATTTGACAATATGACGAACAGTATCAAGGATGATGAAAGCAAGATATAATGACTAAAAATAATTCAGGAAACATACCTGTCAGTCAGATTTCGTTATCTGTCTGATACCACTTATTGGTCCTATCAGGATGACAAGTCCTGAATTTTGTGTCCTGAATCTTAATCAGTCTAAACTGATCATCCTTTTACACTGAGTGTTCCCCCTACAACCATTCACTTTCTCTCTGAGATTCCTTCATCCTGAGTCCTAGTTAGTCATTCTCCCTGACCTTATGCATACTGATCTAAGATTCATACTGAATCTCCTAAGCCTGGGTCAAGGAGTCCTAACTCTACTGACAACTCAACAAACCTGGTTTCAGGCAAAGCCTTAGTCAGGATGTCAGCTCTCTGCTTATCAGTAGGGATTCTCTCCATCCTTATATCCTTCTTTTCAACATGATCTCTGATAAAATGATGCCTGATGTCTACATGCTTACACCTTGTGTGTACGACTGGGTTTTGGGATATGGCAATGACACTATTGTTGTCACAATAAATTGGGACTTCAGTGGCCTCTATTTGGTAGTCTCTCAGTTGTTGCTTCAACCAAAGAATCTGGGAGCAACAACTGCGTGCCGCCATATACTCAGCCTCAGTAGTAGACGTTGCAAAACTGGTTTGCTTCTTAGAAAACTAAGAGATCAGTTTACTCCCTAGAAACTGACATGTGCCAGTAGTTGATTTCCTATCAAGCCTATAGCCTCCATAATCTGCATCAGAATAACCAGTCAGTTCTAGGTTGTCATCAGAGGGATACCAAAGTCCTAAATTGACTGTACCTCTCAGGTATTTCAATATCCTTTTGGCACTATCTAAATGACTCTTCTTAGAATCAGACTGATATCTTGCACAAACTCCAACTGCATAAGTGATGTCTGGACGACTTGCAGTCAGATACAACAAAGATCCAATAAGTGCCCTATATTCAGTCTGATTCACTGAGGCTCCTTCTTTGTTAGGATCTAGCTTCTCATTTGTGTTCATGGAAATACGTGAGACATTACTGGACTGAACTCCAAATTTCTGAATCAAGTCCCTCGCATACTTGGACTGATTTATGAAAATTCCGGAGTCAGATTGCCTGACTTGGAGACCCAGAAAGAAGTTCATCTCTCCCATCATTGACATCTCAAATTTCCCAGTCATCAGCTTAACGAATTTCTCACAAAGTTTCAGATTAGGAGATCCAAATATTATGTCATCCACATAAATCTGAACCAAGAGAATGTCCTCCCCTTCAGATATCCGGAAGAGGGTCCTGTCCACTGTTCCTTTCACGAACCCGTGGTCTATCAGGAACTGGGATAGTGTATCATACCAAGCTCTCAGAGCTTGCTTCAGGCCATAAAGTGCTTTCTTCAGGTGATAAACTTTGTTACCAACTTCGAACCCTGGAGGTTGTTCCACATAAACCTCCTCGTTCAGTACACCATTCAGAAAGGCACTCTTTACGTCCATCTGATACACCTTGAACTTCTTGAATGTTGCATAAGCCAAGAACAACCTGATTACTTATAACCTTGCGACCTGAGCAAAAGTCTCATCATAGTCGATCCCTTCTGCCTGAGAGTAACCTTTTGCCACTAGTCTGGCCTTGTTCCTGACTACAACATTCTTCTCATCCCTCTTGTTCTTGAAGACCCACTTGGTGCCAATAACATGTTGACTCCTAGGTCTCTCAACTAACTCCCAAACCTGATTCCTCTCAAACTGATTGAGCTCATGCTGCATGGCTAAGATCCAGTTGGGGTTAGCAAGAGCTTCTTCTATGCTCTTAGGTTCCTGATCACTCAGGAAACAGCAGAACATAGCACTCTCGCCAAAGGACAGCCTTGTCCTGACCCCCTCGTTGACATCACCAATGATGTCAGCCAATGAGTGATCATCTAGCCATCGTCTCCTGCTGACGGCTGCACTGGGAGCTGCTGACGTTCCCTCGCCTGATCCTGAAATGTTAGTCTCGACAATAACAGGCAAAGAAGCGGAACGAGCAAGAACAGGGGACATTGTTTCCCCCTACAGAGTTGTACAATATCAGGGACATTGTTTCCCCCTACAGAGTTGGACTTAGTAACTGTCTCAGGTGCAGAAGCATCATCACCGACAGTACGTACCTCAGGTTGAGTCTGTGCCTCCGTCTGAGACTCAACATTCTCCGAGGCTGGGGCTTGCTGAGGGTTGGCCTGAGGTCCATCCTGATCATCATCATCATCATCCAATCCCTTGGGAGCACTGACAAGCTTGATCTTGAATTCAGGATTCTTCAGGCTCAGCCTTGTCACCCTCGTGGTAACCCCCCCAGTGTCAGGACTAGGAACCTGTTTTCTACGCACTGATGCAGTCTCATCAAACACAACAAGAGGTGTTTCCTCCACACAAAGGGTCCGACAGTTATACACCCTGAAAGTTTTGCTGACTGAGGAGTATCCTAAGAAAACTCCCTCATAAGACTTGCTGTCAAAGGCTTTAAGCTGGTCTTTCCCATTGTTCAGGATGAAACACTTACACCAAAAAATATGGAAATAAGAGATGCGAGGCTTCCTCTTGTTCCAAGTTTCATAAGGTGTCTGAGCATGTTGTTTGTTCAGCATAGATCGGTTCTGAGTGTAGCAAGCAGTGTTGATTGCTTCAGCCCAGTACTTCTTGGGCTCAGCCAGCATGGTCCGTGCAGCTTCCTTCAGGGTCCGGTTCCTTCTCTCAGCTACCCCATTCTGCTGAGGGGTCCTGGCTGCAGAAGTCTCATGAGCAATACCATGGTTAGTACAAAAGTCTGTTATAATAGAGTTGATAAACTCTATTCCTCGATCTGATCGGATCCTGACTATGCTCTGACCCTGTTCAGTACTCAATTGCTTGAGTAACTCTGGAAGCTTGACCTGAGTCTCCTTCTTGTTCAGCAAGAAAATAACCCATGTGAACCTGGAATAATCATCAACAACAACAAGGGTATATTTCCTACCATTCATGCTGACAGGAGTAATCAGACCAAAGAGATCCATGTGCAGGAGCTGAAGCACTCTGTCAGTTGAGAAGGCATCTTGCTCCTTGAATGAGGCTTTGGTTTGCTTGCCTTCCTGACATGCTCCACACACGTGGTCTTTGCTAAAAACTTCATTAGGTAGACCATCTATAAGAGAGAGTCTAGAAATTTTATTTATAATCTTGAAGTTTAAGTGACTCAGACGTTTATGCCAAAGCCAACTGAGCTCAGAAGAGCTCTTAGCGACCAAACAAGCTTCAGGTGAGCTGCTCTTAAAGTCAGCAAAATATACGTTTCCTCTCCTGACCCCTGTAATCAGAACCTGCAGTGTAGATTTGTCCTTGACATGACATATATTAGATGAGAACTCTACACTATATCCTCGGTCACAAAACTAACTGACCGAGAGCAAGTTATGCCTAAGTCCCTCAACATATGATACATTAAGCACACGGACAGAGCCAATAACAAGGGTTCTGAATCCTCTAGTAAAACCCTTAAAGGTTACCTGCGGGCCATCCTGAGCTACATAATCCTGAAGGAGATCACGAGAACCGGTCATGTGCCTGGAGCATCCTGAGTCCAAGTACCAGTCCAGCTTCTGACCTCCCTACTTTTCTTGTAGCCCACAGCGACCTGAAAAGAATCAGGCCTCAGGTACTCATCTCGTATTGGGTCCTACAGTGTCAGCCATACCCTTCGGGATCCAGATTTGTTTAACAATTCTGATGGCATCAGAAGTGTAAACCTGTCTCCCTGAAACATCAACATACACTGTCCAATTCTTCCTTTGTGCCTGGGAAGTTGAGGGTGTATGTGTGTCAGCCTGAGTCTCAGGAGCCCTGGGTTGATTCCTGGGGGCGGGCCTCCTGTTCCTCCTGGGCCTGGGTGCAGTGGGCTGATGTCTGTCCTGAGAAGGAGCAGCTCGGGCCTGACCTCTAGGCACTTGAGGTCTGACCTGAGTGTTATCGGAGTCAGGTCTCCGTTGCCTTTCAGGGGCCACTTGGTTCGTCCTTCTCCTCTGAGGATTGGGACGTTCCTGATGAGCCATGTGCCCTGCCTGAGGCCTCTGGACCTCAGTAGTCCTTGGCCTAGCCTGAGGTTCCCTTCGGCCTGAGTTCCTCCTACCCTGAGCATTCTGAGACCTAGCCTGAGAGGTGCTGGGGGAAGAATTCTTTTCAGCCTGAGGGTTCCTAGGCTGAGCTTTGGAGTTCCTTTGGTCCTTCTTCCTCGGCTCAGGATGAGGAACCTGGGCCTTTCCCTTAGGTTTTGTTCTAGATTCCTCAATCCTTTGCCTGACAGGTTCAGGCACTTTCTCCTTCCCTTTGCCTTTATCCTGATGAGCAACACTTGGGCTCTTGTCGTCAGTTAGGGCAGGGACAAACTTCTTCTGAGAGTTGCTCCCTGAAGCACCTCTCTTTTTCTTGCCCTTTGGGTCTTTTGAGGCATTATAGCCTAACTCAGCTTTAGCACCATCGGTCAGCTGAGAGAAACTTGTTAACTCATCAACCACTTGGGTAGATGTGTGTAACTTCTTCAGCTTATCCTCAAGGTGCCCATTTGTTTCTTTCAGGGCCTCAATTTCAGTGGTGTATTGAAGCACCAGTTCCTCATGAGCTTTCTCTTTTGAGATCAGCTCAAGATCCCAAGCAGTTTGCTCAGCACAAAGTCGAGCTTGCCACTCACTTTCGAACATCACTCTCAGAGCAATTCGCTCAATCATCAACTGTTCCTGAGCGAGGAACAAATCGGTGTCACGAGTCTCAATCAGCAAGTTGATTACACATTTCAGTCTTTCAACCTCCAGTGGAGTTTCATCATGCTTATTCCGAGCATGAAGTAACTATTCCTGAAGATTTACTAGTCTGAGGGCTTCCTCAGTATCCCTCACTCTGAGAGACTCAGTTAGCCGATCATTCTCCCCAGCCAGTTTTGCATTCACATCCACTGTGTGAGTATGAGTCTCATGCAGCCTTGAGAAGTCAACCATCAATTGCTTTAGAGCGAGCTGAAGGTCGAGTTCTCCTACTGAGTCTGAGCTAAGCTCATGTGCGTGATCAGGAGAGGAGGCAGAAGAACATACCTCATCATCTGCCATCAGGCAGAGGTCATCATACTCCTCATCGGAGAAGAGTTCAGGGGACCAGCGTCCTGGGCCATCTGAATCTAAGGAATCCTCAGCAAGCATAGCTCTCCGGTCTGATGCCCTGAGCTCTCTCTTGGCTCTCCGATCTTCCCGCTCACGAGCACTAAGCTCCGGACAATCATACTGATAATGTCCGGTCTTCTTGCAGTGGTAACACTGATCTACATCAGAAGCAAACTTCTTGTCAGTGTACCTTTTATCCAATGACTCCCTCCGGCTCCCTGATGATCTTTCAGGCTTGGAGATGGATCTTCTGGGATCAGCATCATCTCTTCTCTTCTCATCTCTACGCCACTCAGGCTCCTCACGATCTCTCTTGGAATCGGAACCCCTTCTCTCTTTCCTCCGGGGGCTCGATCTCCTGGGGCTGGAATACCTGTGATCACGGGTGTCAGTATAAAACTTCTTATACCTTCCGAATCGAGAGTTCAGTTTCTAGAAATGCCGTGCCATCAGGCTGTACTCTAGGGCCAGCTAATCCTTGTTCATATCCCTCAATGATTTCGAGCTGGATCCAGCCTCAGGCTTAGGAGTAGCTTTAAGAGCCACGCTCTTTTCCTTTTCAGGTGTCTTCTCCTCAGTCACATCCTCACTGGCAACACCCTTCGTCTTCCTCTTATCGAGGTCGAATTCCAGAGCCTTTAACTCTGAGAAGAGGTGAGAGTAAGGAATGTTAGTGAGGTCCTGAGTGTTCTTCAACAAGATCACTCCTGTATCCCATTTTTCAGGGAGACAGTTCAGGATTTTAGACGACACCTCCCTCTTAGGAAAGTCCTTCCCAAGGGTTGCTAGCTCGTTCATCATCTTAATGAACCGAGCTTCCATCTGATAGATGGATTCACCTTCCAGCATCCGAAAAGCCTCGAACATCCTGATAGCAAGATCTCTCTTGTTCTCCTTGATCTTCTCTGAGCCCTCACTCATCTCCTTCAGTGCATCCCAGATCTCCTTCGCGGTTGTCAGATGCATGAGCCTGACCGAATTCTCATAAGAAACGGTGTGGAATATAATGTTCTTCGCAACATTATCTAGTCCGATTTGCTTAATCTGATCAGCAGTAAGCGCGGACCTCTCCACATGCTCATCTCCGGCAGCCGGAATAGGAACATTACCTGCTATGGGCCAGATGGTCTGAAGATACCTCATAAATCTGATAGGACCATGCTCAATCACCTGGGGCATCTGATCATGGATGGAGTAGAGATGTGCGAGAACCCTGAATTTCCAATAATCATAATTTTCAATAGAGAATTCAGGAAGACTTCCTTCAAGGCGCTTAAAACCGGATGCCATGAATGCAAGTTTTCAGAAACAGATCTGTTCAATTGACCACCAAAAGTTTCTCCTCAGAAATTGTTGGTAAACAAAGTCAGTGGTCTTTTGAACCACTGCTCTGATACCACTTGTTGGTCCCGAAACGAGTAAAATCAGTGTATGGGGGGAATACACTGATGTCATATTTTTTTGAATACTCAGAAAAATGCTCTTACACACTCAGTCAGGAAGATCCTGACGATACTCAGCAAAATTGAAAGTCCGCAGGGGCAGCAGGGACAAGTCAGTAGTGAGTCAGATAGGCTGAGTGTGAGTAATGTGCTCGGAAGCTCAGTAGAGATAACAATCCTACTGACCGCTTGGAAGCTAGTCAGTTGGGCTACTATCTCAGTAAGCTAGAGTGCGTGCGGAATGTGAGCCCTTAGTTTCTACTCATTTTAGTTTCTGAAAAAGTTTTCTCTGAGTTTGCTTAGTATGAGGTGGTTAAGGCTGGTGCACAGTATTCAGATTCAGGATGATTGATTTAGCCTGAATATTAAAACGATGCAGTATGTTCAGTTTAATATGAATGACAATTGTGATCCTGAACACGAAAGTAAATCAGCACACATAGGTCTTTTTAAAGTGGTTCGGAGATAACCAACTCCTACGTCCACGGCCTGATTTAACAGAAAGCTATCCTCAAAACCCTGAGGATAGGTACTTGGTTTTTACGTGCCAAGGGACACGAATAGCCAACTTCCTCTCTTAAGAACTGACCCCAGGACGTTTTACAAGTCCCAGTCCTTCTAACCAACCAATCTCACACCCCGAGTGGTTTGGTATTCTTGGTTTCCAACTAAGATAGCTCTAGCAATACAAAATAATGCTAAATATTAGAGCTATTGATCTAAGCAAAATACAGAGTGAATCCTACTACAACACTAGGGAAATTTAATTGCAGAGTGTTGCTTATAGTATGCTTTGTGAGCTTGGATTCTTGAGAGCTTTCTCTTTGAAATTTCCCGTTAGCCTTGAATGGGTGCAAGGCTCTCTGTATTTATAGGCAAGATTCAAAATAGATCCATTGGAGGAGATCTATCCAAATCTTTCCTATTTTAGGGTGGTTGCAGGCTAGATGTACTGTTGACCTATTCACCATACTTTATCTGGCAATATTTGTGCCGCCGCCTGCAACTCTGAGACGTATTAAATGCCGCATTAACTGCTGCGCAGACTCCGTACATGCATGTCGAAAGATCATTGGCTCTCCGTGCAAAAGGCTAGTTGATCATCTGACATTTGTCCTTCCTCATACATTCAATACTCTGAGTCTATTGTTAATAACACAGCCTGAATGTTTGTCTTTATTGGAGTAGTCTTACTGACATTCTCTTTGTCTCTTGTCCCATAGCATAAATGATCTTTTTGTTTTGGTCTTATATGATTCAGGTAAACAGAACCAAGGCCTAAGTCAGGACTTACAAGTATTCAGCTTGGCCTGATAGGTTATTCAGCCCGGCAAGTGTAACCTTTTTACTTTGGACTTACATGATTCTGGTAAACTGAACCAAGGCCTAAGTCAGGACTTACAAGTATTCAGCTTGGCATGATAGGTTATTTTAAACTTTCCCTTCACTGACTAAGTTCTGTTCTGAGCAGCTTAAAATACTAAGTAGAAACATAAGTCAGTGGGACGTCCGAATAGTCTTCAGGATGGATCATCAAGTCTTTGGTCTTCATTTCAGTTCAGGCCATCTTCTACAAGGCTGACTCTGAACTTCTTCAGGACGAGTTGCATTTCAAACTTCAGATAATTGGGTCGACTCCAATCTTCTTCAGTCTTCAACAAGTTCCCCCTGAACTAAATCCCTAACCTGACTATCCTGAATAAGACTATCCTGACTAATTGTACTTAGGCAAATTCATCAGGGGTTTTGGGATCTAATCAAAATACTCAGATTGTCCCAACAACCCTACTCAGATTCCATATAGGTTTGGGTTTGAATGTGACCGACCGGTTCTAGACGGTTGTTGGCTAGCAAAAAACGATTGCAAATATTAGAGACTCGTATTTTACTTACCGCCCAAAATCGATTGTCATTTCATCTCAGAACGTATTTTGTGATAAAAAAATCAATTGGTAAAATATACTCCACCCGTCAATGATAAATGGTTGTCCACAATAAATAGTCTACCTACCATAATTGGAAAAATTGCAATCATTATTTTCATTTTTTATACACATATACTTACTTTTACACACCATATCAAATGTTTTTTTAATAATTAAATAGTTTTTTATACAAATACACCCACTTTTACACATCAACATCTATTTTTTCTTAATAACCGTGCACAACTAAGGTAGACCAATTATCATGAACGGAGGGAGTAGCATATATTTTTTAAAGTGAGTATTAAATATTTAATCAATTATATAAAAAATTTGAAAGCGTATCATTATTTAATATATGAACCATTGTCGTGTATATATAACATATTCAAATTTAAATAGTTTGGTCCACACCGTTCGGGCAAGGACGATGAACGACAGCCCTCCACAGATTCGGTCTTTAGGGTTTGTCTTAAAGATATAGGGAAGGTTTCAACTGCCCATACTTATTAAGTATCATCAATTGAAATTTTATTGCCTTAAAAAGTACATAATTAGATGCCTCCACCACATAAAAAATAATGTCATCCATGTCTCTTGTGTGTATATATATATATGTATATGTCCAAGAAAGCACCTTCCCCAAAGTGTGAGTCTTCTTCCCCTCCCCACCCCCACCCCTCCTATCCACCCACCTTCTTGATTTTCTTCCCCCAAAATGATAAATAAGAGTTGAAGGGCTTTGAGATCTATATATGTGTGCTTTCTTCCTTCTCTTTAAAATTTGAAAGTGAATTATAAATTAGTATTGTTTGAATATATGTAGTGGTGTTAATTTCTCTTTCAAAGATATATATGCTAATTCAACCGGTTAATATCGGGATTATATCAATTATATACCTTGCTATATTTAGTCGTCCGTCTCTTTTTTTTTTTTTTTCTTAAAGTTTTTGTGCTGCTTTTCTCCATTTTTCCTGCCTTGATTTTTTTTTTCTGTGGGTGGAAATGAATTGTGGAACATATATATAGGGTTTTTGATATTATTTTTTATGTGAAAAATGATTTCAGGAGATTCTTGGTTAATTTGACCCATTCATGATAACCCACATATATATATAGAGTTAAATTTGTATATTCACAAATATCTCTGTGTACATCAATAATTTTATGTTGGGGGTTTTCTCTTCAAAGAGCTTGTGTGGATCTATAGATGCTACAGTCGTTGTTTTCTGGTGTAGCATCATCAAGATTCACAGCCCAATTAAGGTTTGGTGGTTAGCTATGAACACAAATTTCTCTCTCTCTCTCTACCAAATTAAGTGTTTGGGCGATGAGAATCTTGATGATGCTGCATCGGCAATAAAACGACTACCAAAGCACTACGTACAACTCAGGAAGTAGGCAAGACATGTACAATCGCTCGATTTTATATTAAATTAATTTTGTTACTATTTGTGATTAAATTTATACTAGATTACTAGTATATTTTTGGGCTGCGACTGAAGTGATGGAACTTCACCAGGCAGATATATTTATGCTACCTGCAGATAGATCTGCGATTATTCTCTACTTGATATATATATATATGACAAAGTTTTGATGCTACCCAGAAACAAACTTACACTACTACGTCCATATTCTTTAATATTAATTAATTTCCTTATTGCTATTAGCTCATTCCTACGTTTAACTGATTGTATATATATGAATCATATTCATAATTATTCATGTTATAAATTTACAGGTTTCAACAGGACATGTGAAAGGCCATCTCCGGTCAAAACGGATGAGAGAGAAAGAGGGAGGTGAGAGAAATTATTATTTGGTTGATTTTATTTTATGTTCATAATTGGAACAAATGGATTTTAGTATAACAACTCAACAGCCCATGGGAATTTGGTTCATGTGTTTTGTTTTGTATTGTTTGGTAACGGGTTCAAAAAACGCTTTGATTATTATTATTATTATTATTATTATTATTATTATTATTATTATTATTATTATTATTTTCCTTTAATTAATATTTTCTTGAAAATTCCAACTGACCTAGATCCTATTACACATGGTTAATTTATTATTCAAAGTTATACATATTTATTTATTTATTGATAAAAGATTATATAAAATGTTTCATGGTTTAAAGCATACCATATATATAAAAATTCATAGTTTTTTGATCGAGTTGGGTCGGATTTGGGTATTTTTCTAAAAAATTCGCGCAAGGGGGAATTCCAGATTTTTGCTCCCATGTATGTTAAAATTTTAGCTAATATGTGTTACTATTAGGTAAAATGTGTGTTACAATCAGACTAAATATTTTTTTTTACATATATATCACTTGTTTTTGTAGAAATACAGTAACATTTTTTCATAAAATGTATGAGAAAAATGTATGTTATTATAAAAAAATATATTACTTTTTCATAAATATATATATATTTATTTGTATAGAAATAGTAATTTAATTTTGCAATAATACATGTAAAATAGTAGAAAGTGTGTTAATATATAAATCAGTATATCTAGCTCTTAAGGGATGACTAATAAATTAAAAAATATATATATTTGTTCTTAAAAAAATACATTTTATTCTACAATAACACATGTTTGCCCATATAGTGACCTAAATTGGGGAGCAAATATGTATTATTATTAGAGCAAATATGTTTTATTTTTATAGCAAATATGTGTTACAATTTTATGAAATATTGTTATTTTGCATGTTATATAAAATGATTTTTTCATATTTAGTAATTTTACCTAATGACATTCAATCCCAAAATCCATTGACCGCTGCGTAAATTACTATAATTTGTTTTTCAATTAGCAAGGGTGTATATGGTGGTTGTTTGAGTATTTCTGTCAGCCTTCTGTTGAGTAAGGCCTGAGTGGTAGCATCAAGGTCTGAGCCAAATTGAGCAAAGGTGGCTACTTTTCAATATTGCGACAATTCTAATTTTAAATATTTATATTTATAGAATAAATATTTTTTAACATAATATAAGAGTAAAATGTGATTTATAAAAATATTAGTTTTTCATAAATATTTATTTATTTGTATAGAAATAATTTTTTTTATATAATAACACATATAAAATAGTAAAAAAATGTATTAATATATGAATCAATATATCTAGATTTAAAGGGATGATGATTAAATTAGTTAAGTACCTTGGTTTAGATTTTGATGTGTGCAAAACAATGTGTTTAGTTGGATAAAATGATCTAACACTTGTGCTAAGGAAATTGGTGTTTTGAGTTTGGTGGCTGTAGATAACTTGGTGTTAGAGCAGATTGATGTAAAAACAGTCTTTCTTCATGGTGATTTGGATGAGGTCATATACATGATACAACTAGAAGGGTACATATCAAAGGAAAACAGAGAGTTAGTCTACAAATTGAAAAAGAGCTTGTATGGTTTGAAACAAACTCCATTACATTGGTACAACAAGTTTGATGGGTTCATGCACGAGATTGAGTACAATATGTGTGAAGTTGATCATTGCTGCTACTTCAGGAGGTATGATAGTGGCTATATCATTTTGCTATTATATGTAGATGACATGTTGATAGCAGGCTCTAGTGCTCGAGAGGTGAGCAAGCTGAAGAAGCAGTTATTCGATCGATTTGCTATTATATATCAGAAAACTCCATACGCTTCAGCAATTGGCAGTTTGATGTATGTTATGGTGTGTCCAAGTCCAAAGTCTTCTGTCAATTGTGTGGGAAAAACAATCATGTGGCTGCCAAGTGCTTCAAACGGTTTGATGTTCACTTTGCTGGTCTTGAGTCTACTAATGCTACTGCTCCTAGTTCTGTTGTTGCTCATCATTCTCCACAGGCTCATGTTACACAACATCAAGGTAATCATATCCCATCATCTGCTCTTACTGATGTGTCATCTCCACAGCTTGCTCCAGAATGGATTATGGACAGTGGAGCTACACACCATGTGACTTCTCAACTATCCAACCTCTCCTTGAACACTCCATACCAAGGTAAGTCTCATCTTACTGTTGGAAATGGTTCTTTAGCTGCTATACATCACACTGGTTCTTTCAATTCAAGCACTCAAGAACCAGCCTACAATGTTAGTTTCAAACATGTGCTCGTTGTAACAACTGTATACTTGATCATTCTACAGCTAGACATGACCCTACAGCAAAGGCGGACTGTCGTTATGGCTGGGGTGGGCTGTAGCCCACCCTGGTTTTTCAAAATTTTATATATATATATTAACAAAATTTTCAAATCCCAGCTTGTAGTCGAGTCCAAACTTTTAGGTAGAGGAAATAGTGGCTTTGCCACTAAGCCACTAAACTAATTTAATTTATTAAAATATATTTTAAACATAAATATAGTAAAAGTATACTAAAACGTAAAAAAATATATATATAATGCTAACAACAGTTCCGAAATTAGAAATATAGCACTCAATTTTTTTTCGAAACAAAGGTAGGTTATTGAAAAAAATACAAATAATATATGCTGAATTTTTTTAAGGGTATACATGTTAGATTAATTATTTTTAATTAAATATTTGCTAGCTCTAAAAATAATTGAAGTGGAAATGCTATTAAAATTTAGTCACCAATCAAAATACAAAATTAACTAAATTATGTATTTTCAATAAATGAAATTCTACTTATGACATAAATTTTACAATGAACCTATAATTATAAAGATTTTCGCATTTATATTTCTCCAGATATATCGACTACGATTAGTAAAAATTAAATTTTGAGTTGATATAATTAAATTAGAAGAGAATAATAGAAGCGAATTAAATTGCACCAGAAGGATAGTAATATTTTTCTTACCTCAAATGAAAGGAGATTATATTCGGGATGAGGAGAAAATTATAGAAAAAATATTAGAAATGATCTTGTAACTTTGTTGGGGTCCAAATTTAATCTTTTATCTTTTAAAAGATAAAATACTAAATTAAAAAGATAACGATCTAAATCTGGACCATACAACGTTACAGGACCATTTCTAATATTTTCTCAATATATTTCAACCTATACAATAGTAAGTAATGAGTTTATTTTTTATTATATTTTGCATATGTAATGTACGAGTATGTTGGGCTAATGTTCTATGTTGAATATTTTATATGTAAAATAATTTGTAATAGCTACATTATATTGAGTCGCTATTTATCAACTTTAAAAGAAAGGAACATACGTCAAATGATGTCCATCTTACAAGTAGCAATGATAATGTACACATAATTTATATAATTTTTGTGTTTTTTATGTAAAAAAATGACTTCTATTATTTGTACTGTATTTATTTTAGACTCTTAGCCCGTCCTAAAGTTTTATTCTGCCTCCGCCCTTGCCCTACAGCTGTAAGGTTTCTTTACAGTCGATTTTTCATATTGACAGGACTCTACACCCTACAGCTGAAAGAACTGTTTGAAGAGGAAGTACAAGTCAGAGATTATTTGAAGATAATGAAGACCCTTAAGCACAATTAGTGTAGCTCTCATGCTCTCACTAAAATATACTTAAGTGGAGGATATTTCTTTAATTCTGGAGGATAATGAAGATTAGTTTGAAGACAGCCAGAATTATGAAGAAAAGGACAATAGTACACCCAATACTATCCTGTGTGATGGATGAGGACCACCTCACACATGCCAAAAAGAGAGAGAGGAGCCTTATCCGGATTTCAAATTTAAAATTCCCCAACGGATAAGTCACACCACTCAATCTATAAATAGAAGAAATCCTCAGAGGAAGCAATAACAACAAACCTGAGCATACAAGCATTCTGCCTAAGCAAGTCTACAGCCAACAAATTTTCTGAGAGAGCTTTATTGTTTTTAACTTTGTGATTCATAGGATAGTTGGTTAGGATTTTCTTAAAAGAATCACACCCTTTTGTTGTTGTTCCCTCACCTGCTTTATATTTCTACTTTGTGTAGATATCTCTTTGTGAGGTTTTGTAAACTCTTTGTGAGTTATATTCTGAGTGAATAGGGTAGTTTAATCCCTTGTTAGAATAGGAATTTGAGTGAACCTAGTTCTAAGGGGAAACTACTTGTATTGATCTAAGTGATCTCATCTTAGTGAATTTGGCACCTGAGTGGTGTAACAGTGGATGTAGGTGGTCTTCTTATAGACATTGAACCACTATAAATTTGGTATTTATTTTCTGACATTTAAATTCTTGTTTTGCATATTTAAGATACTGCTACATTCATCATTCTTTTGAAAATCGAGTGCATAAAACTTTGTGGTTGTCATAGAGAAACTGACTCTACAGCTGTAAACTTCTCTAAGTCACTCAGCTGTTAAGTTTCTTTATATTGTTTTTCATTAACACTCACTTATTTCCGCTGCACATTAGAGTATTCTCAATACAATTTCAATTGTGAGAATCCCTCTGATTTCATGTCTACAAGCTATTCTTTTTAGTTGCAAGTTTTTAAACTCTGCAGCTGTTGACTTCTTAAGTTCACAGCTGTAACCTTTGTGGTCCTATTTTAAAACTCTTGTAGACTTATTGTTTTAAACTTGATAGAGGCTACTGTAAGGTTCTAGAACCCCTCTTTTTCAAAAAGTTTGAAAATCTGTTTTTGACTCAAGGTCTATTCACCCCCCCTCTAAATCTTGACCACTTTAAGGGACCAACAAAATTAAAAATCACATATTCATTCTTATAAAAGTACATTTTTTCTTACAGTAACACACATTTGCTCATATTGTAACGTTACCCATATTGTAACACAAACTGGGGATCAAATTTGTGTTACAATTAATGAGTGTTACAATCTTATAAAATATTGTTCTTTTTTATATATATTCATTTATTTTATATAATAAATAATTTTCATATAATACAATAGCAAAATGTGTGTTACCATAAGAAAATATATATTGTTTTTCATAAATATATATGAAAAAAAAAATATTTTTGAGAAAATAATATTTTTTTTATAGTAACACACTTTTTTTTATTAGATTGAATGAGAAAAATGTTATTTCTACAAAATAAAATTAATATATGCAAAAGAAATAACATTTAATCCGATTGAAACACAAATTTTTTCTAATAGTAACATGCATTTGCCTAAATTGTAACATACCTAGGAGAGAGAAAACATGAAATTATAACTGCAAAAATTTTGGGAAAAAAAACGCAAATTCAACCCAATCCGATTAAGGACCCGCGAATTTTCAATATAATATATTTTACACCGTGAAACGATTTACATGGGTGTGTTTCATATATATTTATAAAAATAAAAATAATCATACGCTAGTTGAAGGTGGAGCTAAATTATAGGTGCAACAATCTTACGGTAATTAACTGCGGGTGTACATGCACTTTAATTAGATTAACCTTATATTAACCTACTCGTTAATTAATAACACGCTAGCTATTAGTAAACCTTCTCTTTTAATATCTAAACTTACTATTTGATACATCAATTTAAAACGGACATACACATCAATTTTACGAGAGTTGTAAGTATCAAATCAAATATGTCTTTTAAATACATCAATCTTACGCTACTTGTGACTAGATCTAATCACATATTTCAATTGCTCGATCGGTTTATAATGGTCCTTCATTGCTATTTCTCTCCAAGACTGATGGGATTAGCGACCGTCTAGGTAGCCTTGAAATCTCAGTTAAATTAGCGATTGTCTAGGCCTAAGCAGTTGCTAAATTTGAAATGCCAGGGTGAAAAATAAATTAATAATTAATAACTATCACTTTGGACCACGTCTTAAAAATGATTATGAATATTAAATTGACAGACAATTTAGCAACTGTCCAGACAGTAGCTAAACTTAAAATTAAATATGAAGGTGAATTTTTTTGGTGTGGCGGTCGCTAATTGCCTCTTTGATCCATCTACCTGAAATTATCTAGCATTATTTACTGATTAATTTGCGACTGTCTATCGCTAATTATTTTACCCTTCTATAAATAGACCATTGACATAAGTGCATACAGGCACACAAAATTATCTCCCGCTATCGCCGCTGCCACTGCTGTCATTCGCCGTCATCCGTCCACCGTCTACATGCTACATTAAATTTTAGAATTTAACTATTTAAATTTATTATTAGAACTAAAGTTATATATTATTAGGATTAAACTTAAAAGTCATAAATTTTTATATTAGGATTAAATTTAAATATTATATATGTTGTTGGAATTAGATTTATTGTTGGAATAAATTTAAATGTTATATATGTTTAAATTTATTAGAATTGTTTAAATGTTAGTATGTTATATATATTGGAATATTATTAGAATTATTCAAATATTTAGTTTTATAGTCTCTTTGTTCGAACTCTTTTTCATAGGGCCACTATTCATCCGTACAAAAAAAAGGGGATTATATCTAGACGTTGTGTTTATCATTTTTGTGAGCAGATTAATTTTTATGATAATGTTAATCTCCACCATTGAAGTGATCACTATGTCCTACCAAAATAATTAACACAACATAAATACAACTCTTTTTCAAATGAATGAATAGTGATTCTGTAGAAAAAGAGTTAGCACAGAGGTAGCGTATGCTAAATATTTAATTTAATTTATTAGAATGTTATGTATGTTAGGATTGTTTAAATGTTTAATAGTATATGTGTTATGATTGATTTATTATAATTGAATTAATGTTGATTGTTAGATTAATTATGTAATTGGATGTTATGATTTTTAAAATTAATGTAGTCATTAGATCATGTAATCTATTTATGTAATTTTTAGATATGTTAAAATTAGTTAGTTATTTGATTGTTATAAGTGATGGCGAGTAGGGTGGTGACCATAAGGGTCAGGATTAGGGTAGGGGTGGGGGGAGGAGGAGGAGACGATCGCGGTCATTGAAATATATTGTTCGTAAAGGCAGACGGGCCCCTTGGATGATGTCATCCTCTTCAGAAATGGTTTTCCTTTTCAGTCATCCTCTTATGCAATTGGCTCCTTCTCAACTATCGGCACCTTCTCCTCTTCACAACAACGTCTTGTACAGGATTATCGTATCACTATTATGCCTATTGGAGGGATGTTGATTTTTTAAAAATATTTTTATTTTAAAATTTAAATATTATTAATATAAATTCAAAATTTTTTATTGTTGTCACCGTATGATCCCCTATAATGAAGTTGACAAGCCAGTTACAAACTGCATCAACTCAGTTGCCTTTGCGATTGACGCTTTCTCATAGACTTTAGTACCAGACTAGAAGAAGGATAAGTATTTTGAGAAGTTCAAGGTATAAATGTTTAATTTTAAAAATATTTTATATTTATTAATTTTTTAAATATTATAAATTTAATTTTTCAATTACAAAAATGATGTGTTTCGGATGAGATATATAATAATATTGTGTACTCGATGTTCTACGTGAAAGCGCAGGATCTGACAAAATATCATATACAACATAAAAAAGTTCTAGATGGATGGACAACAACTGGAGTTGGGAAAAGCGTCAGATGGTCAGTTCATCTAACACGCTTTGGTTGAGCATATGTTAAGTGCTCAATTCCAAATCAAGTTCCAAAAGGCCAGAGAGAACCGATTGAAGGACCTTATAGAGAAAAGTATCCCCATACATATAGTTGGCTCTAAATCTATCTATGAACATTGTCCGGCTTTTGTAAATATATAATTTTTATTTAATTAAAAATTATTGAAGTTTAATATTTAATTATTAATTTAATATAGATTAAAATAGGAGATGGAGCATGGACGAATACCCTTCCACTTCGAGAAATTCGATTGTTCTCACTCGGTGAACTCGAAGACTAAGTAGTCTACCTATTGATGCATCCATCGATATCCACATAAACATTTTATATTTTAATTCTAATCAATTTTTAATTCTATTAAATGTATTTTATTGTTGGTCCCGAAACGAGTAATAAACAATGTATGAGGGGAATACACTGATGTCAGATTTTCCGAAATCTCATGAAATACTCTTACATACTCAGTCAGGAAGATCTTGATGTTACTCACTGAACTGATGGTCTTCAGGGGCAGCAGAGACTAATTAGTCAGGAGACAGATAGGCTGAGTCTGAGTGTTGTGCTCCCGAAAGCTCAGTAGAGATAACCCACCTACTGACTTCTCATAAAGCTAGTTAGTTGGATAGCTATCTCAGTAAGCTAGAGTTACGTACGGAAGTGAGCCCTTAAATTTCACCTCGTTTTAGTTACTGAAAACTGATGACTAATTGCTTAGAAAATAGTTGTTAAGGCTAGTGCACTGATTATGCCCAAGAGAATTGGCTTCTCCTGAAATTGTAAAATTTATGCTGAATGCTCGAATGCTCAGTTTAAGATGAATGACAATTATGATCCTGAATAATAAGTAAATCAGTACTTAGGGCATTTTTAACGTGGTTCGGAGATAACCAACTCCTACGTCCATGGCCTGATTGAACAGGAAGCGATCCTCTTCCACTGAGGATTGGAGCTTGTTTTTAACGTGCCAAGGTGAACGAATAACCTAATTCCTCTCTAAGGAACTCGACCCCTGGGCATTTTACAAGTCCCACTCCTTCCCACCAACCTTCTCACAACCTGAGGGGTTTGGTTTTCTGGTTTCCAACTGAGTTTGTGATAATCCTCTCTAACAAAACAAAACTAATGATGAGGATTATCACTTTAAGCAATATACAGATTATAAATCCTACTACAACACTAGGGAAATTTAATATTGCAGAGTGTTGTTTATAGTTTGCTTTGAGCACTTGGATTCTTGGAGATTTCTTGCTTGGAAATTTCCCGTAACCTTGAATGGGGGTAAGGTCTTTTGTATTTATAGGGAGATTTGAAAAGATCTGTTGGAGGAGATCTTTTCAAATCTTCCTATATTAGGCAGGTGCAGACAGTGGTTGTACTTGATTTGACTTTCCCATACTAAGTACGGAAATACTCTGATCCGCCGCCTGCGACTCTGAGGTGCATTAAATACAATGCAGTCTTTGTACGTACGTGTCGCCCCCTTACTGACTGTTTGTCCAATGGCTAGTTTGTCTACTGACTTTTGTTTCCTCGTACATTTAAAACTCTGAGTCTCTCGTTCGTTACTCAGAATAAAAGTTTATCTTTATACGGAGTGCTGGCATTCCTATTGTCCTCAGAAGTTAGCATAAATGCTAACTCTCCATTGCACGTGTAACCAGTTCAATCAGGACTTACAAGTATCAGTAATGATGATACTCAACCCAATCACTCAGGTTACACTCGTCCTCACTGAGTGAGTCCTGACCTGAGCATGCTTAGTGTACTCAGTAGGAACATCATCAGTGGCAGTCTTCAGGATGACTCTTCTCAGCTTCAGGACGATCTTCAAGTTCTTCTGGATCAGCTTCAGGTCAGTTGTTTTCAGGACGAACTAGACCATCAGGATTGGATGCTCTTCTGACTTCAGATCTTGTGGACGTCTCCCTCAATCTTCAGTCTTCAATGCGTTCCCCCTGAAATGAATACCTATGAATAGAAAAACTATTCTATCCTGACTATCCTGAAATCTATCATCCTGACCAACTATACATAGGCAAATCATCAAGGGTTTTGGGATCTAATCAAAACACTAAGATTGTCCCAACATTTATTTAATTTTAGATTAAGATAAGAGATTGTCGTCAAAATCCAACAGTAGATGTACTCACCCTATAGAACCCAGCACCTATCCCAGCCCCGATTAACGAGAATCCCAACTGTTGGTCCGTTAAAGTGGTCAAGGTCTAGAGGGGGGGTGTGAATAGACCTTGAGTCCAAAATCAAATTTTCAAACTTTTAAAAAGGATGGATTCTAGAACCTTACAGTAGCCTTTCTTAAGTTTTAAAAAAAAAACAAGTCTACAAGAATTTTAGAAACAGGACCATAAAGGTTACAGCTGTAGACTAACAAGTCTGCAGCTGCAG
>JAPKLY010000141.1:885343-913374 GCA_026898435.1 Prunella vulgaris | reverse complement strand
ACCATAAAGGTTACAGCTGTAGACTAACAAGTCTGCAGCTGCAGAGTTCAAAACTTTGCAAAATAAACAATCACTTGTAGACAAAAAAATATCAGAGGAGTTCTCACAATTAAAATTGTATTGAGAATACTCTAATGTGCAGCGGAATAAAGTGTGTGATAATGAAAAACAATATAAACAAACTTTACAGTTGAGTGACTTAGAGAAGTCTACAGCTGTAGAGTTAGTTTTTCTTTGTGATGAACACAAAGTTTTTATGCACTAAAGTTTCAAAACAATGATGAATGTAACAAGGAAATTAAATATGCAATACAAGAATTTTAAATAACAGAAAATAAATAGACCAGGTTTATAGTGGTTCAGTGTCTATAAAGAGACAACCTACATCCACTGTTACACCACTCAGGTGCCAAATTCACTAAGAAGTGATCACAAAGATCAGTACAAGTAGATCCCCCTTGGAACTAGGTTCACTCAGATTCCTATTCTAAAAAGAGATTAGACTACCTTATTCACTCAGAATATAACTCACAAAGAGTTTTACAAAACCTCACAAAGAGATATCTACACTAAGTAGAAATATAAAAAAGGTGAGGGAACAACAACAAAAGGTGTGATTCTTACTAAGAAAATCCTAACCGACTATCCTATGAATCACAAAGAACAAATAAGCTCTCTTCTCAGAATGTGCTGGCTGTAGACTTGCTTAGGTTGAATGCTTGTATGCGCAGGGTTGTTGTTATTGCTTCCTCTGAGGACTTCTTCTATTTATAGATGGAGTGGAGTGTCTTATCCGTTGGAAATTTCAAATTTGAAATTCAGATAAGGCTCCTATCTCTCTATTGGCATGTGTGAAATGGTCCTCATCCTTCACACAGGATAGTACTGATTGTACTATTTCCTTTCTTCAGAATTCTGGCTTCCTTGTAGCTAATCTTCATTATCCTCCAGATTCTTTAGAAATAACCTCCACTTAAGTACAGTTTAGTGAGTGCTTGAGATCTACACTAATAGTGCTTAAAGGTCTTCATTATCTTCAAATAATCTCTGACTTGTACCATCTCTTCAAACGATTATTTGCAGCTGTAGAGTCTTTCAACCTTGTAGCTGTAGAGTCCTGTCAAATATGAAAAATTGGCTGTAGAGAAACTTTACAGCTGTAGGGTCATGTCTAGCTGTAGAATGATCAAATACACAGCTGCAGACTTCACTTACAACTATATGTTTCAAACACCAATTTCCTTAATACCAGTGTTAGATCAAATTATTAAATAAACACATTGTTTTGCATATATCAAAATCTAGAACAAGGTACTAACACTAACTATTTGGATTTGGTCAGAGTCAAAAGGAAAAAATTATAAGACTAGCGGGAAAAGTAAGGTCGTTTGGCAAAATCCTGGCGGATGGAGCTCATGACAAGGACAAACCATAACCTATGAAGTTTGGTGTCAAACTTCTTTGTACAAAAATGTTCCTCCTCCTCGTCCTCCAACTGAAGATGAAGGTCCGAGCAGTGTTTGTGGGATAAGTGTGGTGAGGATCTATGAGGGATTTGTGTCAGATGAGGGCTAGACTTATTTAATTTTTTGTTTATTGAATACCTTATTAGTATTTTGTTGATTATATTTTAAAAATATTTGTTTATATATATTGTATTTCTTAATTATCTTAAATTAATTATTTATTTTTAGTGCTAATTGTATACTTTCATCAAATTTATAAAAAAAAAATTAATTTGATGAAATTTTATAATTAATATAACTTAATTTGAAATTATATATAATATAAAGCATAAAAATTAGCAAATTAAAAATTTATAATAGTGTAAAATATTAAGTTTTAGAAATAATTACAAGACCTAGGACTTTTGATGCCCATATTTCCAAACACAACTGATTAGGGTCATAATTGCATCTTTTTGCATCCATTTCTATATGATTTTGATGTGCTTATGTTCATATTTGACCCTAAAATGCTATAATTTGTGTATTAAACCCTTTTTGGCTAGAAAGTTGTGTTTTGTAGTGGAAACAAGCAAAACCGGCAAAAGATGAGCAAGTTTGTAAAAGTTCATAAATTGTGAGTTGATCCAATGAAGGCAAATTATATACCATGTCGAAGAGTTCGAAGAGAGGGTCGCAAACAAAAAGAATCGAGTTAATCGGAGCTCTAGAACTCAAGATATGAAGGAAACGAGGAAGTCAAGGATCAATCGAACAAGACCAAGCCGGGTTCGTGCTCCCACAAGCTCAGACTCGTGCGACGACCAGCTCGGGTTCGTGCGACGAATCCCAGGTTCGTTCACCAAGGGTCAGCAAGAATGGCTTGCACGAATGCATTCGTGCGTCCACCTGCTTGCATTCGTGCGAAGGCTCGGATGGGCACACTTTCGAGGGCTGTTTCGTCTTTTCGCACGTTTAATGAATGACATTTTAGACTAAACATTGTGGGCACTATAAATACCTCAAGGATCAGATTCTCAAGGCATCTTAGTCATAATCTTCATAATTCCAAGTTCTTAGATTAGATTAGGGAGAGAGAAAGGTAGTTACTAGTTGGGTTTATAAGATTTCTTCTTACGATTTCATCAATAACTTTCTATCTACCGTTTGGATCATCGATCCGTTTAATCCTGCATTCTCGTCTCAGCTAGGGCTATGTTTCTACCGTTTAAATTTCGTTTTCTATTGTTGGATCATTTCCTAGCATTTGAAGGTAATTTGTATCTTTCCCAATTTCATTGTAACATTTCTTTACATTTCTTGTATGATGATGATTGTAGCTAGTTCAATTTCTCATTTGTTTTCCAAATTAGCCATGGGCTAGTCCCTTTATATGTTAGTGTATGATTCCTATGGAGTAATGTGGTGTTAATGTTGATCTTTTGAATGCTATGAGATGTTGTATGATCAATTCTCTACCTTGATGGTTTGTATGAATGCTTGACATGTGTAGTTGATCATAAGGGCCATTAGGGAAGTTGCTTCATATGAGAATTGGGCTCTTTTCCTAAATCTTCTTATTATTAGGCCAATGCATGTTAAGTGTTTGATAAAATTCCTAAGATAATGAGAATTATCCTTAGTGAATAGAAAGAACAATAGTGGCTCTAATGTGTATTTAGGGAAACCTTTGCATGTTAGAGAGGCTTGCCAATTGATTGTACAATAGCTCATTGCATGATTAAGTGATACAACACCATGTGAAACATAGGATAGTACACTAATACATACTCTCACAACTTGCTCACTTTGCACCAAAGTGATAGGTAGATTACTTTCTTGACAAGCTAGTAGACATTAGAAACCTTCCCCACTTTATTGCTTTGTGTAATTTCGAATTTGAATAACAACATACCTTACAAATCTCCCATCTCCCTGAGTTCGATAAATAATAAACTTGGTCGTCTTACCACGACGATAACGATCACGTGCACTTGCGTGTAGACACCATTTGGGCAAACAACAACACACATAATTTCATATTTACAAACACAACATTTTATTATAAAATACAACACTTTTCTCATTAATAAATTATTTTTCATAAAATTGTGTGTCATTACTCTTCATACTCTCCCTCTCTCTCACTTTTCTATTTTTTTCTCTTGTGTCAGTTTCTTTCTCTCTCTTTTCTGTTTTTTTTTCACTAAGCTCTCTTTCTTCTCTCCCTCTCTCTCTCCTCTCTCTCTTCCTCTCTAATTCAAAATTCATATCCCTTATTTTTTTTTTAAAATTTATTCTTTTTATTAATGTATTGTTTTCATATATATATTTTTTTTGAATTTGAATTTAAAACCTGCGACACCTCACTTCTTCTTTTTTTAATTTTAAATTAGTCATATATTGAGATTTTCACATATATTCAGATTTAATTCCTTTCATATTCAGATTGAGTACTACTAATTTATTCATATTCAAACTTCCGAATATTACTAAGTTTTTCTAATGTAAAATTCTGTATACTACTGATTCCTTTCATATTCAAATTATAATTCTATTCATATTCAAAATTTTGTACACGTCTATTTTTTTTTTTTTGCATACTAAAAAGAACCTTGATTACAAGGTTCAAATATTTGAATACATCAACCAAATCCAGTCAAAACACAAATTTGCAGAAATAATACATTAATAATTAATAAGAATAAAAATCTCAAAAATTAAAAAATCTAAAAAAATTTAGAAAGTCTCAAAACTGCAGAATTAACACATTAATACCCTAAATCTCATAAATTCAATTTCTGATTCCTAATACTACTAATTTGGTTTTGCATACCAAATGGAACAATCAAAAAATCAGAAATTTTGAACTAAAGATCAAAACATATCTAAACCAAATAAAAAAATCAGAAACCAAAAATTTAAAAACTGATCATAATAAAAAAATAGTTCTAAACCAGATCCATCGTCGCTCCTCTAGATTCAAAAACCTAAAATTCAAACACCAAAAGAATTAGAAACCAAAAAGATTGAGAAACTAAAATTAATCGTGAAGGGATGTGATCTGTGCAGCAACGGCGATGGAGGAGGACACAACGTCAATCGCGTCGGACAAGATCTGTGCTGGAGGGGCGCTTCATCGATCAGCTCTATTTCGTCAATCTGCGTGGCCATTCTACTTCGTTTCTTCAATATGTTGACCATCGAACGACGCCACCTTCGATCTGAGTGGCGGCGATGGCTTCTTCATCTGCGTGGCTGCAACACATGCCTTTGATCCATGTATCAGCGATGGGACGCAACACACACCTTCAATCTAACGTGATGCGTCACGGTGGAGATCTGGAGTGTGCGTCCGGCGGCCATAAACGGTGGCCACGGTAGAGGGTCTTCGAACGGCAGCCATAATGGTGGTGATTTTAGAGAGAGATAGGGAGAGGATATATAGAGAGAGAGAGGCCATCAATTTATAATTTTTTTTCACCATACAGAATTTAATTTATTTGTGTCTTAAGAGAGAGAGAGTCTGACGAAACCAGGTGAGAGGGCATCACTTTTTGTTGTGTTTCGTAATGTGAATTTTTTAGTGTTGCATTATGTAATATACCCTTTATTTTTGTTGCACTATGTAACTTACCCTAAGTTTTACAAAATAAAAAATGGTTGGTAAGAATATTTATATAAACAAATTTGAAGTAAACAACAATTAATTTGATAAATTAAAAAAATGTGGCTCAATTTAGAATTATATAAAATTAAAAGCATAAAAAATAAAAAAAAAATTATAATAATATAAAATATAACATTTATAGGAAAATTTTGATAAATATTGATTAGGGTAATAATTACATCATATTAGGTGTATTTGAGCATGTTATCTAGTGATTTATATGCATTATTTACCCTATTGAGCTATATATCGCTACATTCACCCTTGTGTGGAGAAAAGTTGGGTTTGTAGGTAAAAATGGGAAAAATCGAGGAGATTAGACAAAGAGAGATGGAATGATGTGATCCAAGAGTATGGGCGAGTTTAAATGGCCAAGAGGAAGACCCTAGGAAGCTTGAAAGTATCAACGGATCAAAACGGAAAATATTAAAATTGAATGTCGAAATTTGTGCTTAGACCTAGCGTCTGTTGTGCTTAGGCCGGGCGACCCTTAGCCTTAGACCGACTGAGAACTGCTCTGCCTCCGGTCCACCTTGGTGCTTGGTCTGCCCTATCTGAGCGGTCCACCTTCTTAGACCGGGCGCCTGTTCGAGCGGCCATCTGGGAGTAAGTTTTTAGGGAAATTTTGACATTCCATCTATTTAATGAGGGGCAATCAAGTTATAACATTTTGGCACCTATAAATAGCACTTGAATCAGATTTTGATGAAGCTTTTGATCATTTCTAATTTCTTAGATTAGAGAGAAGTTATTGGGAAGTTACTAGTTGGTGAACCTTTAAGTCTACATTTTAATTTTGCAATTATTTTCAATCCGATCGTTAGATTTTTTATCTGAGTATACCGTTAGATTCACCATAGGATTCTCTACATTCGTACGGTAGAATTTTGCATTTTGAGTTACAGATTATATTTTTCCATTTAAGGTAGATTGCTTGTATCTTCATTTTTCTCCAACATTGATAAGTTTTCCTATTGTTTTACTATTTTTGTATTAGATATGATTCCTATTATCTCAATTGTTGATTTTCCTACACAATTAGCAATGGGCTAATCCCCTTGTGCATTGGGGATATGGATATTATGGTGTAGTTGAATTGTTGTTCTTCCAATGCTTGTATGAGTTAACTTGATGTATAAAATCTCTATATTGATGTTTGATTGAACTCTTGGTGGATGCTTTTTTATATTTTGAGCTTTAATTGGGTTAGCAATGGATGAGAATTGAGTTAATTCAATGATGTTCTTAATTGATAATTGTTTACATCAAGTGTTTGTGTTATGGTTTCTATGTCAATGCGAATTGCTTGAATCCTAGAAATACTTAATTGGAGTATTAGGTGCTTAAGTGAGAACTTAAACACTTGATGGAGTCTTAGGACTTAATTCTTGCATCTAGTGACACTCATGCATGCTATGAAGTACCAATCGTTCAATGACATATAATTGAAGTACCTCAATGTCATCTCTCCAACATTTGCTCACTTGTTCCAAGTGATGGTTAGATTTCGAAGTTCTTGCAGTAGTAGATAGACCCAAGACATTTGCAATTTACATTTCTTAGTTAATTACTTGACAAAAAATACAAACTTAGCATTTCAATCATTGTTTCCCTTGGACCGATATTTTAACTTGGTCACTTACCAAACTATACACGATCACGTGCACTTGCGTGTTGTACTCAAATTGGGCAAACAAATATCTATATGAATGATTAGAAACAAAAATAAATTAATCTAAAGAATTAAAAAATATATAAATTTGAATTTATATACAATTAAAAGCAGAAAAACTAACAAACAAAAAACTTATACTAGTGTAAATTATTAAATTTATAAAATAAACAAAAAGTTAGTAAAAACACCTATGTAAATGAATTAAAAATAAAAATAATAATTAGATAATTTTTAAAAATATGACTCAATATGAACTTATATATAATTAAACGCATATAAAACTAACAAATTAAAAAATTATAGTAATATAAAATATTATATTTACAAAATAAAAGAAAATTGGCAAAAATTATTTATATAAACGAATTAGAAAAAAAATAGCTTGATGAACTAAAAAAATGTGGCTCAATTGGGACTCATATACAATTAAAAGCGTAAGAAACTAACAAATAAAAAATTTATAGTAGTGTAAAATAATAAATTTATAAAATAGAAAAAGAAATTGGTAAAAATTCTTTAAAAACAAAATAATAATTTGATAAATTTAAAAAAAAAGATTCAAGTTGAAGATATATACAATTAAATGCATAAAAATGAATTAAAGAAGCAAGTGTTCAAGTAGAACACTTCTCCTTCGAATAACCTGAAGGTCGAGTTTGATTTTCTTCACTATACTCAATATTTATATAGGCTCATTAAGGTCATATACAACATGGGCCGCAATAAATAAGTTAGTAGATAGTTGGCCCAGTTGCTCACACCCCGCTCGTAACTCGCGGATCGAATCCATCTAGCTTTCTTTTCTTCATTTGGGTTTTAACCTGAATAAATTAGCGACTGGTCCATGTGCCAACAAAAAATGATCACTAATGTTAAGTACCTTGTTTTGATTAGATTTTGATGTATGCAAAACATATATATTTTATTGAATTATTACTAATATATTTGCATATTTGATGGCTAAGGAAGTTATAGTTGTAATAGGAAAGTCTACAGCTGTATAGTTGTTTAACCTAAAACTAGACAAGACCTTGCAGCTCTAATATTATTCCTACAGCTAGTTTCAAATTTGCAGGAAGTTGCAGCTGTAATATTCAAAGAAACCAACAGTTGAGAAACCTGTTTGAAGAATGAAGTACAGGATTAAGATTAAAGAGGATTATCAGAACCTTATTAGTCAAATTAGTGAAGTAATTATGCACTCACTGGAGAGTACTTAAGGATATATTTATCATGAAGAATCTGGATGTTTAATGAAGATTAATTCAAAGTCAAACCAAAATTCTGAAGATAAAGACAAATGTACAACCAGTACTATTCTGTGTGAAGAAGAAGGAGCGATTCACACATGCAAGGCTTATAGAGAGAAAGAGGAGCCTTATCCAGAATTCAAATCTGAATTCTCCAACGGATAAGACACACCTCTTCATCTATAAATAGAAGAAGAATTCTGAGGAAACAACAACAACAACCAGAGAATTAAAGCATTCAATCTGAGCAAGTCTATAGCCAACCATTTCTGAGAGAGAGCTTTTCTATTTTCATCCTTTTTTATTCATAGGATAGTTGCTTGGGATTTCCTAGAAAGAATCACATTTGTTGTTGTTCCCTCACACACACTTCAAATTTCTACCTACTGTAGATTTCTCTTTGTGAGGTTTTTATCTTTGAAACTCTGTGTGAATAGGTTAGAGTATTCTCTTACTAAGAATAGAAATCTGAGTGAATCTAGTTCTGAGGGGGAATTACTTGTATTGATCTTAGTGATCATTTCTTAGTGAATTTGGCACTTGAGTGGTGTAACAGTAGATGTAGAAGGTCTTATTCATAGACTCTGAACCACTATAAATCTTGTTTATTTACTGCTTTATTTATTTGCTTTGTGTTCTGCATATTTTAATTCTTGTTACATTCATCATTCGTTTTAAAACCTTGCACAAAACTTTGTGTTTTTCACAAAGGAACTGAACCTACAACTGTAGACTTCATAAGTCACTCAGTTGTTAAGTTGTAATAGTTCATATTGTTTTTCATTAACATATACTTTATTTTCGCTGCACATTAGAGGTTTTTCAATACACTTTCAAGTGTGAAAACCCCTCCGATCTTGTCTACAAGTTGATAGTTTCATTTTGTAAAGTTTTCTAACTTTGCAGCTGTAAACTTCTACGACTGTAACCTTTGTGGTCCAAACTCTTGTAGACTTCTTGTTTTGAACTTATAAATTGCAACTGTAAGGTTCTAGAACCCCCTTTTAGAAAAAGTTAGAAAAATTGTTTTGTTTTAAAGGTCTATTCACCCCCCCCTCTAGATCTTTACCACTTAAGGGACCAATAAGTGGTATCAGAGCAGTTGGCTTGCCAATGCTTTGATCAATACGTAACTAGATCCTTTTTGTTTTAGAAAAATACACCGGCATACTTGCATGGCTCCAAAAATGGTGAAATCTAAGGTTCCTATGTCCTTCACAGAAGACTATGATGAATGGAAGATTAGGATGTAAGCACATCTATCTGCAATCAATGATGAATTGTGGTCAATCATTGAAGATGGTCCTATACCCATTGAGAAGGTTAACACTTCAGCTGATCAGTCAACTAGACTAGATCAAATCATCTCCAAACCTAGAAAGGAATGGACAGAGGATGACAAGAGATGGTCTAACCTTGACAATGTTGTAAAAAACACTATTTATCACTCTTTGGATAAAATTGTGTTTAGCAAGATCAAAAACTGCAAGACTGCAAAAGATATATGGGAAAAGTTGGAAATGATTTGTGAAGGAACTGAACAAATCAAAGAAAACAAACTCATGGTAGCAGTTTAAAAATTTGAGAAGTTTAAAATGAAAACTGGAGAAGTTCTTAAGAAGTTTGAATCAAGATTCATTGAGATACTCAATGAGCTAGACTCGCTTGGTAAAGAATACTCATAGAGAGAAATGAACATGAAAGTTCTTAGAGAATTACCTTCAGAATGGGACATGAAAGTGACTTTCATGAGAGTATCAAAGGATTTATCTAAGATATCCACCATTGAACTCTTTTAAGACTTGAAGGCTTATGAATTTGACATAAGTAGAAGGAAAGAACCTGACAATGCAAAGGTCATATCTCTAGTTGCTGACAATCTTGCAGGTGCAGATTCTAAGGAAGAAGACTTGACCTTTTTTATAAAGCAGCTCAAGAAGTTTGGGAAGTGGACTAAGAGGAAGCAGTACACACCAAAACAAGAAGGTAAGGTGAAACCTACAGCACCTAACTCAACTTATCTATGTTACAACTGCAGAAAGCCAGGACACTACATCAAAGATTGTCCATACCCCAAGGTAGAAAAGTATACAGATGAGGAAAAGAAAGTCAGAAAAAAAAGAAGAAAAGGTTTGACAAGGAAAGAATAAGAACTCTTCTTTTAGAGTTTGATAAAAACCAGGAAGAAGGTCCCTCTTCTTCTCAAAATTCAACTGCAGATTTGGAAGACACTGACTCAACTGATTCAGATGAAGAAGCTCTTATTTGTCTTATGGCTAAAGATGAAGAGGTATGCTCATCATCTAGTTATATAACATAAAAAGATTCTCCCAGTGGCATGCTTGATGCAATCTAAAGACTCCAAGAAGAAAATGAAACTCTTAGAAGAGATAATCATATTGGAAGAGAGCATGTGAAAGCTCTATTGGCTGGAATTGAAAATGTTGAGAAACAATTGTTGGTTCTACAAGAACTTAAAGAAGGATTCAGTTGTTTACTAAACAACAATGAAGAACTCTTCAATGAGGTAAGTTGTAGAGCTGCAGATTGTGTTGAATTGCAAGAAACTATCAGATCACAAGAAATTATGATAGCTGATCTTGAAGAAATAAATGCTAATGTCCTAAAGAAATTGAATTGTTTTGGAAAATCATCCAAACAACTAAGGAAGCTGATGTCTGAGCAAAGACATACTGGTGATTTAGCTAGTCTAGGACACAATCCTTGTGACTGGATGAATCACATGCAGAGTTCAATACCTGGAGGTCAACATGAGAGAAAGTTTGTCAAAAGCCCTACTCAAACACCAGAAGAAGCTGTAAATTCAAATCTACAGCTGGAAGATATCCAATTCCTGAATACATTTAAAGGAGTATTCCCAAGAAGACAACTGAAGGTCAAGGAGATCATGTTTACATCAGAAGATGGAATAGCTAACATGATACACAATATGACTCTATAGACAACTGCAGAGTCTGAACAAACTTTACAGCTAGAAAGCAAATCCAAGATCAACATTGAAAGAAGGCTCAACTTTGATAGATTCTGGAATGGAAATGTGTCTAATTTGTCTCCCTCTTCAAATATCTATAAAGGAGGATCAACCAAGAACTGTAGAATGTCTACAGCTCCCAAGAAGGCTTGGATTTCAAAGAGTATTACTGAAGGAGATCCAAACCTTTGGATTCCTAAATAACTCATCTTATTTTGCAGGAAAAAAACACGTCCACTAAGAAAGCACATGTGTCATTTTTGTGCAAGACACATGACAGGAGACAAAAAGTTTATTACAAGACATAAGAGAGCACAAAGGTCCTAAGGTCATTTTTGGTGATAATGCCAGTGGAATAACTAAAGGATCATGAAGCTTATACAAAGGAAAGATTCAGATAAATGATGTTTATCTGGTAGATGGTTTGAAACATAATTTGCTAAGTGTGAGTCAATTTAGTGACAAAGGCTACACTTTATACTTTACACATGATTCTTGCATAGTCAAAGATGCTGAAACACAAACCACACACTTGACAAGAATTGGAAAAGGGAATGTCTACATTGTACAATGGAATTCTACAGTTGAGACTACCTGCTTTCAAGTCAACAATTTCAATGAAGCTAGCTGGTTGTGGCGCAAGAGAATGAATCACATTAATTTTAAAACCATGAATGAGCTTGTGAATAACGGACTTGTGAGAGGTCTGCCAAACATAAAGTTCAGGAAGGAACACCTATGTGATACTTGTGTTAAAGGGAAGCAAATTAAGAAGACATTCAAAAGCAAAATTCATTCAAGCACATCAAGAGTACTTGAACTAATGCACATGGATCTATTTTGACCTATAGAACCTGTGAGCATTAGTGGAAAGAAGTACACTCTAGTAGTTAGATGATTACTCAAGATTTTCTTGGACTGTGTTTCTAAGAAAGAAGAGTGAAACTCTACAAAGGATACCAGAGTTGATGAGAAGAATTCAGAATGAAAAGAACATGAAGATTGTGAGAATCAGATCAAACAAAATAACAGAGTTTACAAATCAAGTGATTGAGGATTATTCTTCACTTTATGGCATTATGCATGAGTATTCTGCAGCCAGAACCCCACAACAGAATGGTGTTGTAGAAAGGAAGAATAGAACACTCAAGGAATCAGCCAGAACAATGATAGCAGAAGCAAATCTACCTAAGAGATTTTGGGCAGAAGCAACAAGCACAACATGCTATACTCAGAATAGATGCTTGATTGTTAAAGATCACAAGAAGACTCCATATAAATTGTGGAAAGGAAGGACTCCAAATATTTCTTATCTACAATCTTTAGATGCAAATGCTACATACTGAATAATCGGAAAGAACACCTCAAAAAATTTTACTCTAAGTCAGATGAAGGTATCCTCCTATGATATTCTAATGCAAGCAAAGCATTGAGAGTATTTAATAAGAAATCAATGCTTGTGGAAGAATCTCATCATGTTGTTTTTTATTAAAAACATAGCAACAATGAAGAAATAGTTGAAGACTCTAAAGAAGACAACTCTACAATCACAAATCAACAGCCATATGTTGAGATCAAAACCCCTATGGAATTGACTAACAAAGGCTTTGGTACTGTGATAACTGAGTTACCACCTATAGAGAATGTTGAAGAACAAGTCTATGAGAATGTTCTAACAGAAGTAGACACACCAACAACAAGACTTGATGAGTCTACAGTAGGTGAATCTACAGCTGCACAGGACAATGATCAAAGACTTGAACCAGACTTGATATGGTTAAAAGATCACCCTCTGAGCATGTAATTGGAAACCTATCAGATAATGTGGAGACTAGAAGACAAATCCATGAGGCAATGTTTGCTACATTCCTCTCATCTTCAGAACCTACAAATATTCATGAAGCACTGTAGGATGTAAACTGGATCATTGCAATGCCAGAAGAATTGAATGGTGTTGAGAGAAATCAAGTATGGCAATTAGTACCAAGACCTAACAATCATAAAGTGATTGACACTAGGTGGGTATTCAAGAACAAACTTGATGAAGATGGTATTGTAACCAGAAATAAAGAAAAGCTAGTTGCTCAAGGCTATTGTCAAGCAGAATGCATAGATTTTGATGAATCTTTTGCCCCAGTTGCAAGATTAGAAGCTATAAGATTTTTTCTAGTCTATGCTGCACATATGAACTTCACTGTCTATCAAATGGATGTGAAAAGTGCATTTCTAAATGGTTTACTATCAGAGGAAGTGTATGTTGAAAAACCACCTGGATTTGAGGAATCTACAGTTGAAGATATGGTTTATAAGCTTAGAAAAGCCCTTTATGGACTTAAACAAGAACCAAGAGCATGGTATGATACTCTATGTGATCATCTAATCAAGAATGGATTCAAGAAGGGTGTAGTTGACCAGACCTTATTCAGATTACAACATGGAGATGACATTTTACTTATCCATATCTATGTTGATGACATAATCTTTGGGTCAACCAATGAAGAATTATGCAGAAAATTCTCTAAGCTCATGAAAGAGAAATTTGAAATGAGCATGATGGGAAATCTGAATTTCTTTTTGGGATTACATTTCAAGCAGATGGAAAATGAAATTTTCATCAATCAAGCTAAATACACTCAAGAGCTGATCAAAAAGTTTGGAATGGACAGCTCTAGGCCTACCAATATACCTATGACACCTTCTTTGAACTTAGACAAAGATGAGAATGACAAGAGTGTTGATGTAACTAATATAGGAGGCTAATTAGATCATTATTATACCTTACAGCAAGCATACATGATATTATGTTTGCAGTAGGAGTATGTGATGGATTCCAAGTTAATCCTACGGAATCACATTTAAATGTAGTAAAGAAGATCATCAAATATGTCAAGTCTACACAAAACTTAGGACTGTGATATCCTAAAGAAGGAGGAATTGAACTTATAGGCGGATTTTGCAGGATGCAAAATTGATAGAAAGAGTACTAGTGGCATATGTCAATTTCTAGGTGAAATATTAGTGGCATGGCACAGTAAGAAGCAAAATTCCTTTGCACTTTCTACAGCTGAGGCAGAATATATTGTTACTGGAAGTTGTTGTGCACAAATCTTATGGATGCAATACCAATTACAAGACTTTGGGATTGATGCAAGAGAAACTACTATATTATGTGAAAATACAAGTGTTATTGCTATTACACAGAATCCAGTGTTACACTCTAGATCAAAACACATAGATGTAAGGCATCATTTCATAAGAGATCATGTAGAAAGAAAGGTTGTGAAATTGACTAAGATTCATACTGACTTGAATCTTGCAGATATTTTCACAAAACCTTTGTGTGAATCAAGATATTCAATCTTGAGAGGCAATTTGGGAATGTTAGAATTGTACGAAGACTCTGTAAGAATCACTAAATTGCTTGGTTAAACTAAGAAAATTGAAGAATCACTAAGGCATAAATATGCAGCTACAAAGTCACTCAACTGTAGAATTGACAACTCTACAGTTGTAGACTTAGCATCGAACTGCATATTTCTTACAAATGTAGATTTTCATATTCTAAAAGTAATCAACTGCAAACTTAGAGAAAGTTACAGTACTTTGTACAATTCTGGTCAATTAAATAGAGCACTAGAAATTCAGAAACGTCAGTACTTTAGAAATAGACATTTTGAATTATTCAACATTTTAATTAATAAAGTGTTTGAAATTGTATAACATTTTAAATAGAATTTAATGTATTTACATGAGTTATATTTTGGACAAACTTAATTCAATAAGTTTTGGTTCAAAATTTAAAAACTCATACATTTTTTGCAAAAAGACAGAAATACCCTCGCCTGTCTTGAACACGTGTAAGGAAAGGTATTTAAAGGGTTCATCATCCTTTTCACCTCACTTTACATTTGCGAATACCCTCAAACACTCTAAACCCCTCATATTTAAAACTCAGAACCATGTCTATCAAGGTTATTTTTAGTGCTTTGTTCGATTTCAAAGCATTGGAAGAAAAGAACACCATTAAAGTTATGGAAAAGGGTTATCATGAAGATAACAAATCAAGGTTTACATCACTATCTTTCTCATATTCCCAATGAGTATGATGATAAGATAGTTTTGGATTTCTACAAGAATGTTGAAGCTGATGTTGAGAGAAAGAAGCTGGCAGTTACTTTGCAAGGAATAAATGCTCGAATCAGGGTAAGAGATATTGCAGAGCTTTGAGTCTAAGAGATGGAGGAGATTCTTATGAAAACCTCAACTTCTAAAAGGAGGATAAGAAGTATTAGAAGAGGTTCACTGCAAATAAGGAATTTCCATAGAACTGGAAGAGGACTTTCAGGAAAAATGACCTAGTAGTAGAGTACATTTTTCTTTATGAAGCTATTGATAAATGCTTGTTATGTAGAACTGGTGCTCATGACATAGGCACTAGACTTAGGTGGGTTTGATGATAGCAATTGATAAGGAGATTCATGTAGGTATAGGAGAATTGTTGTTGAGAAATATTACCAATGATGTTTTGAAACCAGGAAGAAATAAATGGTTTGATTTATTCTTAAACTACATTCTTAAGGAAGTTGGTTTCTCATTCTGTGATGGGTATATGAAGGTCAGCATATACTCACACACAGGATAATTGGACGAGCTAATTTCAAGAGAGGAGTTGTGGATGCTCCTATGACCCCAAAATTGAAGAAGAGAAAGAAAACTCCAGAAAAGAGAGAAAAGAAGCAAGAATATGCAGCTGTCAAATCTACAACTGCAAAGAATTATGAAAGAAGAAATAAAAAAGTCAGAAGGAAATTGATAATGGATGAAGAATCAGAAGATAAAGTGGATAGAGAGAAAAGAACAACGAATTTCACTCCAAGAAGGTCACTGAGGCACAAGAAGAAGTTGACAAGTCTACAGCTGTAGACTTGGCAAATGTGCAGTCAAAAGAATTTGAGGTTGAGGAAGCTCATACTGCTGAAATCCCCACTCAACAAGAACAGTTACCCATTGTTCCAGTTGAGAGTACTGGAGATTTTGTTGAAGAAAGAAAGAAATTTGAAGATTGGAAGAATTTGAGCGAAAAGATTGAAAAGCTAATGCTCGAGGAGAAAGATTTTTTCCAATGGATTGTTGATTGGACAAATTGCTCAAATATTGAAGAATTGATGAGACAAAATTTCTTTGATGAGTTTCTTGCTGAGAAACTGAAGAGAAACAAGGGCAAAGGGAAAGAGATTGTAACTGAGGAATAGGCTGAAAGACATAAGATCACCAAGTCAGCAGCAGAAGCACTGAGAGTTGCTATTGGCACAGAAACATATCCAAATGTTGAGTTTCCTGAGGTAAATTATGAAGTAGTTAGCTCAGAGGATGATGATGAATTGCCAAGGAGAGTTGGTGAAGGAAGCACTCAGGGTGTTGAGTCAGCTGGTCTAACAAACCTTGCTGAAAATGCAGCAATTTTGGAATCTTTAGGAGCAAGTGCTGCAGATTTGATCCCAGCTCAACAAGGAGACACTCAAAATCAATCAAAAGATATTGATGAATCTGATAAAGAGAAAGAAGATGACAGGAGTGGTTCACCCTGCAAGGAACCACAAGACAAAGGTGATGATGATAATGATGATCAAGGGGGAGATGACAATGCTCCTATGGGTGGAGCACAAGCTAAAACTGCTCCATTTTCAGGTGTTCAAGAGACTTTGAACACTGAACAGATTGTGGAAGAGATAGCTAGAGAAATAGATGAGGCTGTTAAAGGTGAAGGAGAAGCCACACAAGCTGTAACTTTGCTCAACCAAACCCCACCTGCCATATTTACACTTGAAGAAGTCTATTATCAAGGCACTCCTCCTCTACAAAGCTTCTCAGTTTTAGAAAGGGTATCCATTGATGATTACTTTGTGGGTATGGTTGATACATCAACTGATAAAATGCAAACGGACATCACCCCCTCTGAGAGGAAAACAACCACTGAGGACTCTACAGCTGTAGAGTTACATGCTGCAAAGAATCAGAAGACCATGAAAGGGAATGACTTGATGATTCAAGAGGCTGAGTCCGAAGAAGAAGAATATAGTGACTCAATTCCCAAGATGACTCCAAAGGAGGTAGTTTCTAAACTACAAGGATTTGAAGAGATCTTGAAAAGAGCAGAATCTGAGATCCTTAAGTAAGTAGCTTTGGTCCCAGATACTGTAATTTCTCAGAGAGTTACGAGAGGAGTTGAAGATGTTGTTAAGAAAGTTGAAGAAAGAGGAACTGAAGAAAAGAAAGTGATGCAAGAAAAGTATAAACTTCTAGTTGATGATCTCATGCAACAGAATGTAGATATAAGGTATGAATTACTTCAGAAGACAAGAGATGTTTCAAATCTACATGAATCAATTGATACTATGAAGAATTACACTTTTGGATTAAAGATTGGGGTTGCTGGTCTGAAAGAAGAGATGAAGACAATAATATCTGATAACATGGAGATGAAGAAAGAAATCATGCACAAGCTTAAAATCATTTTGTCACATTTTGATGCTGGCAAAGGGGGAAAGCATTATTGAGAAAGAAATTGCAGAAGGATAAAAGAGAGAAGTAGAGATTCTGAAGAATGTGAAAGAACATTGTAAGGCAATGGATGAAGGCTTTGAAGCTGCAAAGTCTAAAGATTTGTCTACAATGTTTGTTGAGCAGTCAGAGAGTGAGAAGAAGAGTTCACAAGGAAAGATCATACATTTACCCAGCTCTAAAACTGCAGTGAAGCAACCAACTGTGAAATCACATCATTCTCGAGGGAAAGCTACTGGAGGCCAATAGGAAAGAAGAGTGAAAGAATTTCAGGAGAGCATGAAAGAATTGAAGCTATCTTTACCCATGAATATTCAACCTTTGAGTTAATTACTACTAGAAGAAGGAAAAGAAGAAGAGAGTAAGAAAGAAGAAGAAGGAAAAAAGGAGATGAAGACTCACTTTGAACTTCTTTGGGAAGAATTTGAAGGGATTAGAGATAGACACTCTGTCCTAATGAAGATCAAGCTGAAAATGGACAAATACCAAAAGTTCAAAGAGGTGAAGGCTAATGGAAATCTTTATAGTTGTGACAATGCTTATCTGATTCAAGGAAAACATGCCAAGAAGAAGAGAACACCTCCTAGAAGAGATTTCAGATCAAAGAAGGAAGAATAAGACTTCAACAATTATGAGTTGATGATGATGATGAAGTACATTGAAGAAGATGAAAAGAATCAACAGCTGATGGCTCAAGGAATCTACAAAACTGGACTAGGCAGTTCGGAAGATGATGAAGAAGCTGATCCTAAGCACATGAGGAGATGAAGGCATTGAAGACTCTTGTATAAATTAGACACTAAAACTCTTTAGTTTTTAGTCTATCTATTCATGTAAGTTGTATCTTGACCCTTTTATTTATGCAGCTTTGCCTTCTGTTATTTATTGTTGTTCTTTATTGTTTTCTACATTGCATATCTTTATCATGTATAGCAATACCTTATTACTACTACATATTTATTTTATGAACTGCATAATGTGTTTTGTCAACATCAAAATAGGGCGAAATTGTTAAGTACCTTGTTTTGATTAGATTTTGATGTACACAAAACATATTATTTTATTGAATTGTTATAAATATATTTTGTAAGTTTGATTGCTAAGAAAGTTATAGTTGTAAAAGGAATATCTACAGCTATATAGTTGCTCAACCTACAGCTAGACAAGACCTTGCAGCTGTAATATTATTTCTACAGCTAGTTTCAAATTTGCAGGAAGTTGCAGCTGTAATATTCAAATAAACCTACAGCTGAGAAGACCGTTTGAAGAATGAAGTACAAGATTAATATTAAAGAGGATTATCAGACCCCTATTACTCAAATTAGTGAAGCAATTATGCACTCACTAGAGAGTACTTAAGGATGTATTTATCATGAAGAATCTGGATGTTTAATGAAGATTGATTCAAAGTCAAACCAGAATTCTGAATTAGATAAAGACAAATAGTACAACCAGTACTATTCTGTGTGAAGAATGAGGACCACTTCACACATACAAGGCTTGTAGAGAGAAAGAGGAGCCTTATACAGAATTCAAATTTGAATTCTCCAATGGATAAGATCACACATCTTCATCTATAAATAGAGGAAAAATCGGAGGAAACAACAACAACAACCAGAGCATTAAAGCATTCAATCTGAGCAAGTCTACGGCCAACCATTACTGAAAGAGAGCTTTTCTATTTTCATTCCTTTTTATTCATATGATAGTTGGTTAGGATTTCTTAGAAAAAATCACATTTGTTTGTTGTTCCCTCACACACACTTCAAATTTCTACCTAGTGTAGATATTTCTTTGTGAGGTTTTATCTTTGAAACTCTGTGTGAGTTTGTATCTGTGTGAGTAGGTTAGAGTATTCTCTTACTTAGAATAGAAATCTGAGTTAATCTAGTTCTGAGTGGGAATTACTTGTATTTATCTTAGTGATCATTTCTTAGTGAATTTGGCACCTGAGTGGTGTAACAATGGATGTAGGAGGTCTTATTCATAGACTCTGAACCACTATAAATCTTGTTTATTTACTGGTTTATTTATTTGCTTTGTGTTCTGTATATTTTAATTCTTGTTACATTCATCACTCGTTTTAAAACCTTGCATAACACTTTGTGTTTTTCACAAATGAACTGAACTCTACAGTTGTAGACTTCATAAATCACTCAGTTGTTCAGTTGTAATAGTTCATATTGTTTTTCATTAACACACATTTTATTTCCCTGCACATTAGAGGTTTTTCAATACACTTTCATGTGTGAAAACCCCTCTGATCTTGTCTACAAGTTGATAGTTTAATTTTGTACAGTTTTTCTAACTTTGCAGCTGTAAACTCCAATAGTCTACAGTTGTAACCTTTGTGGTCCAAACTCTTGTAGACTTCTTGTTTTAAATTTATAAAAAACAACTGTAAGGTTCTAGAACCCCCTTTTAGAAATAGTTTAATGTTTGTTTGTTTTGTTTTAAAGTTGTATTCAACTTTTTTTTTTTTTTTGTAGCTATCCTGTTTTTTTTTTTCAATAATGTAAAAGCACCAATATTCCTTAAAATTATTGTACTTGTCTGATTATATGCATGTCTAAAAAGTTACATGTATTATTACTGAATTTTTTTTTTATTTTTTTAGTAATAATATGTGTGACTTTTTGATAGTATTTTATATAATTTTTTAAAAATACATTTAAATTCCTCGGTACACTTGATACACAAGAGATTTACTCATCAACAATAGCATTCATATTGAACTCTTTACGAGATCTACCAGCGAGCAAGTCTTGAATTTGTTATATAAATCGAGCATGATAATCCAATAATTAGTTAATGCTTTATTTTATTTTATTAATTTGCCATCAATATTGTTTCATACAATCAACTCTTGAAATTTCTTGTACATCTTTTAATTAAGGTTCCAAACTCAATTGATACTAGCTTTCTCTCATGCATGGTATTATAATTCTAATGAATCTTCTGTCAAAAAACACAAACATACTATACATATACATATAGAGTATGTATTATGTGAAAATAGTTCATTATAATCTTATCATGAAATTGTCTTACTGTATCAAATATCTGGTCAAATGTATCAAAATATTCATCAGGTGTATCACAAGTTAAAATCAATATATAAATTTTATTGACCTAAACTTTTGATACATCTGATGAGATTATTGATACACCTGGTTAAATGTTTGATATTTTAAAACTTATCATGAACCATTTGCATACAATACATTGCCATACATATATATATTCTTAAATTATTTTAAGAGAATAAGTTTATTGTGCATCATGTGTATCGTGCAATTTATTTTTTTAAATATATATTATTATCGAAATATGTCTTGTTTATGTTGAAAAATTAATTCAACGTGAACGACTTTTTAGTATACACAAAATTAATTTTTCAATAACAATAAAAATGAATTTTAAAAATATATTTGAATTAATTATAGGATACACCTTCTGTGAATTAATTATGTTTGCAGACTGGATTGCTACATGAGATAGTATGAATTTGATGAGTAAAGTAGATCGATCGATCATCACGAAATATCACATCGATTTGTACTAGTCAATCCCACTTGGGCTCAAAAGTAGAAATTGTGGAGCCGACAAACTCATGCAATGATTCCAATTTTGATAAGTAAAACTTCACTCCATAATAATTTATATATAACTTAATTAATTGCCATGATTGATTACAATATACATCTAACCAAGTCTTAATCCATTCTATCAAGAGTACTTATCTTTGATATATTACTTGAGTTCATTGTTCACCTTTGTTTTGTATTACAATGGTCATATAAACTTATTATACTCCAGAGAATAAATAAATAAAAATACACATTTATTTATATCTCTTTTATAAATACTCATTTAGAGTTAATATTAAATCACAATATGTACTATAGCTTTATTATCAGTTCGCAATTTGTACAAGATTTTTTTATCAATTTGCCATTTATATTATTATGCAGAATTGACCATCTGACTTAATAGTCAAATCACTCCACAATAATTTATATTTAACTTAATTAATTGCCATGATTAATTAAAATATAAATCTAAGTCTTAATCCATTCTATTTAGAGTACTTATCTTTTATATATTATATGAGTTCATTGTTCACCTTTATTTAGTATTAGAATGGTCCTATAAACTTATTATACTCCAGAGAATAAATAAATGAATATACATATATATATATATATATATATATATATCTGTTGGTCCCTTAAAGTGATCAAGGTCTAGAGGGGGGTGAATAGACCTTGAATCCAAAAACAGATTTTCAAACTTTTCAAAAATGATAGATTCTAGAACCTTACAGTAGCCCTTTTTTAAAGTTCAAAATAACAAGTCTACAAGAGTTTTAGAAACTGGACCACAAAGGATACAGCTGTGGACTTTAAAAAGTCTGCAGCTGCAAAGTTTAAAAACTTGCAAAATAACAAATCACTTGTAGACAAAGTATCAGAGGGATTCTCACAATTAAAATTGTATTGAGAATACCCTAATGTGCAGCGGAAATAAGTGAGGGTTAATGAAAAATAATATAAACCAAACTTAATAGTTGAGTGACTTATGGAAGTCTACAGCTGTAGAGTTAGTTTTTCTCTGTGAAAAACACAAAGTTTTATGCATTTGAATTTTCACAAGAATGATGAATGTAACAAGAAATTAAATATGCAGGACAAGAATTTAAATGACAGAAAGTAAATAGACCAAATTTATAGTGGTTCAATGTCTATAGAAAGACCACATACATCCACTGTTACACCACTCAGGTGCCAAATTCACTAAGATGTGATCACTTAGATCAATACAAGTAGTTCCCCCTTAGAACTAAGTTCACTCAGATTCATATTCTAAAAAGAGATTAAACTACCCTATTCACTCAGAATATAACTCACAAAGAGTTTTACAAAACCTCACAAAGAGATATCTACACTAAGTAGAAATATAAAATAGGTGAGGGAACAACAACAAAAAGATGTGATTCTTTCTAAGAAAATTCTAACCAACTATCCTATGAATCACAAAGAATAAAACAAATAAAGTTCTCTCAGAATTTTGCTGGCTGTAGACTTTCTTAGACAGAATGCTTGTATGCTCAAGGTTGTTGTTGTTGCTTCCTCTGAGGTCTTCTTCTATTTATAGATTGAGTGGTGTGACTTATCCGTTGGAAATTCAAATTTGAATTTCGGATAAGGCTCCTCTCTCCCCATTTGGCATGTGTGAAATGGTCCTCATCCTTCACACAATAGTACTGATTGTACTATTGTCCTTTTCTTCAGAATTCTGGCTTCCTTGTAACTAATCTCCATTATCCTCCAGAATTAAGAAAATAATCTCCACTTAAGTACAGTTTAGTGAGTGCATGAGAGCTACACTAATTGTGCTTAAGGATCTTCAATATCTTCAAATAATCTCTGACTTGTACCATCTCTTCAAACGGTTCTTTGCAACTGTAGACTTCAATCTTGCAGCTGTAGAGTCCTGTAAATAAGAAAAATCGGCTGTAGAGAAACCTTACAACTGTAGGGTCATGTCTTGCTGTAGAATGATCAAATATACAGCTGTAGACTTCACTTACAACTATATGTTTCAAACAACAATTTCCTTAGCACAAATGTTAGATCAAATTATACAAATAAACACATTATTTTGCACACATCAAAATCTAAACCAAAGTACTTAACAATATCTTTTATAGATATTCATTTAGAGTTAATTAAATGAAATGATGTACTATAGTCTTATAATCAGTTTGAAAGCTGTACAAGATTTTTTTTTTTTTATCAAATTGCAATCTATATTATGTACAATTTACCATTTGCAACCTAATTTTATTTCTCAAGTATATTCGACAATAACAAGAATTTGTTCATTATGTTACGTTATACATTCTTTTTGTTTTTATATAAATATCATCATTTAATCTAAAAAGTAAAAACATGATATTTTTATTATCCCCAAATCGGAAAAAAAAACACTAAGGACATTATCTCAAATTCTTTAATGGTAATGGTAATGAATTTATTTTCCTCTTTAATTACTTTTATATATATTGAATGAATGTTTGTTTTTATGGTGACTATACAATTAGTATTTTGCTCCAATTTAAAAAAAAATAGACAAAAGAAAAATTGTTGGTTGTGAAATAGAGAATATATTGAGAAAAATGATTACAAGATGGGATAAGAATAATCAAATGAGAGTAATGATTACCTTATTTTACGTAAAATTTGAAGGTCTGCTACTGTTCACATATTTTAAGTGCATTTTTCATGTTAAAATTGTGTCCTATATGTTTTATGAAGGTTAGATAAATTAGGATTGATGTGAATAAATAAATTAGTATTGTTGGCATGTTTAGGTTAAGAAATTATTTTGTATGTTGCATGATTAATTGTTATTTTATGATTAAATTTGTGAATTTAACTGAGTTATTTTATGTGTTTAATTAAAAGAAAAAGATACTCAAATAATAGTCCAATATGTTTTAAATGAAAAAAATTCAAAGAAAGTTAGTCGCGCTCCTTAGAATTTCATTCTTGTTATTTCGAAGAGAGGCCGAACTCGGTGTTGGATTCAAGCTTTTGTAATCGGGTTTTACATTCAAATGATCGGTGATACACATTGCTTTCTTTTCAATTCCTGAAACTTTACATTTACTATGAATTGTGTATTTTCAATTGCATGTCTTGATATTATTGAAATATTCAAAGTCTTCGTGTTTTAAATCCTAATGCTCTAATTATGTGAATTAGGTTTACCCCCTTTTAGGATTAGACTAATCAAGTTACAATTTGAAATTTATTTTATGTTGAGAATTGATTGTGCGATAATTTAAGTGTTTTGTTTGTTTCATTGATTAAATTGTATACATGCTTATAATTTTTAAATTGTGAGTCTTATGAATTGGACTAATTAATGGACTAGAGAAGTTGATTAATGTTGGTCCCGAAACGAGTAAACCAGTGTATGGGGGGGGAATACACTGATGTCAGATTTTTCTAATTCTTCAGAAAATGCTCTTACAAACTCAGTCAGGAAGATCCTGAATGCACTGCACTGAGCTGGTGGTCCGCAGGGACAGCAGGGACGGATCAGTCTGGAGTTCAGATAGGCTGAGTCTGAGTAGTGCTCTCGGAAGCTCAATAGAGATAACGAACCTACTGACTGCTCGGAAACAAGTCAATTGGACAGCTATCTCAGTAAGCTAGAGTGCGTGCGGAATGTGAGCCCTTAAGTTCTACTCGTTTTAGTTTCTGAAAACATTTTCTCTGACTTGCTTAAAAAAGGTCGTTAAGGCTGGTGCACAAGGTTCAATATCAGGAGACTTGAGTTCTCCTGACATTTAAAGCTTATGCAAATGCTCAGTTTATAATGATGACAGTTATGATCCTGAATAAGTAAGTAAATCAGCACACAAAGGGGCTTTTTAACGTGGTTCGGATATAACCCACTCCTACGTCCACGACCTGATTTAACAGGAACATATCCTCTTCCACTTAACATCAGAACTTGTTTTTAACCTGCCAAGGTGCACGAATAGCTTCCTTCCTCTCTTAGGAACTTAGCCCCTGGGTGGTTTTACAAGTCTAAGTCCTTCTAACCAACCTTCCTCACAACCTAAGGGGTTTGTTATTCTGATTCCAACTAAGGATAGCTCTAGCAATACAAAACAATGCTAAGGATAAGAGCTATCGATTCTAAGCAAATACAGAGTGAATCCTACTGCAACACTAGGAAAACTTAATTGCAGAGTGTAGTTGAAAGTATGCTTTGAGTGATTGTATTATTGAGAATGCTTTCTCTTGGAAATTTCCCGTAACCTTGTATGGGTGCAAGGTCCTCTGTATTTATAGGCAGATTTGAAATAGATCCGTTGGAAGAGATCCACTCAAATCTTCCTATTTTAGGGTTGTTGCAGGCTAGTTGTACTTGTTAACCTTTTTCCAATGCTTAATCTGGAAATTCTGAGCCTGCCGCCTGCAACTCTGAAACGCATTGAATGCCGCATTAAATATTGTGCAGACTCCGTACATGCGTGTCGCCAGTTGATTGGCTCTCCGTACAAACGGCTAGTTATTCGACATGACTTTGTCCTTCCTCGTACATTTAAACTACGAGTCTCTTGTCTTTAACTCATAATAAATGTTATCTTTATTGGAGTTCACTGACATTCTCTTTGTCTCAGGTGTTAACATAAATTACAACTACCCACAGCAAGTGTAACCTTTATACTTAGGTACTTACAGGTATCATCAAGTGATACAAAGCCCAAGTCAGGTCTTATGAGTATCAAAAGATGATACTGAGCCTGAATAAGGTTACGTTGCCCTCACTGACTAAGTCCTGACCTGAGCATGCTTAGTGTACTCAGTAGAATCAAAGTCCGTGGAATCTTCAGGATGTCTTCAGGATGGATCTTCAGGTCTTCGGAGACAATCTTCAAGACTGACTCTGACCTCTTCAGGATGGAATGCACTTCTGACTTCAAATAATTGGGTCGACACCAACACTTTTCAGTCTTCAACACGTTCCCCCTCAGTTGAATCCCTAACCTGACTAATCCTGATCTAGACTATCTTGACTACTATACTTAGGCAAATCATCGGGGGTTTTGGGATCTAATCAAAATACTTAAGATTGTCCCAACAATTAGCTAAATACGATAACATAAAATGTTGAGTTAAAAATCAGTGAGAGGCGAATAGAATAGTTTGAGTACCTTAATGGGAAATAGTTAAACTATTCACCACTTTATGAGATTAATTTATCTTGAATGTCTGAATGAGGGCTCTTGAGGCACTAATCTCTATAAATCGATGATAGATAATAATGTATATTTGCTTGTCTATGAGTTACAGATGTGGTGGCTCTTAATGTTTAAAGTTGAACAAACTTAAGTTTTAGATTATTCTAAACGAATAGAGGGAAAAATTTTAAGGATCATTGTTAGAGAATACCCTTAATCCTTGCACATTCATCTAGAAAGTCAGTTTACTATTTAATTTTGAGGGATTTGAATCCCTTCATGTACATGAAGGTCCTGTGCAGGAGGGGGCCCATGGATCACACACATTCAATAGTTTATTTTCATATGAGCCTAGTCTACTTTGAAATTTTAATTTGTGAGTTACGTTTACTACTTAGTTTAATTTTGTTTTTAAGTTACTTCATGGCATGTCTGGTAGAATCTAGGAAAAAATCACTCCCTTTGCATTTTAAATTATTAGTTAGATTTCTATTCAAATCAAACAAAAACAAACATTCACTCTTAAGCTTACTTTCTTAGATTTGATAATACATGGTCCAAATACTTGCACACACTACATGATTCCTCTCTCTTGAGGATTTGGGTTTTTTTTTTTTTTTTGTAAAAATTCAGTTCAACTCAATAGTCCCACTCTTTTTGAAGAAAGTGTACCTTGAAAAGTCATCTATAATAACTAGAGTATATTTTTTTTTTCCGCTGAAGCTAAGAGATGTGACTGGTGCAAATAGATCCATGTAAAGTATTTGGAGTACATTTGTAGTTATAGTACTCTAACATCCTTGAATGAGGCTTTTGATTGTTTTCCCTTCGGGTAGGCATCACACTTTTGATCCTTAGCATATACCTTATTTGCTAGTTTTTTTTACCAGACCCTGTCTTTCTTGCAATCTTGTTGAGTGTCTTGAAGTTCAGATGACTCAACCTCTTGTGTCATAACCAACCCAGTTAGTTCTGATGGGCCTTTGAAAACTAAGCATGAGTTGGCTAGGCAACTTGCAAAATCTGCAAAATACATGTTACCTATTCTGAGACTAATTACCAGCACCTGATATGACAAATTCACTATTTTTGAGAACTGGAAACCGGCCATACAACCGGTTCGGTTACCTCCTAAAAAATGTTTTTTTACGGTTCAACTGGAAAAAACGGAAAAAAAAAGGTTGAACCGGCCTATTTTAATTTTTTTAATTTTTTTCTTATTATTTTATTAAATTAAATCTTGAGACACGTTCTAATCTCAAAATTAATATATTCTACAATTTATATATATTAAATTTTCGTAGTAATATTTTAATTTGAGACTTTATCATGCATGAGTTATGAAACATGTCACTAATTACAATCTGATATTATAACTTGAGTTATTTTGAGCATTTTTATTTTAATTGTCTATGATTCTATTCTGCTTATGTTGGCCCCAAAAGCAGGTTTTTAGGGAAGAATACCTTTGAACAAGTCTAGAAGGGGGGGTGAATAGACTTGTAAGTATTCAAAAACCTTTTTTCAAAAAATTCGGCTTATTCAGAAAACCAGCAGACTACTTGAAGTAGTCTGATTTTGAAAGTAGTGCGCTGTGAATAGTGCGGAAACGTTTTGAATGAAAATTGGCTTTTAGGTGATGTGCACAATTAAGAACAAAAAGAAAACAAAGAG
>JAPKLY010000141.1:833884-885333 GCA_026898435.1 Prunella vulgaris | reverse complement strand
CTCAGCTGATCTGTCTCCTCAGCTGGTGTATCAGTCTGCTGATACTTGGACCTCAGCTGATGTGCAAGTCTGCTGGTGTGCACCTCAGCTGGTCTTCTTGACTTCGTCTGGATACGTCTTTTATCCATGGTCCTTGTCTTGTCTGCGACGTGCTCTCAGCTGATCTACTAAACTTCTGATGTCAGCTGATCTTCTCTTCAGCTAACGGCTGATATTAACTTCTCTGATGATCTGCTCTCGATGCTCCAGTGTCAGCTGCTTAAAACTTCTGTCTTCTAAAGTCGGCTAAGTCCACAAGGTCTCAGCTGGTCTTCTCTTCTATGATAGCTTCGGATCTTCTAGGCAGCAAGGTAGGTTCCCCCTCACTTGAACCTATCTAATCCTAACTACTCATCAGCTGACTAACATGTTCAGCTGGTCCTATTACAAGCTGATTGGTTTATTATATCATCAAAACATCTAACACAGAAATCCTAACAGCTTATTTCAATATGTAATTAATAATTTAATAAAATTTTATATGAGAATGTGTAACTTTTTCTTTTGAGATCGGGAAACTTTAATCAGATACAACCTCAAACCTCATGCTCTCCTAACTTCAGTTTCCTAATCATTTCTGGAATTTTCGATCCTTGCCATCAAGAGGCTGTGGATTTTCCAATGCGATTCTTGCCATCTCATGCGACGCCTGATTCCTAGTTCTTGGAATGTAGTAAACGGCTCTCACTAAACCTTCATCCTTGAACTCCTGAATCTTCTTAATTATGCCTTTATAATTATTGTCGCATTTTTCTTGTATCGAATTGTTTCCACTACTTCCATGGAATCCGTTAGCAAGTCAAAAGGACCCATCCCATTCCTTGCAAACCAGCATATTCCTTCCTTTGTTGTTGTTAGCTCTGCTCCAAACGCATGTTGGGTAATTCATTGCTACATAGCCAATAACTGCAGTGTTCTTGTCCGCATTCACCGCTGCATCTACTGCCAGTGCCTGGTATTTTGGGTCCCTCAAATTGTAGTGTATTGTTGCCATGAACCTTCTATCCTTATTGATGCTTGCCATCACTGCATTTGCCATCTGAAATCCCCTCAAGTATAGAGGTGTCCATTGTGCATTAAGTTCCCCTTTGTCATCCCTCTTTATTTCCACTTCTTATGTCTTGTGTTTTTCCGCACATCTTGCCTTCCATATAGCCCACACTGTAGTTGCTAGTAATTCCATATCCTTCTTGTCTATTCCATGAGCAAGATATTGCACAAAAACTTGCGACGATTGCCATCCCTTAATCTGTTTAATTTTCTGCCATAACTTCATTTTTTTCCAGTTTCCTTTAATTCTCACACATGTAAATAAGGCATGGATAGTGTTTGCCCCTTCTTTTCCACATAGGAAACAGGCTAGTGAGACTAGGACATGATGCTTATAAAGGTTTCCTTCCGTAGTGACACAATCATTTAGTACTTTATACATGAATATTTTGACTTTGGGTGGGAAATTTAGTTTCCAAATGGTTTTCCACCATTGCTGTTAGTGTTGTATGCTGCTGGGGCTGGAGTCATTTTTAACTTCTCCTTTGTTTCCATCGCTAGTCGATATCCCGATTTGACCGTATAAAGACCCTTGCTTTCTTCATTCCAATATCGTGTGTCATTTTCTTCATTTGTTTCTATTTTAGTTGACAAGATCGCCTCAGCCTCAAAGTGTAAGAAAGTCTGCCTTACCAAATTCTCATTCCATTTTCCATCCACATCAATATATCTTGCAGCAGTTGAGCCACTTGTTAATCTGGTGATGAGTTTTCCATTTGGTAGCTTTTCCACCTAGCGATCTTTGTAGATTTGTACACTTTTTCCATCATAAACTTTCCATCTCAATCCTGCATTGATGATGTCCATACTCTAGTGTAATGATCTCCACACAAAGGAAGGGTTGCTTCCAAGTCCCGCTTCTAGGATGTCTTCATGCTTAAAGTATCTAGCTTTAAATAATCGTGCAACTAACATATTTAGGTTTGAAAGTAGCCACCAAACCTGTTTGGCAAGCAGTGCCTTATTGAAGGTTGTCATCTTTCTAAATCCCATGCCTCCATCCTCTTTCGCCTTACATAAATAGTCCCATTTTTTCCACCTCATTGATGCTCCATTTTTGTTTCTCCCCCACCAGAATTTGGCCATGATGTTTTCAATGTCGTGGCATATGGAGAACGGAATTCTAAAGCATGACATTGTATAAGTTGGCAATGCATATAATACAGATTTGATAAGTACTTCTCTCCATCCTTCCGAGAAGTCCCTGAATTTCCACGTTTACACTCTTGCCTCCGCCTTTTCCCTTAAGAAACCAAACTGGAACCTCATCTTTCTCATAGAAAAAATTGGGAGCCCCAAGTATAGGTCTTGTTTCGCTCTTTTCCTTACGTTGAAAAGATTTGCCACTCTTTTGATAATTTGAGGCTGTGTGTATGGGCTAAAAGTGATGGTAGATGTAGGATCGGCTGCGTTGAGTAGAACTGATGTACTATCCTCGCAAACCAACACGGGTCTTTTCTAGCGTGCTTATGTCCTCACTCGCACGCACCCTGAGAACTTCCCAGGGGGTCACCCATCATGAAATTGCTCCAAGCCAAGCACGCTTAACTTTAGAGTTCTTTCACAATGGGCACCAGAAAAGAAGATTAACCTTGTTGGTATGAGTAGTACAATCAATTCCTTTGAACCCAATATCTAGCTGCAACTCCACAAGTTCGAATGCCTCCGCCGGACTCGGTGCACCTGCCTACTCTGCCCGACTCGGCTGGGCACACTGTTGGACTCGGTGCACCTTGCCTAATCCGCCCAACAGTAGATTTCTCATAGTTGATCATGTGCCTTGATGCTTTCTCATACATGGTCAGTGCCCTTTTTAGACTCTCACAGCTGTTCTTGTTGGCTTTGAAGAAAAATAAGCTATCATCTACAAAGAATAGATGCGAGATAGTTGGGCATTGTCTTGCGATGGTGATTCCCTCAATTTCCTTGGTATTGATTCTATGTTGTATTAAAGAGGAAAGTCCTTGAGCGCAGATAATGAAGAGGCATGGTGAGAGAGGGTCACCCTGCCTTAATCCTCTTGTTGGAATCAACTTTCCTTCCACTGCTCCATTGATATTGAGGGAATATGTCACTGACTCTACACATCTTGTCAAGAGTTCCACCCATTTTTAGTTGAATCCCATTTTCCTCATTATTTTCCACATGTAATTCCATTCAACCCTATCATAGGCCTTTGACATGTCTAATTTCATGGCTGCATAGCCATTTTTGCTTCTATTATTTTTTAGCCAGTGTAGACACTCAAACCCAATCAAGAAGTTGACTGTAATTAATCTTCCGGTACAAAGGCACTCTGGCACTCATCTATTATGTGATCCATCACCAGTCTTAGCCAATTTTTTATTGCTCTTGCGATGATTCTGTAACTCACATTGCAGAGACTTATCAGTCTGTAGTCCACAACTTGTGTTGGCCTCTTCGTTATTGGTATTAAGGTGACCAGTGTGTTGTTCCATTCACTTATGTCCCCATTGTTGTTAAGAATGTCTAGGGCTGCCCTGGTGACATCCTTGCTAATCACCTCCCATGTTTTCTGAAAAAAAGATGTTGGCATGCCATCGGGGCCAGGTGCTTTGTTTGGATTAAGTTCAAACATTGCCTTTTTCACCTCCTCTACTGTAAATGGCTGACTTAGTTGCTCATTCATTTGCAAGTCCGCCTTGGTTTGAATATGGCAAATCACTTCATCAATGCTTTCTTGGGTAGGATGTTGCGTGCTGAATAAACTTTGGTAGTAGTTAATGATCATGTGTGTTATATCTTCCTGTTTGTTGATCCATATTCCTGCCGCATTATTCATCCCCATGATTGTATTGGTCTTTCTTCTTTTTGTTGCCTTTCGGTGGAAGAAGGTTATGTTTCTATCTCCCTGCATCATCCATTGTGTTTTAGCTCTTTGGAACCAATAAGTTTCTTGTTGTTCTTCCAGTTTATTAATTTCCTTTTCCAGAGTTTGGATATCTTCCATTTTGCGGCCTGTGCGCTAATATTCTTCCCACAAAAGTTCTAAACTTTGTTCAATCCTCTGGATTTTTTTCCTGATGTTTCCCATTGAATTTGCAGCCCAACTTTGCATAATGTTGTTGCATTTTTTTATTTTCCCAGGTAAGTCTTTTACCTTTTTTGTTTCTGTCCATGACTCCTCCCATTTGTTTGTGAAATCTTCTTCCATGAACCATGTATTTTCAAAATAGCATATTTTTTGTCGTGGTTGAGGTTTACAGTGGTGTACATTTGAGAAGGTGAGTTTAATTGGCCTATGATCAGACCCAAAGAAAGGCATATTTTGTACCTGAAAATTTTGAACAATATCAAACCATTCGCTATTGCCCAGAAAAAGGTCGAGCCTTTCTTGAACGCTTTTCTCTTTCTTTCTTCTATTTGTCCATGTGAATTTAGGACCCTTGAATCCCAGGTCCTTTAGTTTGAGATCATTAATTGTGTTTCTGAATTCAAGCATTTGTGAGAAGTTTTTCTGCTTACCTCCTTTATTTTCAGAACTATTTAGAATTTCATTAAAATCTCCCGCAATTAACCATGGCCGCGTTTGTATCATGTTTTCATTAGATAGTTTTCGTAACAGTTCCCATGAGTGTTTTTGGAGTACCGAGTTTGAGTTCCCGTAAAAGCCTGTCAGTCGATAAATCACATTGTCCACATCAAAGTTTACATCTATATGGCCACAAGAGTAAGAGAGAAGCTTAACATTTGCCATTCCATCAAAATACATTATGATGCCATCAGAGTTACCTCGAGGGTTAACTCCAATGCATTTCTGGAAATTTAAAAAGTGCCTCCAAGAGGTCCCAACATTAATAGTTACTTTTGATTCTAAAACAACTAAGATAGATGACTTGTTTTCAGCGACCGGGCAATACAGATTCTGGAATGTACGTTGGTTGCCAAGGCCACGTGCATTCCACGCCAAGATGATCATGGTTGTGGGCGGGCCTGAGTGTTCTCAAGCTCCACCTTCCCCAGTTTTACCTCAGTGTTGTTGCTCTCCTCAACTGACTCCTCGCTTTTTGGTTTCTTTTTTTTGGATTTTTCCTTGCTTATGCCTCCTTTATTTCCCGTTCCCCCTCCCTCCTTTGCTTTCTGACCCTTAGTCTCACTATTTTTTGTCTTTGGTATATGGCCCGTTTTTGCCATTTGTCCTCTTTTCCTTCCTCCACCACTTGCAGTCGTATTGTTGCCCTCCGCTCCCACTTTAAAGATTTGTGGCTGCACTCCTTACATCATAATCGGCATTTGTGGGAGCCAAATAGGTGCAGGGTTCATGTTGACATTGAATCCATAACATGTTGCCATCCCTCCCATTATTCCTTGCATACAGTAGTCTGCACTTGTTAATTCCATTGTTGGAGGCGCTGCAACTCTCTTTCCCTTGTCCAGCAGTTGGTCCTTGTTGGTGAACTCCTTCCCTTGTGGCTCTGCAACTTTTAGTGTTGTTATGTTTTGGTTTTCTTTGATGTGTATCCCCTTTGTTGTGGCAGTTGAGGCTCCCATTAGTTCAGCAAAGCTCTGGACTTTTGATGTCCCCTGCTTTGACGTACCCTCCTGCACTGATGGTAGAGCCAATGGTTTATTCACTCCCCTCTATTTTTTTGGGTATGCAGGGGTGTTGGTGGCGCTGGTTGATCCTCCCGCCCATGTAGTCCCCGCTCCCATGGCCATAAATGCTTTATCTATTTCAGTTTTAGATAGCCCCTTATTTCCTTTAGCTCGTAACCATGGTGGAAATTATTTCACCGCGGATAATCCTAACTCCATGGCCTCAAACAACAACCGACAATCCTTTTCCACATGATTTAACTTTCCACACACATAGCAGAAGGATGAGAGTTTCTCATAACTGAAGAAGATTCTTTTTTTCTCATATTGGATCACAAGTGTTGTCCAACGATTCAATGGTTTTGTGATGTCCAGACAGATCCTCGCGCGTAGGCAGTTACCCCATCCTGTTGACTCCATTCCTCCTTCAACCTCAAGGACCTCGCCTAAAGCTTCCCCAATCTTTAGCCCTACCTTCTTCGTCATTCAGTTGAATTGCAGCCCATGGATTTGTACCCAGAAGGGTACCTTATCCAACTTGAGGTCCATCGGTCGGTCATTGCCTGCAAGCTTCTCAAGCACCATGAGGGTCCCATTTATATTCCACGGTTGATTGTGGAAGGTCTTGGCCATTTCCGCTGCACTGTCAAACTCATAAATATAAATCCCATCTCCCAGTGATGAAACCTTCAGTGGTTGGTCCAGCTTCGACACTTTCTTCATCACCGTTTGAAGCTCCTGAGCCCTAATTGTTTTTCACATCACAAACTTCCCCACTAGTGCATGTCTCGCTTTAAGCAAATCTTCCTCTTCAATGGTGATATCATTAGTTTCCGCTTCCGAGAGAGATAATTTCCCCCACATTTCACTGAGATTGGCCTACATTTGGTTCCACTACTGTGTGATGTTGCTTGTTTCTATGAGAGTGAAGAACTCTGGTGGGATTGTGTGTTCTTCAAAAAGCCCTAATGTCCATGTAGATATAGCCATGAAATCGGCCAAGAGGAGCGCAATCGATGCCTAGTGAATCTTACTAGCTACCCTATGCGTGTGGAAAGGGCCACTAGAATAGGCGGTGTCTTACACCTGACTGGTGGTGAGGTGCCGGTCGCTTTCCCCAATGGATTTAAAGATCTCCGGTGATGATGAGGAGTGTCACACGTTCCAAGAGAGAGAAAGAGAAGTTAGATAGATATATAATTTTTAAATAAAGTTTTTAGTTATTTTGCTGAAGTATTTAGTATGAGAATGTGTAACTTATTCTATTTTTTCAAGTAACATATATAAAATTAAAAAAATTAGACATAAATTATTTTAACGGTTAGACCGCCGGTCCAATCATTTGGACCGGTCAAACTGGGAACCGGTGCTCTGTCTGGTTTGATCACCGTCCGGTTATGAAAACACTAGATAAATCATTACCCACATAGAGATAGTTTCTTGGCGATGCCAAACGAAGTAGTTCATAAGCCTTTTCCACAAATCGATGATGTGGAAGCAGCTTGGGGCTTCTGTCTAGTTGGATACTTTGCTGCCAAGTTTCGAAGCAAGACAGCCCTCCTGCAACTTCTTGACTCCTGGAAAGTCAAGTACAAGTATTATGCACATTCAAGTGGATGGCTCATATTTAAGTTTTAAAATGCATAAGATAGTGACTTAGTGCTCAATGGGGTTCATACTTTGTCTTCGGTAGGCCCCTACTGTTTAAAACCATGCCCACATGCTTTGACTTTGGTGATGAAGAAATCAGTTCCATACATGTATAGATAAATATACCGGGGCTGCCTCTTGAATGTTGGAATGAGACTGCCTTGGGCAAGATCATCTCGAAGGTGGGTAAACCAATATCGACAAATAAGCTAACCTATACTAGAGATCTTGTTGAGTATCACTTATCACAAAATTGGGATATAGAAAGGAGATTATGCATGAATTCGTCTACATAGTAGATCTCGTTAACTCTTGTGCTTCAAATCAGAAGGGTTCCAACTCCTCTAGTTACACCAAAGTTATTGTCACCAAATATAACATACAGACCATTTAATGCAACAAAGTTCAGGAGGAGATGCTTCTTAAAGATCATGTATTTGGAGCATCTACTGTCAATTTACCAGACATCATTATTTAGTTCTTCTTTCGCAATTGGGCTGATGTTTTCCTGAAATCAAGTTCAGTTTTTAGGTATCCTAATATTGGATTTTGTTTTGTTAGTATCCATTTTAAGAATCCATGGGTATAGGTCATTCTTAAAGGGATTAGGAGACCTTTACTTTTTCCCATAGATATCCACAAAGATCATCTCCTTCAAAGGATTTCTCTTATGGCGGTGCTTAATGACAGCAGACTAAAAAGTGGATTGCTTATAAGGGTATGATTGGCTAGAACAATTGGATTATTCATATTTGATAGCCTTAGCTAGTTAAGCAGATTTAGGCACCTTAAATGTGACATATGGCTAAAATAGTTCTACTTGAATTGTCTTTTCTGAGAAGGTCTAGGCTGATCTTTCCTTTGCTGATTTTGCTAAAGCTTTCTAGACTCATCATAACTATGAATAGGATATCTTTTTACCCTCTGGACTGTTGAGTGTTTCCACTCTTCTGCCCAACTAAGCTGCCGTCTCAACTGGCCATTTTCCATTATGGGAATCTCTTTTAAGTTGTGTCTATTTTATTCCTTGTGGAGGTTTTGGCTTGGGATAACCAAGACCATTTTTATCATGCACATACTGAGATGAGGCAGCTACAGATGACACATCTATGTTAGCTTTAGTCAGCTACTCCACCTTCAGCTTCAATTGACCCTCATTTTCTTGTTTAAGTCAATTCTGTTAGAAAAGTTCATCAAACTTAGCTGTTAATAGCTTCTGTTATTCACTCAAGATTAGATTTCAGCAAGCAACTTTTCTATCAGCTATTCCTACTCCTCATATTTATCTGTTAAGTCAAAAGACTCTTGGGCTTATGAAAAAGTAGGCTTAGTTGACTAATCAAAAGACTTGTCTTTGTCCTGACTCAGCTTTCAACTTAGAGTTCTTCTTTTCTAGTAATTACAGACTTGTAGAAAGGATTGGATATCGGATAACATCTACTGCACATCTGGCTCCAAAGAATGGGTAAAAGATCAGGATATGCTAACAGAGTGGGTAAAAAAATGAGAAAAAAAGATTTTTAGTCCCATAACTTATTAAGTGTCCACTTTTGGTCCCAAAAATTTTAACTTTTTGATTTTGGTCCCGCAACTCTTAGAGTTTGTCCAATTTTAGTCCCCATTTTTATCGAAAAAGTGAAAATAATATTTTTTTTTGCCATGCACGATGCACATGGTGGTTCAATTTGGAACTTTCCGTCATCCTTGCTGATATTTTATTATTTTTATAAGTGTTTTAGTAATATAGAAAAAATATGAAAAAATACAAAATATATAAATAAATAAATTATTTGGCACCCACGTTAGTAAAAGTACCAAAAATTTCCAAATTCAACCACAACATGCATTGTGCATGGCAAAAAATGACATTATTTATAATTTTTGGTAAAAATGGGACCAAAATTGAACAAAAACAAAGAGTTAAGGGACCAAAATTGAAAAATTAAAATTTTTGGGATGAAAATCGGACACTCAATAAGTTATGGGACCAAAATACTTTTTATCTCTTAAAAAGATTGTACCTCATCTTACTTTGCTATGAGACAAATGTCATCTTCTGATCCTGTCACGACCCAATTTTTGCAATCATAATTTATTCAAAACAACAGCGGAAATAATGTTTATAAATAAGACATGACATAAAATTTTCACTAGAAATGTTATAGGACTTATCTTAAATTATATAAATTCTATACACTCAAAAAATAACATCAATTCAAACTAAATCATAAAATCATTCAATGCAAATTAAGTAAAAATAAATTCAATCTAAAGACTAAAAAGATGAAATAAGAAAATTTTAAGAAAATTCAATCCACCATGCCTCCACTGCGCACTCCACCTTATTCTTAATCTGCAAAATGTTATGAGAATGGGATGAGCAAACAACAAGCTCAGTGGGGAAAAATATTTATCACAGTTAAATACAAAACGTAATCGGAATCATTATCCCACACACAATCTTACCCATAGCTGTGTTAGCTTTGCCAACCATAATTTATATATGTTATAAGGCATTTTTCCCGCCGAACATAACATATTACATAGCTAAGTCATAGTGTGTTATACTGCCTTTACCCCGCCGAACATAACATATAACAAAGTATTTCATAATAGCAAGTTGGTGCAAATAATAACAATCAATCACATATAGTATACAAAAGTGACACCATAGTTTAAGTAAGAATCCCCACCTCAAGTCTTGATAACTCGTAATCACATGAATGAGTTTTAAAGAGTATAGTCCACATTACTTGTTCAAGAAAAGAAGAATGATTAGCGGCTCCTGGATGAGACCAAATATTGCTCTTGCCAAAATATTTTATTTGGTTTATGTAGTATGAAAACTTTAGTCTAGGCAAAAATGACTAAAAGATAATTAATTGACATATAGAGTGTGAGTGTTTCTTTTAATAACATAATTGCGGAGATTTCCCAAAAGAATTGGCTGACTTTGAGTTGATTTTAAGCATGAATTTTTGACTTGAAGGATTTTGCAAGATTTTAGGAGCTAATTTAGAAAACATGTGGAAGAAGTTGAATGAATAAATAAAAATACGATCATGGTTTTATATAATATATATATATATATAATCAAAAGCAATAATGATAATAATAGATAACATTTATATCTATTTAATCAAATAATTAGATAATGAAGTTCTTAGTAGTATTAACAATATACAAAAATAATAATAGTAGAAGCAATAATAATAATAATAATAATAATAATAATAATAATAATAATAATAATAATAATAATAATAATAATAATAATAATAATAATAATAATAATAATAATAATAATAATAGTCATAGTAATTGCTATATTAATAACAATATGGCGTTTGAAATTTTGAGGTGCTACAGATCCAAAATTAGATGATGATGCAGATGATTGAGTTTACTATTTTTCCTTCTTCTTAAGCAATCAAAAAGCTCTCTCTCTCTCTCTCTCTCTTTTAGTATCAACTGAGGGCAGTTATAGCTATAGTGCACTTGTTTGTTGCATGTGAAACAAACGTTATCCCTACTTCTTCTTGGACAAAGTTATCTTCTTCTCTTAGGGACCTGCATTAGGTTTTCTTTTCTTCTGACTTCCTCCTACTGTCAGAAGTGTTCTAGCTTCTTCTTCAAGAGTCTTCCCTACTCTTCTTCCAATGGAACTTGTACTCTGAGACTTGTTATTCATTCTATCAAATCAGCATAGACAACTGTTCCTTGAGGCTCAAGTCTTCAAGTGGAGAAGTCTTCTATGATGTGTAAGTTGAGATTGAGAATGCCACATTCTTGGCTGCAGATGAGGATGTGTTTTTATCTTCATTATCTTCCTCTTATAAATCAAACTCATTGGCCTTCAGATGAGATAGAAGGTTATGATGACTTATTTCGATCTTTATTTCTTTTATCACGGTGACCTTCACTCTCCACCTGTTAGTGAGAGATCTCAAAAATTTTTGGTTTATTTCTCTCTCAGAGTACTCCTTCCCTAGGGAGCTATATTTATTCAGAATGTTCATCAATCTCATGTCAAGCTGATCTATGGTCTCATCATCTTTCTTCTTGAAAGCATCAAAGGAGTGGAGTACCTACTGCAGCTTGTTCACTTTATTTGGTATGTACCTTCACACATTAGGGATAACTTCTCTCACATCTCCTTTGTTACCTTCACACATTAGGACCAAGCATCCTCAGCCTAGCCCACTGCTCGAGGGCATGACTCGAGCAGTGAGCAACAAGCAGCAAACAACCATGGTACGTGAGGAAGAAAGCGGGAGATATGCGCCGAATTAAATCTGGCACCAATAATATTTCCTCAAGAGAAGCGTGTCCAGCTATCGCTATGAGATTGGTCGAAATAGTTGTAGGAAGCGCTCACTACCTCCATGATCTATGGAGACTGCAGAACGTCGCTTGCAAGCAAATGGAGGCCACCGAACACGTGTCCTCATGATAGCTCTAAGAAACATATATAAATAGGCATCTTAATAGCACAAGAAACGAAAAACCATTCTATTTCTTGTATTCAACATTCCTTTGCTCTTCATTAATACAAGAATACACATATTCAAGTTCAAGACCTTGCAATAGAAGGCTAGGGAAACCTTGGAGTTATTTACAGTTCATATTCTTTGTTATTATCATTCCTATCAACCAATAATTATATTAGAAACAAACATATTACTCCCTCTGTACCCCAAATTCATTCCCACTTTTTATTTTCGTCCATCCCCCAAGTTAATTCTCATTCCTCTTTTAGAAAATATTATTTTATTATCACGCTCATAAACAATCACTTTATTTTCTAGTGTACCCCACAATTACTCCACAATATCCTTACTTTTTTAATTTTATTTTATTTTTCTTAAAACTCGTGTCCACACAAATGAAAATAAATTTGGGGGACGAAGAGAGCAGTATTTGTAGATATAAAGTTGCTTTTTGCTAAGGGTAAAAGGATCTTTTCTACTTTGTGGAGGAATAGTAAAGTAGGAAATATAGTGGTATGTGGTATATAATTATAAGTAAGTAATGTTTTTAAAAAATAAATTTAAAAATATATTATTGTGTTCTTGCTATTTTTAGTAAGAGGAAAATGTAAAAAATTAAGAAAAATGGATAATCTAAGTCCTGTAGAGAAAGTAATAAACACTACTCACCTATTGAAAATATGATGTACGGTTACTCCCTTACTTCCACCATTAACTAATTGGGGCTTCACTTTGAATTGGGGGTTGGGGGAAGGGGAGGGGGGAATAGAAAGAATAAGTCCCATCTGCACTTAGTGCATGGTGTAATAGTTGAATTAGTGTGTGGTCCAATAGTTGATGTTGTTTACACTGAAAAGTGAAAGTTGATTACAATGAAAAGTTTACATATGAAATCAATAACAGTGTAAACTTTTCTAGTGTAATCAACCTAGCTTCACTTTCAATATACATATTCAGCTTACATATTTCATTTTAAACAATTTTAATTATTGAGTGATTGCACCCCTGCACCAGTTGTATATGAGACCTCCTCTACAGTACAGAAAAATATCATTTTGTAACTTTTTCTGATTTTATAGATAGATATGAAAGTTTTTTACTTTATCAATTTTGAATTTTTTTTTTCAGAAAATTTTGAATTTTGATCTAAAAAATTACAGAAAATTTGTGGTAGTATTAAAATGATGAGCTTAACCAAAGTAAGAATAATATATATGCTTTGACCCTCACCTCACCTTAAATCACTCAAAATTGGCCATAGGAGTGGACAAATTTCACAATTTTGAAATCGCGTATCATAGGGTAGATGTAATTGAATCATAAATTTGATTGATGACTTTTCTTGCTAGATGGACACAATTCAAATAAGAATGGTGACGAGTGGCGACTGTCAATATAAAAAAATTTGAAAATTTTCCTGTCACAATTTTAAAATATCAGAGAAAATGACGTAAAATTGATAAAATAGAAATTTACAGGACTCTTTATGGGCTCGAAAAAATTTATAGGATCAGTTGTGATTTTTCTCATTCTTAGATCAAATGAAAGTGATAATAATAAAGGTAAGTTACTATGGGGTGCTATTTCTAAGAGATGTTTGTCCACACACTCCTAAATCCTTATTTAGCCCCAGTACTAAAAGTTCAATTTTATTTACAAGTGTGCCATTAATGTGGGGTGGTATGGGAGGACTAACCCACAGACAATTTCAAATTAGTCTCTCTCTCTCCTCACTATCTCTGTGTGTGTGATTAAATACGATAACTCATTTCAAATTTTCAGAAACAAAAAACTATCACTCCTTTCTCCTGTCTCTCTCTTCTCACTCTTCTCTCCCCTCTCTTCGGTGGAAATCTGAAACTGGCAAAAATGGCATCTTCGATGGCAAGTTTTCTTCTCTCTTCGATGGAAATGACTTATTTCCTCCCTCTTCTTGTGCCATTGAATTGATCCCAGGCGTTGTGGACAAAAATTGTGGTTGTCTCTCTCTTCATTTATAGACGAAATCATGGCGGCCCCTCTCCCCATTCTCTCTCGATGAGTGTGTCTATTTACTACTTGAAACACGAGTCACCATCGCCCGAGAACCATTTAACACTTGAAACAGACTGTCATTCGTCGTCGGACCACCCAACATGATGCCTGAAATCACCTAGGCATTTTAGGTGATGGAGCCAATCTCCAAGTCCAGATCAATCTCTCTCTCACAGGTTTCCTCCGCCGGCCGATCGTCAGACGCGAAGTCTTCATTTGGTGTGGTGACGCTTTGAGATAGGCAAACGTGTGGTGGTTCACGAAGGTAAAATAATAGCGGCAGTGCTTTGGAGCAAAGGGATGCTGCTTTGTGGTGGATTCGGTTGGTGTTGCAAATATTTTTCATGCGTGAATTGAGTTGTGATTGTTATCGATTCAGGTGGTGGAATGGAGGTTTCCGGCGTCGATCAAACATGGTACATAGTGGTGTGGCTGCTGGTTTTAATTTTCGTAGCGGTTTCCATGGCGGTAAGGATTTGGGGCTTCTCTGCGATTGAGCATGGAGTCTCAGCTTTGGACGCGGCTTCTTCTCGGCAGTGTGATCAATTAAAGGCAGATATACAGTGGCATGAACCAGTGGTTGTAACAAAAAGAAAAAGGTTTTGCTGTTTCAAATTTTTGTTGTTTCAATTTTTTTTCCTGTTTCAGATAAAGAACATTGAGAACTTTTAAACATTTTTTTTCATTTCCTATTCAATTTGAGAGAGAGAGCTTGTTGAGAATATTTATTTTTCTGATTCAATTTTTTAGAGTCCCACATTTATGGATCCTCACAAGGGCATTTGTAATTTGGGGTACCGTGAAGTTGAACTTGTATGCAACTTATAATTGAACTTATTAATTATTATATTTGAACTTATATTTATTTTTTTGTACTTATAAATATTCTCTTGTAAATCAGAAAGGCATTTGTGATTTGTGATTTTTGGTATCGTGAAAAAAATTAATGAATTTGGGCACATTTATAATGGAACTTTAAAAATTAATATGTTTGAACTTTTACTTTATTTTTGTTTTGCACTTTTAAATAATCCATTGTTTGACATTTTTTCTATATTACAATTAATTTTTTTCAATTTTTTTTTTCTATGAAAATTAGTATTATGCATATATTTTTTTATGAATTTCATGTAAAAAAATATAAATTGTTATTATACATTAAGTATTGAACATTAAAAATTCAAATTGTTATAAAAAAAAAGAGAAAAAAATGAATTGATAAAGTATAATATTCAAATAAAAATAAAATTGTAAAATACTAAAGTGAATATAAAAATATGAGTTGATTTGATGGGAAGTGGAAATAGACTTAGGCATTATTAGGTCATAAATAGGTATGTGTATGCTAGTAGTAAATAGGGGGAAAGGGTCTTCCCTCATAGTAAAGTGTCTTAAGGTTGTGTATCCCATGGACAATTTCCCTAATAATAAATATATACATATATAGGAAATTATCATGATTAAATAATGAAGAACAATAAATAATCAATAACAATATTTTCTCTTCTATATAAAATAATCGATACACATTTTGATTAATAGTATTTTTTTTCTCTTGTAACTGTTTTTCAATCATTCTCTCCACCAATCATCTTTTTTGTCTCATTTATATTTAAATTGAAACACAATATTACTGGTTATAGATAATTCTCCCTACAAAATATTCCAAGTGTACATAGGGAAAAGACATGTGTGCAATAAAAAAAATGGATAATTACAAGTAAGTGTACAATTCTAGCATCACTTTAAAATTGGTTTACAGATTCAAATTAATTACAAATGAGTTCACTTCCACTTTTTAAAAACAGGCGAGTGGAGAGAGAAAGTGGGAAAGAAAGAGAGAAGGAAAGAGAGAAAAATAAAGAGGGGAAAGAGACGGCAGTCCGATGAGGCGACTGTGAGGGGCGGCGTGGAGGAAAGAAATACGCGGGCCTCCATGGGTGGAGGAAGGTAAAGTCATAGCTTAGATCTGAAAAGCTCTCCAATGGGAGGATTGGCCGGTGGGTTCGCACTTAGTTGTTGGCGTGGGGCGGCGGTGGAAGAGAGGGGGTGTGACGGTTGAAGGGGCGGCGACTATGGCGACCATGACCCTTGATTTGTGCTTCGATTAAGCGGTCATGCCCTTCGATTTTCTACCAAACGATGGCGACGGCTATTGGAGAGTGTGTGATGGCGATGCCGATTGGTGGGGTACGACGGCGACAACAAGTGGAGGGCAATTAGAGTCACTGCAATCTTTGCTGGGAGACAGAGGAGGTCTAGATATTCTTGGTGGTCTTCTCTATGTATTCATAAGCTTAATTAATTTGTTTGAGTTCACAGTTTCTATTTACCTTTCTAATTTAAGATACATGACTTTTTTTCCTTCATATGTTAGACTCTAAACTCAATATATAATGGGTGACTTACATATAGGTTCAAAAAAGTCACTATATTTATAAATAGGTGTTGTGCAGAAAAAAAAATGTACTTCTGTGCAGAAAAAAAATGTGCTTCTGTGCAAATATTTTGAACTTATTTGTAAATATAGTGACTCTTTTGAATCTATATGTAAATCATCCATATATAATTTATGCAAAATGATCTAGTATTTTCCTCTATTTTTGATAAAGATCACATCCTTGTTAATTTGTTTACGTTTTATTATGAATTTTATATTGTGATGTAGATGCATATTTTCAAATATGTGCTGCAATTATAAGGAAGATAATTTCCTTTCAATTTTATTAATGTGAGTTCGAAAAATGTTGGTCAGATTTTGGTGTAATTAGGATTGTGCAAAATGTATTTTACTTCTGTACAGAGATTATTTAACGATTGTGCAAAGTATATTTCGCTTTTGTGCAAATTAAAAATTGTAAATTAATAATTTATGCAAATTCATTTGGTTTGTTATGCAATCTAATTTGGGCCTGTTGTGCAAACGTTTTTTTTTTTTTTTTGTGCAAACGATTTTTTGTCTATTGTGTAAACAATTTTTTGCTGTTGTGCAAATAATTTTATGTGCGTGTGCAAACGATTTTGTACGTGTGTGCAGATTAACCTATTTGTAACTTTGACTTTTTAATAAACTTATTTTAAAATTTCTCTTAGACAATGAACCTATTTGTAAGTTTCGGAAAAAAAATCCTAGTTAGCTTCTTCTAATCACCGACCATCACTGTGGAGTATTTGTGGAGTAGATGGCACACAAGTCACAAGGTACAAGTGATGGCTTAGGGTCATAGACTGCCTCTTAAATGGGGTGGTCCCAAATAGCATTGACTTGTATATCAAGAATTTCAACTAAAGATGCAAATAAATGTTGGACCATTTTTAGTCCTTTTCAAGGGATCTGGCTACCACAAAATTGAGATCAATATCAAACAGGAAAGGGAAATGGTGGGGTAAAGGCAGTAATTTTGTTGGCCATAAAATTGTACCACAACCGATCAAAGTAAAAGAAAAAAAAAATCCTAATCATTAATTTATGAGGATTAATTGTTTTAATAAATATAATTGATAAGTAATTATTCCTTTTTTTATATGAAACAATCGATCCAATCATTTTTCCCTTAAATAATGCATCATCAAAAATATTACGAATCCTTGTCAAATTATTTTTGATAATTCAATATTCCCTCCAAAAATTAATTAAATCAGAAATTAATTAAATGGAGTACACATTTTAAGCTAGAGCATTTTACGTTATGTATAGACCAACCCTTCAGAAGTTAATAATAGTTTGGAAGTTATGAGATTTAGGGTTCATTTGGTTAAATGGACAAGATAAATAACTCAAGATAGATTAGGTAAAATTATAATTTAATGATTGTTATTTGTGAGTTAAACAGTATATTTGGATTGATAGATTAAGATAATTAGTAATGTAAGATAATTTTATTTTGAATGTTTGGATTGTAAGATTAATAAAAAAATATATATCCAATTGACAATTTTGCCCTTTATACCATAAATAAAAATAGGAAAAAGTACAATATGGTTCAAAAAATTGACAAAATTACATATTGGTCCCGTGCAAAATATATATATATATATACTACCGTGCAAATTTTTTGAACCAATTTATAAATCTAGTGACTTCTTTAAACCAATATGTAAGTAACTCATATAAATAAAGTGAATTATGATTCTCCTTTCCAATATAACATGAGTATTTTAGTAAAGATAAACACAATGAATTATTATCATATATCTTCCCTAAAATAATATTATCTTTCATTTATAAGATAATTAAATTTTAGTTTTTGGCTTTTTATTAATCTTGGACTTTTGTCCAATAAATCAAACATCAAATTAAATTAAACAATTTAATTTATTTTAGTTTATTTAACGAACCAAATGAGATTTAGAGATACGGGCGCACTTCTAAATCAAATTAATTATAGCTAACTGCCCTGTCAATTTTGCCTATATTTCTTACTTCTCTTGGCCGGTCACATTTAACTACTAGAAAGCCTCTATCAGCTGGTATCAAGGTTGAAAATATCGAAATCGATGGAAATATCGAGGTCTTAAATTTATGGAAATGTCGATGGATATATCGATATCGAATATCGATATCAGTAAGTTTAAAAATTATAAAAAATTTAAGAGCAAACATTTAATACATAAATTTAACAAAAGAATTTAAAAAATTTTACAGTTGTGACAAATTTATATACATACACTATGTTTTTGGAGTTTTTCCCAAAATTCATCGATATTTTCTCGATATCTTTCGATATTTACTCGATATCTAACGATATTTGGTTTAATTTGTGGAAAAAATAAGCGATATCGATATTACAGGCCGATATTTACCGATATTTACCGATATTTTTCATTTTTTTAATGAATATTATGGAAATATCGTTTCTACCCAATATCGATATCAGTGACTACAAAAAATGGATATATCGTGGATATACCGGGGAAATATCGGGATATTTTTATCCTTGGCTGGTATTAGTTAATACTGCACGTGCTTTGAACACTTTTTGAAGGGCAGTATTATTCTTCCTTTTTTTCCATCTAATTTAATAGTAGCGGATTTTTCTCCTCCAAATTTATTCTCATTTATCTGGACATGGATTTTAAGAAAAGTGAGATAAAATAGATAAACTAAGGATATTGTAAAATAATTATGGGGTCCACCAGAGAATAAAGTGATTATTTATGAGTGTGATAATAAAATAATATTTTCTAAAAGAGGAATGAGAATAAATTTGGGGGACGGACGAAAATGGAAAGTGAGAATAAATTTTGGAGACGGAGGGAGTATTAATTTCATATTCACTTTAATATATATGGAGGTCTACTTGCTATGAGAGGTTTTTGGGCAAGTGAGATTTTAGATTATCCTAACTCGGGCTTGTTTGATTGGGGTAGTGAAGATTGGGAATAGAAACAAATGAAAATTATTTCTATTAAAAGTGTTTGGTATTATTTATTACATATGAATAAAATCATAAAAATATAAAAAAACAAAAAGGTAATCATTAATTCTATAATAATTAATCTCTTAATGATACTCCTTATCATTCACATTTTAAATTCATATCAAACACTTTCATATTTTAGTTCTACTCGCTATTTTAATTTTTGAAGCAAATCACTACTACACAATTGGACTTGTAGAGCTGTACTTGGAGAGCTTTTGTCAAAACCCCTCTTCAAGTGTCCACTTGTAATTTCAAATAGTTTTCTTTCTAATCTATTGTAACTATATTTATCTATGTTGACACTCCACAACCTACTAACAAAGAAAATTAAAAATTCAATAAAGACAGGCTACCAAAAGCTTGCACAATCATGGATTGTGAGTTTTAATTGAAGATTCTTGTGCCACATGACATGACACAATTTAATTGGATGTTTTCATATTATTTAGATAGAATTTAAATTTTCAATTTAAGATATTATTTGATATATATATATATATATCAAAATTTAAAAAAAAATATAAATAGATATAAATATTAAAGTATTTTAAAATACAACTATGTTCTCTCTCTTATATCATTTTTTTATCATTAATGATAATTATTAGTAATTAGAAATTAGTTCACTAAGTTTCCAAATACTCCAAGAATTATCTCAAAGCCACCTTATATCTCCCTTAATTCGTTCCCAAAGGGAATCGAACCAGGGTCACTCACTCAAGTGAGAAGCACAGTGGTCAGGTGAGTTAATCGATCTGGTTCTTTTATCTCCTCATTTGTTTCATTTTCTAATTATTTGTCTTTAATTTGATTTATTTATGTATTGCAATGTTATGTATTTCAACTCTTGTGATATTTAATTTTATTATTGAAATTATTATAATTTTTAAGTATATTATAATTTTTTATTATGAATTATGATTATAAATTGTTGGTCCCGAAACGAGTATAATCAGTGTATGGGGGGAATACACTGATGTCAGATTTTCCCGAAATCTCAGGAAAATGCTCTTTCAGACTTAGTCAGGAAGCTCCTGAAAATGTTCAGTCTACTGATGGTCCTCAGGGCAACAGGGACGGATCAGCAATGAACCAAAAAGGCTAAGTCAGAGTTGTGCTCTCAGAAGTTCAGTAGAGATAACAATCCTACTGACCGCTCGGAAGCTAGTCAGTTGGGCTAATATCTCAGTAAGCTCAGTTTAGTGCGGAATGTGAGCCCTTAAGTGTTTACTTGTTTTAGTTCTGAAAACTTATCAGTTTGCTTAGTGAACACGTGGTTAAGGCTGGTGCACAGTTTACTGATCAAGATGACAAGTCAGTCCTGATGGTTTTTCAGAAACAATGCAAGTATGCTTCAGTTTAATATGAATGAAAGTTTATGATCCTAAGCAAATAGTAAATCAGCACACAAGGGTCTTTTTAACGTGGTTCGGAGATAACTAACTCCTACGTCCACGACCTGATTGAACAGGAAGCTATCCTCAAAACCCTGAGGATAGGTACTTGGGTTTTACGTGCCAAGGGACACGAGTAGCCAACTTCCTCTCTAAGGAACTGACCCCTGGGTGGTTTTACAAGTCCCAGTCCTTCCTACCAACCAACTCACAACCTGAGGGGTTTGGTATTCACGTTTTCCAACTATTGTGTATTGATACTTCTAACAAATTTGTTCTTAGGATAGGATCAATACTCTAAGCAAAATACAGAATAGATTCCTACTACAACACTAAGGAAATTTAAGGTTTCAGAGTGTTGCTTAAAATGAACTTTGAGTGCTTGGAATCTTGAGAGTTTCTCTTGGAAATTTCCCGTTAGCCTTGAATGGGAGCAAGGCATTCTGTATTTATATGGAGGTTTGAAATAGATCCGTTGGAAGTGATCCGTTTCAAACCTTCCTATTTAGGGTAGGTGCAGAAGTTGGTTGTCCTTGTCTGACAGAGACCATACCTAGTATGGCAAAGTTTCTGATCCGCCGTCTGCACCTCTAAGAAGCATTAAATGCGCTCAGTCTCCGTACATACGTGTCGCCTTCTTACTGGTCACTTGTCCAACGGCTAGTTTGTCGGCATTGACTTTACTGAACCTCGTACATTTATAACTCTGATTTCCTTGTTCTTTACTCAGCATAAATGTTTATCTTATGTTGGAGACTCTGACATTCTTTCTGCTTCATCAGACTTCCATTCGCACGTGTAACCTTTGGGTCTCAGGACTTACAAATATCAGGTTAACTGATACTAGGCCTAAGTCAGGACTTATGAACATCAGAAGGACGTTCAGCCTGATCAATGTTACTTGTGCCCTCAATGATAGAGACTTCCATGAGCATGCTTAGTTTACTCAGTTCTGTCAGGATCAGTAGACTTCTTCAGGATGGCTTCTAGGCATCTTCAGGAGTCTTCCTAGGTTTTCAGGTTCAGCTTCAGGTTGATCATCTTCAGGACGATCAACACCTTCAGGGTTGTAACAGCTTCAGACTTCAGACTTCAGGGACGTCTCCATCAGTCTTCACTCCTCAACACGTTAACTGTGAATAGAAAAATATATTCTAACCTATCTAATCCTGAGCCTATCATCCTGATGAACTATACTTACGCAAATTCATCAAGGGGTTTTGGGATCTAATCAAAACACTTAAGATTGTCCCAACAATTTCCCCCTTTTTGATGATGCCAAAACCCTTAGAAAAATCCTACCATCTAAACAAGTGACTGACTTATTCAGTATTCAGTTCAGGAACCTATATCAGGTCCTTAGTTCTAAAAGATGGAAACAGGAAAGGGTTAGTACAGTTCTTGATAAAGAGCAGAAAAGTAAATCAAGAGTCAACGAGATGTCTCAGGAATAAAATAGTTTCATTGATAAATAAAGAAGTACAAAGTATCCTGAAACTATTACAACTGATATCCCTGAAACACTAATCCTGATTCTACTCCTCAGTCTTCATCATCCCACTTCATCAAGGTCAGTCCATACTTCACCAGGACCCTCAGCTTCACCTCATGGAATTGATCAGGATCCTCAGAAACACCGTTGGTCTGAGCTACCATGGCGATTTCAGCTTGAATGGCACTACGGTTGAGGTGATAATTAATTCCCATCATTGGTGGAATGTAGAAAATGTTTTCAGGGGCTTTGATATGATATCCTGCCATGTCGGCGTATCTGACGATTTCAGCCCATAGTTCTGGGTAGTGCAGGTCCATCCATTCCATGAATACTGCATTCTTATCATGGCCCTCGCACTTCAGCCAGTTCCCATAAACATAGTACTTCTCCACAAACTTTTTCTTAATCGGAACCCAAGTCTGATTAAGTTGAGGTGGAATGAAGCTGTCTACATATTCGTACAAAAAGGGTCCTGTAGGCTCACCAGCGACTGCCTTCTTCTTCTGACCAGCAGCTTTCTTCTTCACTGCACTCGAATCTGGTTTCTTCTTCTCAGTTTTCTCCTTCTCCTTCAGGGCATCAAGTTGTCCCTAAAGTTTTTCAATCTTTGTATCATAAGACCTGACCTTCAGTGCAGTTTCCAAAGTAATCTGCTTCTGTTTCTTCTTCGTCACCACCAAGGGATCATTGGGATAAAGTTGTTCCTCACATTCCTCCAAGAGTTCTTTCACTTCTTCAGAAGTCGCCTGTTTCCTCTTCTTCTTATCCTGAGTGGGAATTTCAGGATCAGTGGCCTTCCTCTTCTTCGAAGTGTCGAACTTGGGATTTTTCTTTCCTTCCCCCTTTTTGGCAGCATCATGGGAGTCCTCTTCCTTATCCACTTTAGCTTTGATGTCATCCAGCAGAATCCCCTGAGAAGTAGCTTGGTCAGTTACCACCTTCAGGTCGGAAGCCAGTGCATCAGTCTTGAGTGTACTTTCAGTGAGGTAGGTGTCGAATCTTGACTTCATGGCAGTCAACTCCTTCTTCTGATTCATGCACTCAGTCATCAGATTGTTGAAGGATTTGTTCCATACTTCGTCATTTCCCTTCAGGTTCTCACTGATCTTCCTCAGAAGAGATGCATCCTCCGCCTGGGCTTCCTCCCTAGACAAACCTCTGACCTTTGCCTCTTGCCCTTGCATTGCCTCAGCAATCAACTCCCTGATCCTTCCATCCATGTTGCTGAGAGCCGAGTCTATCGTGCTTTGACTTTGGCCAGAGATTGTGGCAAGTTCAGTAGATCTCTGGGTCACCATGCTCAGGAAGCGATCAGCGTCTTCCTTCCTTGCATTTGAGAATTTCTCCACCAGCTTTTTGTGCTTCTCCTGCTGATGGTAGACTTTGCTGATGATGCTCCGACCCATCAGCGAGAGACCTACTGAAATGGTCTTGTTCTTCCTCTTCTTCGCCTTCCTCTTGGGCTTCTGAAGAACCAAGACTGGGGTCTCTCCTGGAGCCTCAGCAGTCCCGACCCCGGGGAGTGCTTCATCGGCCGGTGCAACTGATCCTGAGCTTGCACCTGCCCCGCCGCTTGGAACTATCGCCAGTTCCATGGAGGGGTTGGGATGAGGGTTGTTGCCACGAACTACCCTGATAAACTCATCTTTAGTTATTACTTGGGCATAAGTTCGAAGACCAAACCTGTCAAGGATGAGTTGCTCCTGATCCTCGAGATACTCCACTCCTTTAGCTTCGATCAGGGAGGCAACTTCAGTAATAGATACCCTCTGCATCATAACCAAGACTCTGAGCTTCACCATCTCTTCAGCATAAGAGGGATCCAAATCTGGAATATGCTGACTGACGAACCGTTTGGCTTGAGAATTTGCATCCATCTCGAAGGGTGTCAGTTTTGGTGGTGGAGCAACTTCTTCCTTATCTCCCTCCTGATGCTCTCGGGTTCAGATTCAGCATCATTCGAGATTGACCATTTCCTGCCTTGGACATTCTCCACATCCTCATCCTGGAGCTCCTCCTAAGCCTCCATACCCTCAATCGCCTGATGCTCTTCATCTCCAGTATCTGAGCTCCCTTGTCCCTCCGGGACAACCTCCTCACCATCATCTCCCTCTCATACCTTCTCACTTCCTTCCTCTTCCTCCAACACCTCCACCACAACTTCTCCACTGGGCTCAACCTGAGCCTCCACTCTCAGATCCTGCACAACTTGCATAACAGGATCTTCTTGAACAGGCTCTTGGGTAGCCTGTTCCCCCTCAACTGTAGCATCCTCCTCCTGAGGCATGCTCATATCTTCTTGAGCCACCTCCGGCTCAGTTGGGATTTCAGAGATGAGAGTTGCTGAAGGTGCTGCAACTGACTTCTTGTACTTGGCAGCTGGAACGGTTTTGGGTTCAGGTGTGTCTGATTCAGTCTCGAAATCATGAAGTACAGTCTTCCTCTCAGAGACCTGAAGACCCTTCACCGTTACTCGCTTTGGCCCTGACTTGGCTGGCTCCTCCTGAGATGAAGAACTGGCTGCCTTGCCCTTTCCTTTCCCCTTCGAGATCCTCTTGATCTCAGTGTCCTTCATCCTTTTGATCGTGTCAGCAGCATTCTGATATAGAATGTGCTTATCCGTGAAGTCCTCCGAGCCCTCCATATCAACATCACCAAACCTCAGTCCTTGGAGCATCACTGAGAGTTTAGAACCAAAGTGAGGGTTCTTGGTCAGGATGATCTGATCTCCTTTCCTCTCCACCTTCTTGCCTTCGAACACCAACTTCTGGAGGAAGTATTCCTCCCAGTCCACCTTTGCGTTCTCCACCACTGCTGCCATAACCCTGATCTTGGGCTGAGACACCTGCTCCAGCCCTCCTACAAACCCCATGATACTCTAACATACAACTTCAAACATTAGCTTGTATACAGGTTTGAACAATTTCTTGTTCATTTTTCCAAATAATTTCTGGGGCACGATCAGGTAAGTATCAGCACACCCTTGCTCCTTACCGAACTTGTGCATAGCAGCATCTGACAGTTCCTCATCAGCAGTGGAATGAGGAAGGTTATAGGTCTTTCTGCTCAGTTCTCTCACGTTCACCTTCTCGAAGAATTGCTGAACGATCTTCTTAGCCTTCTTTTCCACAGTCCGACGAAGTGGAATCACTGATTCCCACTCCTCTGCATCATTCTCCTTTAAATTAGCGTAGAAGGCCACAATCTGATGGGCACAAGTCTTAGCAGGCTTCTTAGAGATAAAATCCAACAATCCAGCAGTGTTGAGTGCTCCATAGACTTGATCCAACTCTTTGATGGATGATCGATGAGTGAAATCAACCAACCACTCAAAGGTTACCTTCAATTCAACAGCTGAAATGGCATTGTGGAATTTCTTCACTTCTGAGTCAGTCATGAATGGTTTAGTAGTGGAAGCCATAGATGCTAGAAAAGATAGAGAGATTTGCAGAAATGTTGGGTTAGGAAACTATGAGTGCTCAAATTATGTAATGAACACAAAACTTCCTTTTATACCCAAGGATTCAGTTTTAATGGACGGGATTGATTAAAAGCCTTTTGAAATTCAACGGATTAGATGAAGGGGTATATCCGGAATAAAACTTTACCAAATTTCAATTTTCAAAGTTAATAATTCAAACTTTATGGAAAATTGTTCCCGCCTACGCTTGCATTAAATGCGTGTCAGAGGAATGTTTGAAATAAATACGCATTTTGCATTTAATAAAAACTGAATAATAAATGAACAGCTGGGATGAGAGTTAAAAACCCTGTGATTGATGTGGTGTCAGACATGATCAGAAGTGATGCAAGCAAGCCATAACTAAAGCAAAGGTTCAATAATACATACCAGACAGTCAGATATAGAAATCTGACTGATACCTCTGAGTCTGATCAGGGTGACAAGCCCTGAGCTCTGTGTCCTGAACCTAACTCTAATCTGATCCTGAAGATCCAAAACTGATATCTGTTCCCCCTGAAAGCCATCCATCTATTTGCAATTGGATCCTGAGTTAGTCATCCCTCCTGACCACTTTGTTCACTCCTGAACTGAGGTTCATACTGAACCATCTACTCCTGGGTCAAGAAGTCCTAACTCTACTTACAGCTCAACGAACCTGGTTTCAGGCAAAGCCTTAATCAGGATGTCAGCTCTCTGCTTGTCAGTAGGGATCCTCTCCATCCTGATATCCTTCTTCTCAACATGATCTCTTATAAAGTGATGCCTGATGTCTACATGCTTACACCTTGTGTGTAAGACTGTGTATTGGGATATGGCAATGGCACTATTATTGCCACAATAAATTGGGACTTCAGTGGCCTCTATTTGGTAGTCTCTCAGTTGTTGCTTCAACCAAAGGATCTGGGAGTAACAACTGCCTGCCGCCATATACTCAGCCTCAGTAGTAGACGTTGTAACACTGGTTTGCTTCTTAGAAAACCAAGAGATCAATTTACTCCCTAGAAACTGACATGTATCTGTAGTTGATTTCCTATCAAGCCTACAGCCTCCATAATCAGCATCAGAATAGCCAGTCAGTTCTAGGTTGTCATCAGAGGGATACCAAAGTCCTAAATTGACTTTACCCTTCAGGTATTTCAGTATCTTTTTGGCACTCTCTAAATGACTTTTCTTCGGATGAGACTGATACCTTGCACAAACTCCGACTGCATAGGTGATGTCAGGACGACTTGCAGTCAGGTACAATAAAGATCCAATCAGTGCCCTATATTCAGTCTGATTCACTAAGGTCCCCTCCTTGTCAGGATCCAGCTTCTCATTTGTATTCATGGGAATACGTGAGACTTTGCTGGTCTGAACTCCAAACTTCTGAATCAAGTCCCTCGCATACTTGGACTGATTTATGAAGATTCTGGAGTCAGATTGCCTGACCTGAAGACCTAAGAAGAACCTTATCCTGACCCCCTCATTGACATCACCAATGATGTCAGCCAATGAATGATCATCTAGCCACCGCCTCCTGCTGATGGCTGCACTGGGAGCTGCTGACGTTCCCTCGCCTGATCCTGAAATGTTAGTCTCGACAATAACAGGCAAAGAAATAGGAACGAGCAAGAACAGGGGATACTGATTCATTTCCTGAGGGTTGACTAATATCAGGGACATTGATTCCCCCTACAGTGTTGGACTCAGTAAGTGTCTCAGGTGCAGAAGCATCATCACCAACAGTACGTACCTCAGGTTGAGTTTGTGCCTCAGTCTGAGACTAAGCATTCTCCGAGGCTGGGGCTTGCTGAGGGTTGGCCTGAGGTCCATCCTGATCGTCATCATCATCCCATCCCTTGGGAGCATTCACCATTTTGATCTTGAACTCAGGATTCTTCAGGCTTAGTCTTGTCACCCTCTTGGTAACCCCCTCAGTGTCAGGACTCGGAACCTCCTTTCTACGCACTGATGCAGTCTCATCAAACACAACATGAGGTGTTTCTTCCGCACAAAGGGTCCGACAGTTATACACCCTGAAATCTTTGCTGACTGAGGAGTATCCTAAAAATACTCCCTCATCAGACTTGCTATCAAAGGCTTTAAGCTGGTCTTTCCCATTGTTCAGGATGAAACACTTACACCCAAAAATATGGAAATATGAGATGCGAGGCTTCCTATTATTCCAAGTTTCATAAGGTATCTGAGCATGTTGTTTGTTCAGCATAGATCGGTTCTGAGTGTAGCAAGCAGTGTTGATTGCTTCAGCCCAGTACTTCTTGGGCAGTCCTGACTCAGCCAACATGGTCCGGGCAGCTTCCTTCAGGGTCCAGTTTCTTCTCTCAGCTACCCCATTCTGCTGAGGGGTCCTGGCTGCAGAAGTCTCATGAGCAATACCAAGGTCAGTACAGAAATCAGTTATAATTGAGTTAATAAACTCAGTTCCCCGATCTGATCTGATCCTGACGATGCTCTGACCCTGTTCAGTACTTAATTTCTTGAGTAACTCTGGAAGCTTGACCTGAGTCTCCTTCTTGTTCAGCAAGAAAATGACCCATGTGTACCTGGAATAATCATCAACAACAACAAGGGTATATTTCCTACTATTAATGCTGACAGGAGTAATCGGTCCGAAGAGATCCATGTGCAGGAGCTGAAGCACTCTGTCAGTTGAGAAGGCATCTTTCTCCTTGAATGAAGCTTTAGTTTGCTTGCCTTCCTGACATGCTCCGCACACGTGGCCTTTGCTAAAAACTTCATTAGGTAGACCTTCTACAAGAGAAAGTCGAGAGATTTTGTTAATAATCTTGAAGTTTAAGTGACTCGGGCGCTTATGCCAAAACCAACTGAGTTCAGAATAACTCTTAGCAACCAAACAAGTTTCAGGAGAGCTGCTCTTAAAGTCAGCAAAATAAACATTCCCTCTCCTGACACCTGTAATCAGAACCTGCAGTGTAGATTTGTCTTTCACAAGACATATATTAGATGTAAACTCTAAACCTCGAAGGCAGTCTTCCTAAATTCTCTATTGACAATTATGATTATTGGAAATTCAGGGTCCTTGCACATCTCTACTCCATCCATGATCAGATGCCCCAGGTGATTGAGCATGGTCCGATCAGATTTATGAAGAATCTTCAGACCACCTGGCCCGTAGCTGGCAATGTCCCTGTTTCGGCTGCCAGAGATGAGCCTGTGGAGAGGTCCGCACTTTCATCTGATTAGATTAAGCAAGTCGGACTGGATAATGTTGCGAAGAACATTATACTCCACACCGTTTCTTACAAAAACTCGGTTAGGCTCATGCATCTGACTACTGCGAAGGAGATCTGGGATGCACTGAAGGAGATGAGTGAGGGCTCAGATAAGATCAAGGAGAACAAGAGAAATCTTGCTATCAGGAAGTTTGAGGCCTTTCGAATGTTGGAAGGAGAATCCATCGATCAGATGGAAGCTCGGTTCATTAAGATGATGAACGAGCTAGCAACCCTTGGGAAGGACTTTCCCAAGAGGGAGGTGTCGTCTAAAATCCTGAACTGTCTCCCTGAAAAATGGGACACAGGAGTGATCTTGCTGAAGAACACTCAGGACCTCACAAACATTCCTTACTCTCACCTATTCTCAGAGTTAAAGGCTCTGGAATTCGACCTCGATAAGAGGAAGAAGAAGGTCGCAGTCAGTGAGGAGGTGAGTGATGAGAAGACACCTGAGAAGGAAAAGAGTGTGGCTCAAAAAGCTACTCCTGAACCTGAGGCTGTATCTGGCTCGAAATCACTCAGAGATATGAGCAAGGATGAGCTAGCCCTGGAGTACATCCTGATAGCACAGAGATTCGAGAAGCTGAACTCTCGTTTCGGTAGGTATAAGAAGTTTTATACTGACTCCCATGATCGCAGGTATTCCAGCCCAGCTCTCAGAAGCTCAGTAGAGATAACAATCCTACTGACCGCTCGGAAGCTAATCAGTTGGGCTACTATCTCAGTAAGCTCAGTTTAGTGCGGAATGTGAGCCCTTAAGTGTTTACTCGTTTTAGTTCTGAAAACTTATCAGTTTCCTTAGTGAAAATGTGGTTAAGGCTGGTGCACAGTTTACTGATCAGAATGACAAGTCAGTCCTGATGATTTTTCAGAATCAATGCAAGTATGCTTCAGTTTAATATGAATGACAGTTTATGATCCTGAGCAAATAGTAAATCAGCACACAAGGGTCTTTTTAACGTGGTTCGGAGATAACCAACTCCTACGTCCACGACCTGATTGAACAGGAAGCTATCCTCAAAACCCTGAGGATAGGTACTTGATTTTTACGTGCCAAGGGACACGAGTAGCCAACTTCCTCTCTTAGGAACTGACCTCTGGGTGGTTTTACAAGTCCCAGTCCTTCATCAGATCCTCCTTCGTCTTCTTGTAGCCCGCAGCAACCTGAAAAGAATCAGGCCTCAGGTACCCATCTTGTATTGGGTCCTACAGAGTCAGCCATACCCTTCGGGATCCAGATTTGTTTAACAATTCTGATGGCATCAGAAGTGTAAACATGTCTCCCTAAAATATCAACATACACTATCCTCTTCTTCCTTTGTGCCTGGATTGATTCCTGGGGGCGGGGCTCCTGTTCCTCCTTGGTCTGGGTGCATTGGGCTGAGGTCTGTCCTGAGAAGGAGCAGCTCGGGCCTGACCTCTAGGCACTTGAGGTCTGGCCTGAGTGTTATCGGAGTCAAGTCTCCGATGCCTTTCAGGGGCCATTTAGTTTGTCCTTCTCCTCTCAGGATTGGGACGCTCCTGATGGGCCATGTGCCCTGTCTGAGGCCTCTGGACCTCAGTAGTCCTTGGCCTTGCCTGAGGCCTCCTCTGACCAGAATTCATTCTACCCTGAGCATTCTGAGGCTGAGCCTGAGAAGTGCTTGGGGCAGAATTCTTTCCAGCCTGAGGATTCCTAGGCTGAGCCTTGGAGTGTCTTTGGGCCTTGGAGTTTCTTTGGTCTGTCTTCCTCGGCTCAGGATGAGGAGCTTTGGCCTTTCCCTTAGGTTTTGGGCCTTGTTCCTCAGTCCTTTGCCTGACAGGTTCAGCAGGCATTTTTTCCTTCCCTTTGCCTTTATCCTGACAAGCAACACTGGGGCCCTTTTCGTCAGTTTGGGCAGGGACAAACCTTTTCTGAGAGTTGCTTCCTGAAGCACCTCTCTTCTTCTTGCCCTTTGGGTCTTTAGAGGCATCATAGCCTAACCCATCTTTGGCACCATCGGTCAGCTGAGAGAAATTTGTTAACTCATCAACCACTTGGGAAGATGTGTGTAACTTCTTCAGCTTTTCCTCAAGGCACACATTTTCTCTTTTCAGGGCCTCAAGCTCAGTAGTGTACTGAAGCACCAGTTTCTGAGGAGCATTCTTTTTTGAGATCATCTCAAGATCCCAAGCAGTTTGCTCAGCACTAAGGCGAGCTTGCCACTCAGTTTCGTACATCCCTCTCAGAGCAATTCGCTCAATCATCTGTTGTTCCTGAGCAAGGAACTGATCAGTGTCACGAGTCTCAATCAGCGAGCTGATTATAGCATTGAATCTTTCAACCGCCACTGGAGTTTCATCATGCCTATTCCGGGCATGAAGCAACTCTTCCTGGAGGTTTACTGGTCTCAGTGTTTCCTCAGTATCCCTTACTCTGAGAGACTCAGATAGCCGATCATTCTCCCCACTTAGTTGTGCATTCACATCCACTGTGTGAATATGAGTCTCCTGCAGCCTTGAGAAATCAATTATCAATTGCTCTAAAGTGAGCTGAAGGTCGAGATCCCTTACTGAATCTGAGCTAAGCTCAAGTGCGTGATCAGGAGAAGAGTCAGAAGAACATACCTCATCATCTGCCATCAAGCAGAGATCATCATACTCCTCATCGAAGAAGAGTTCAGGGGACCAGCGTCCTGGGCCATCTGAATCTGAGGAATCCTAAGCAAGCGTAGCTTTCCGGTCTGATGCCCTGAGCTCTCTCTTCGCTCTCCGATCTTCTCTCTCTCGAGCACTGGTCATACTGATAATGTCCGGTCTTGTGGCAGTGGTAACACTGATCTACATCAGAAATACCCTTTTTGTCAGTGTACCTTTTATCTGATAACTCCATCCTGCTCCCTGATGATCGTTCAGGTTTGGAGCTGGATCTTCTGGGATCAGCATCATCTCTCCTCTTCTCATCACTGCGCCGCTCAGGCTCCTCTCTCTCTCTCCTGGAATTTGAACCCCTCCTTTCTTCCCTTCGGGGGCTCGATCTCCTGGAGTTGGAATACCTATGATCACAGGAGTCAGTATAAAACTTCTTATACCTGCCGAAATGAGAGTTCAGCTTCTCGAATCTCCGTGCCATCAGGCTGTACTCCAGGGCTAGCTCATCCTTGCTCATATCTCTGAGTGATTTCGAGCCAGATCCAGCCTCAGGCTCAGGAGTAGCTTTAAGAGCCACGCTCTTTTCCTTCTCAAGTGTCTTCTCCTCACTCACCTCCTCACTGACTGCACCCTTCTTCTTTCTCTTATCGAGGTCGAATTCCAGAGCCTTTAACTCTGAGAATAGGTGAGAGTAAGGAATGTTTGTGAGGTCCTGAGTGTTCTTCAGCAAGATCACTCATGTGTCCCATCATTCAGGGAGACAGTTCAGGATTTTAGACAACACCTCCCTCTTGGGAAAGTCCTTCCCAAGGGTTGCTAGCTCGTTCATCATCTTAATGAACTGAGCTTCCATTTGATCGATGGATTCTCCTTTCAACATCCGAAAGGCCTCAAACTTCCTGATAGCAAGATCTCTCTTGTTCTCCTTGATCTTCTCTGAGTCCTCACTCATCTCCTTCAGTGCATCCCAGATCACCTTCACAGTAATCAGATGCATGAGACTAACCGAGTTCTCGTAAGAAACGGTGTGGAGTATAATGTTCTTCGCAACATTATCCAGTCCGACTTGCTTAATCTGATCAGATGTAAGCGCAGACCTCTCCACAGGCTCATCTCCGGTAGCCGTAACAGGGACATTGCCAGCTACGGGACAGGTGGTCTGAAGATTCCTCATAAATCTGATCGGACCATGCTCAATCACCTGGGGCATCTGATCATGGATGGAGTAGAGATGTTCAAGGACCCTGAATTTCCAATAATCATAATTGTCAATAGAGAATTCAGGAAGACTGCCTTCGAGGCGCTTAGAACCGGATGCCACGAATGCAAGTTTTCAGAAACAAGATCTATTCAGCTAACCACCAAAAGTTTCTCCTTAGAAACTGTTGGTAAACAAAGTCAGTGGTCTTTTGAACCACTGCTCTGATACCACTTGTTGGTCTCGAAACCAGTATAATCAGTGTATGGGGGGAATACACTGATGTCAGATTTTCCCAAAATCTCAGGAAAATGCTCTTTCAGACTTAGTCAAGAAGCTCCTGAAAATGTTCAGTCTACTGATGGTCCTCAGGGGCAGCAGGGACGGATCAGCAATGAACCAAAAAGCCTAAGTCAGAGTTGTGCTCTCAGAAGCTCAGTAGAGATAACAATCCTACTGCCCGCTCCGAAGCTAGTCAGTTGTGCTACTATCTCAGTAAGCTCAGTTTAGTGCGGAATGTGAGCCCTTAAGTGTTTACTCGTTTCGTTTTGAGAACTTATCAGTTTGCTTAGTGAAAACGTGGTTAAGGCTGGTGCACAGTTTACTGATCAGGATGACAAGTCAGTCTTGATTGTTTTTCAGAAACAATGCAAGTATGCTTCAGTTTAATATGAATGACAGTTTATGATCCTGAGTAAATAGTAAATCAGCACACAAGGGTCTTTTTAACGTGGTTCGGAGATAACCAACTCCTACGTCCACGGCCTGATTGAACAGGAAATTATCCTCAAAACCCTGAGGATAGGTACTTGGGTTTTACGTGCCAAGTGACACGAGTAGCCAACTTCCTCTCTAAGGAACTGATCCCTGGGTGGTTTTACAAGTCCCAGTCCTTCCTACCAACCAACTCACAACCTTAGGGGTTTGGTATTCACGTTTTCCAACTATTATGTATTGATCCTTCTAACATATCAGTTCTAAGGATAGGATCAATACTCTGAGCAAAATACAGAATAGATTACTACTACAACACTAGGGAAATTTAAGGTTTCAGAGTGTTGCTTAAAATGAACTTTGAGTGCTTGGAATCTTGAGAGTTTCTCTTGGAAATTTCCCGTTAGCCTTGAATGGGAGCAAGGCATTCTGTATTTATAGGGAGGTTTGAAATAGATCCGTTGGAAGTGATCCGTTTCAAACCTTCCTATTTAGGGTAGGTGCAGAAGTTGGTTGTCCTTGTCTGACAGAGACCATACCTAGTATAGCAAAGTTTCTGATCCGTCGCCTGCACCTCTGAAAAGCATTAAATGCGCTCAGTCTCCGTACATACGTGTCGCCTTCTAACTGGTCGCTTGTCCAACGGCTAGTTTGTCGGCATTGACTTTACTGAACCTCGTACATTTATAACTCTGAGTTCCTCGTTCTTTACTCAGCATAAATGTTTGTCTTATGTTGGAGACTCTGACATTCTTTCTGCTTCATCAGACTTCCATTCGCACATGTAACCTTTGTGTCTCAGGACTTACAAATATCAGGTTAACTGATACTAGGCCCAAGTCAAGACTTATGAACATCAGAAGGACGTTCAGCCTTATCAAGGTTACTTGTGCCCTCACTGATAGAGACTTCCCTGAGCATGCTTAGTTTACTCAGTTCTGTCAGGATCAGTGGACTTCTTCAGGATGGCTTCTAGGCATCTTCAGGAGTCTTCCTAGGTTTTTCAAGTTCAGCTTCAGGTTGATCATCTTCAGGACGATCAATACCTTCAGGGTTGTAATAGCTTCAGACTTCAGACTTCAGGGACGTCTCCATCAGTCTTCACTCCTCAACACGTTCCCCCTGAACTGAATACCTATGAATAGAAAAATCTATTTGATTAGGGTCATAATTGCATGTTTTTGCATCCATTTCTATATGTTTTGATGTGCTTATGTTCATATTTGACCCTAATTTGGTATAAATTGTGCTATTAACCATTTTGTGGCAAGAAAATGTGTTTTGTAGTGAATACGAGCAAAAACCGGCAAAAGATGAGCAAGTTCGTAAAAGTTCAGAAAATGTGAGTTGATCCAATGGAGGCAAATGATATACCATGTCGAAGAGTTCGAAGAGAGGGTCGCAACGGAAAAATAATCGAGTCAATCAGAGCTCTAGAACTCAAGATATGAAGAAAACAAGAAGTCGAGGATCGATCGGACGAGTCGAAGCAGAGCTCGAGCGACCACAGGCCACGTTCGTGCGACCACAAGCCACGTTCGTACGAGACCCCTCTGGTTCGGGCAGCAAAGTGTCACACGAATGCTCACACGAGCCCGCGTTCGTGCGACCACCTGCTTGTGCTCGTACGAAGGCTCGGATTTCCAATTTTCGAAGGGCAGTTTTGTCTTTTCGCGCGTTTAATGAAGGGCATTTTTGACCAAGCATTGTGGGCACTATAAATACCTCAAGGATCAGATTTCCAAGGAGAATCATCTTCATTAGTTAGATCATTAGGTAGTTTTAGAGAGAGAGATTAGAGGTTATTAGTGGGTTCTTAGTTAGATTCAATCTTCTTTTGTCCATAACTTTTGATCCGTCCGTCGGAATTTCGATCCGTTTGTTCCTACGTTCTTCTCTCGATTCAAGCTACGTTTCTACGGTTCAATTTCTCATTTTTCATTCTGGATTAGGAGATAGCTTTTCAAGGTTTGATGCTTGTATTTCAATTCTTCAACATTTGGTAAGATTTCTTATATTTCATTTCATATTAGTGTTAATCATGTTTGTCTATGTCTTAATTGTTGATTTACATTTCCAATTAGCCATGGGCTAATCTTTTCTTGCATGGTTGTATGAATACTATGGTGAATTTAGTTCTTGTTAATCCTATGCATGAATTAGTGATCTTGTAGAATTAGTTCTCTTATTAATGACTTGTATGAATGTTTGGGTATGTTTAATTGGAATGTATGGCTTATATGATTAGCTATGAAATGAGAATTGAGCTATAAGAACCTTATGCATACCAAGTGTTTGATGTTTGGCTTGTATGACCAATGAGAATTGCATATTAGCCTAAGACCTCTTAATTGGAGTGTTAGGAGTTGTAGAGAGATCTAGACACCTAATAGAGCCTTAGCTTGTGTTGTAGAGAGATCTAGACACTAGTTGGTTTGACTAAGACACCAAGAGAACTTTTGCATGCTAGGATGGATAGGATTCTAGAGGAACCATAGTAGGATTACTTCCATGTACACTTCACCCTTGCTCACGTCTTTGAGGTGATAGTTAGGATTTACTATTCTTGCTTGATTAGTAGATAGAATCCTTGATGGTTTTCTTGCTTTCCTAGCTATTAGCCTTTTGTAGACATTCAATGCTTGTTTGATATCGCATCGTTTCCCTGTGTTCGATATTTAACTTGGTTAACTTACCGCGACAACAACGACCACGTTCACTTCCGTGGAAATCATACACGATTTTGGCAAACACTATTCTAACCTATCTAATCTTGAGCCTATCATCCTGATGAAATATACTTAGGCAAATTCATCAAGGGGTTTTGGGATCTAATCAAAACACTTAAGATTGTCCCAACATAAATTTTTAATATAATAGAATTTATCTTGGAATGTCTCATCTTGGAATGTCTCAACTCTTTTTTTACACTTTAAATAGAAAATAATTTACTATTACAAAAGTCAATACAATATACTTTTATATTTTATTATTTAACTTTACGCTCACATATTTTCTTTTTTCTAAAATTGTGTTCCCTGTCTCCTATAAAAATATATTGGGATAAAGGGAGTTGTTGATAGAATTTGCTAATGGTGTTTGTTTATGTGGCTATTATAACATATTAATCCTATCAAACAATAATCCAAGAATGTGTTCTTGGACGGATAATATAGAGAGAGAAAGTAGAGAGTTTAGAGAGAGAAAGTTGTTGTGTATTATGATTAAGTTGGAGAGAGAATGATACAAGAGACACCTATTATAGGTGTGCAAGTGTGAGGTGGCACCTTATGAGCCCATTTGGCTTTTGGTGTCGACGAGGGTTCTTTTACCCTCGTCTCGGTCCCTCACGATGCACCCTTTACAATGCTTATCCTACTACATATACATATTCAACACATACACCTGTTACCCGAATCCTAGACCTAGGCGAGCTTCGTTGCCTTGTGTTGGTTTTATGAACAATGTAGCGTTGGACTCGTGCTTGGCCTCCATGAGTAGGGGCGAGCTTCCCCTCGGGTGGACAAGCTCGCCTGTCACCCTCTCTCTTGGTGTAATTGGTCAGAGGTCTTGGCCTATCAGGAGCTTGGGCGAGGTTCTCACCTACTTCGCCGAGCTTCCCCGTGTTAGCCTTGATCCAGATTGATGACGTAGCTCCTACACAAGCTGGCGACCTTCTTAGCCTTGAGATAATTTTGTGATTGTTCTTGGATAGCTCGCTTATCAACATTTGCCCCCCAGCTCGCTCGCATCATGATATTTCTAATGTGTGGGCGAGCTGATTTGTCTCTGTGGACGAGGGCTCGAGTGATGGCGAGCTATCTCTCGGTAGGACACCTAGCTTGCTCGCGAGCTTCATCATGGCGGTTTGGACGTCGACGTGGAGCAAGAATCAAGGCATCGTGCACGCCTTTTTAGGCCTCAGTTCCCGTGCCCCAATATGGCTAAATTTTCAAATTTTTGCATCTGGGTCCTCGAACTCCCTGAATATTGAACCTCGCCCCCATGTCTATAAATAGGTGAGGGTAAGTTCATTCTTCACATTTACACTTCCGAATTTCCAGAGCAATTTCCGGCGATTGACTTCCTTTGCTTCCGACGGAGTTTTGGGTATTCTTCAAGGTAGAACACCCATTTTTCTTTTTTCTTTCATTCTTTTCTGCAGATTCCTCTTGTTCTTTTTCCTATCTTCTCAAGTTTCTGGAAACTTTGGATGTTTCCGGTGACCCTTGGTTTTCCCGATAAACTTTGTACCGAAACTCTGGCAACCGAACCTTTTGAATTATTCTGGAACTCCAGAACTTTGTTGTAACTATGTCGACCCAATCATCGAGCGAGACCCTTACAAACCGTAACCCCAAAAAGCGACCTATGGCTGAAAATGAATCGATTCCTCAGATAACCCAAGTAATGGCCGGCTCCCTTTGCGAGGCGGCCTCAGTAGCTCGCCCACATTCTGGCGAGCTTCTCAGCGAGGTCCGATCCGATTCAGGGGAAAAGGCCACCAACTCCGGCCAGAACGAAGAGTCCTACCTCCGCGAACTCTAGTGAGGTTTCGTGTTGGCCTCCAATGAGGCCCTAGCCGAGGATGAAGAGGTTGCCGAGGCCGCTGGGGAGACTGCCGAGGTCGATGAGGAGGTCACCGAGGTCGGTGATGAGGTTGCCGAAGTGGGTGAACGACAAGGCAACCTTGAAGAAGTAACAATGGAGTGGTTCCGCTCCATCGAATTTCTGGAGCCTCAATTGATTGAACATCAGGTCCCCGCTGATGTCATTCATCCATTTGACTGGGAGGAGTACGTCGCCCAGCACGTCGCGAGCTTTCCTCTCCCCGGGCGAGCTTTCCGGGACGCGGCGAACAAGTCAGATTACAAAGCAAGCAACGTTCAGAGTGTCATCACTGAGTATCAGCTTCCCCAGTTCCGCGAAAAATATCGGATCCCGCTTGATATCTCTTTGTATGCACCTCAGAAGAAAGAGCGAGCTAATGCACCTCCAGCCGGGTTGACAGCTATCAATGTTCATACCCTCGAAGCCGGGCTCACCTTACCCCTGCACCCGATCATCGGTCAGTTCCTGCTTGACAATAACCTCGCCATCACACAACTCACTCCAAACGCCTGGAGCAGCTTGTTGGCGGCGGCGGCAGTCTTTGGGCTGGAGGGATATGAGAACCGATTGACCACAGCCGAGGTCGATGCATTATTCATCGTAACCCGGCAAGTGAACGATGGAAAGGGGTACTACTACCTTAAAGCTCGCCCGGGGGAAAAATTTTTGGGGATCCTTCCGAACAAGATCCGCGACTGGAAGCAGCAATTTGTCTTCATGGGCGGAGATTCACGAGATTCTACTAGTTACTCCGGGGGAGGAGGACAAATTCCTTCCCCAGATGAATATGGGGAGGCCAGCAGTAGGTCGCCTACTTCGGTGTGCGTGGGTTGAATTAGATTTACTAATCTAATTCCCCTCTTTTGCAGGTTTGAAGCATCATAAGTCAAGTCGCGGCAAGCCCGAGGTCCCCCTCGAGTTCGACCTGGTGCGAGCTGTGTGCTATCTGTGGAGTAAAAAAGATCGGGAGATCGCCCATCTCAGCCAGCACCACTGCCTCAGACTTGCCGGCCTCCATACCTTGCCTCATCGCCTCGCGGTCTAAGGTCCCGCACTCCCAGGTTTCACAACTTACCGAAGCTCACCCATTAAGTGGGTAGCTCACCTATGTGTTAACCATCTTTCTTCGACTTATGCAGACAGTAGCTGGGTCCCCTTCCCAACTATTGAGATCCCGACAGCTTACAAAATCCTTGCTCGCCGGTTTACTATGGGTCCACCACGCCCCAATAGACTGGCTTTGCCCTTGACTCTCGCCCTAGAGGCGAGCAAAAAGGCCGAGCCCGCCTCGAAGAAGGGCAAGGTAGGCGGGTCCGGGGCTCAGAAAGGGCCGATAAAGGCTCCATCAAAAGCTAAGGCTGTCGAGGTCACCAAGGTCAACAGGGGTGGAGGGCGAGCTGGGGCCACACCCGAGCGAGCTTCCCACCAGTCCAAGAGACTCCACCGTGGAGACAGGTCCCGAGTGGGGGAGGATGATGCGTTAGCTCCAAGAGAGGTCGCATGGGTCTCTGCGATGATGAAGGGCCCGAGCACGTTGAGTGAGCTGACACAAGGTCGGCGCAAGGTGGATCGCCCACGCAACTGCTCCATTAGCGGTCGCACCTCTCCAAAGGTCGCCACCTACCCCGTGTCCCTTTGGGGTTCAAACCAATGATGATACGCTCCTGGGCAGGGACCCCGAGCGTGCTCAGTGAGTAGTTCGCCCTCCTGACCTCTATCCTCGTCGTTTTCTTATATTTTTTCTTCTCTAACTCCGACTGTTTTGACCTCGCAGCTATGCCCCCATCGCACACCCGAACAGGCACGAGGCCGTCCATGCTTATGAGCGATCTCGCTCTCTGACCTCTATGTGCATCCTTCCTCCGGGTCTTGCTCGGAATACTGTGAGTGAGATGCCAAGGTTTTGGTCCACTCCCCAGTTGGCGACCATTGAGAGCCAAAATCTGATAGAGAATGCTCGGCTCTCAATGCATTATGCGAGTGGGCTGTTGCTCGCAAACCAGAAGGTGATCGACCAAGCCACCCAGCTGGAGGAAGGTCGCCAAAAGAGGAATGAGGCCTACCTGAAAATGGCGGAGAACGTCGATAAGTTGAAGAAGGCTCTGGAGCTCGCCGAGGGGAAGGCGGCTGCGGCCCTGGCATCCGAGAGTAGCGCTCTCGATAACCTCGGCCAGCTTCAAAGACAACTCACCTCCATCCAGAAGAATGCTGATGCCCGAATTAAGGCCAAGGAGGAGGAGTTCGCCCAGAAGCTCGCTGACAAGGAGGGCGAGCTTACTCTTGTCAAGAGGGAGCTTGACTTGGAGTGTGGCCTATTCAAAACTACCGATGAGGAATGTACAAAGCTCAGAGAGGAGCTCTCGGCGAAGATTAACGAGGTCGATGAGCTCCGCAATGATGCATCCTCCGGTGAGCTTGGCCGCTGTGAAGGCCGAAGCTTCAGACAAGGGGTTCGTCCGGTGCTATGCCGAGGTCATTCGGACCATCTGGTGGGTGCGAGCTCATAAGGACGATGAGTTGAAGGCCGTGGTGGGCGATTTCAAGGAGTGCTTGGACAAGGATCCTTTTCCGGATGAGACGGAGTTGGATATCGGTGACCTCCCTGAGCTCGGGTGCCACTCAACTTCGTACCGGCGCGCTTCAAGGTGATCAACACCATCCCGGTCCCAGAGTTGAACATCGCCGAGGGGGAGGTCGCTGATGAGGAAGAACGAACCCCACACACCATGGAGCAACTCCAAGAGGCTTGTGGGGACGCGATGCTCAACCTCGGTGAGTTTGACACCAGCGGCTGCACTGGCAACATCACAATCATGCCGAGGTTGTCTCCGCAAGATTGCGAGATCGCCGGAGGGGATGTCGCTCCCGAAGTCACCAACTCCCAGGTCCCCGCCGAGGTCCCCGCTCCAACTGACCCCGCCTCTCCAGAGACCTGAAGCCTTTTCTTTGCTTTCCTTTAGTTTAGCTTTTTGCAGTGGCTCGCCGAGCTTTGTATAGCTCGCCCAGAAGGAGATTCTTTTTGTAGTTCAAAGATGGTCAGCTAGCCGACCTTTGTGGCTAGCACCACTACTTATACTTGAGAAATTTTTCAGGCACCATTTTTGGCTTGAAAATTCCTCAAGTATTTTTGAATGAAACACAACTCTTTTTTGTTCCAACTTCGTCTTCGCTTACATTTTTACGCTTACGTTATAATTTCAATTGGCTCGTCTTTGTATTTTTGGTACTTACTTGTTCGTCTTATTCTACTTTCGAGAAGCGAATTGTTCGTTTTATGTCACTTGAGACTACGCATTGTACATTCGTTTGATTAGTACGTATTCTTCGTCTTACACCACTTAGGGCCGCGAATTGCTCATCTTAAACCACTTAGGGTAGCGACTCGTACTTCGTTTAATTCACTTTGGGCGATTGGGTTTCACGAACCTTGCCTTAGACATTTTTAGTCGTCTTTTCGTGAATTTTTATAACTTATGGCAGTAGGCGCTTAGTGATCCTTTAAGAAGGATACCTTCGCTGACCTGGGGCACTTTGGCCTTTGCCTTTGAGCCTTTAGGTTATAACGTTAGGGGCCTTGGCCCTTGCGCATTATGAAGCTTTGATTAGTTGGACATTTCGCGAATCCTACTAACGGTTGGATATTTCGTGAACCTCCGAAAGGTTGGATATTTCGCGAACCTCTGAAAGGTCAGATATTTCGTGAACCTTCGAGCAGTTGGATATTTTTTCGAGAAAAACTTCTAACTTCATATAGCATCGTAATTTACACTGGTTGCCATCAACATTTCTGATGCGAACCTTCGGCTATTCTATTACAACATCTCGGTCTATTGATAAAACTTTTTTAAATACATCGCACTCCAGGTGTATGACGAGGCGTTGCCTTCTGCGTCTTCGAGGTCGTAAGTACCATTTGCCCAGGCTGCGATAACCCGGAACGGTCCTTCCCAATTCGATTCAAATATACCTGGTGGGGCCATCAATTTCTTCTTTAATACTAGATCCCCAACTTTGAACCTTCGGTCATGGACTTGGGAATTGTAGTACTTCTCCTTTCTACGCTTGTAGGTGGCATTTTTCATTTTCGACGAAGCTCTGGTCTCTTCAATCAGATCTTTTTCGACTGCCAAAGCTTCATCGTTCTTTTCTTCGTCAAACCCTACCACCTTCCAAGTCTTATTCTGGACTTCCATCAGTACTACTGCTTCAGTCCCGAATGCTAAAGCAAACAGCATCTTTCCGGTACTTGCTCGGTATGATGTTCTATAAGACCACAGAACCTCCGGGAGTTCGTCTGCCCAGCTTCTTTTCTTGTCTTCGAGGCGGATCTTCAATATGTGCTTCAAAATTTTGTTAACAGCGTCAACTTGGCCGTTCGACTGGGGATGGTATGGAGTTGAGTAGTGCTTCTTGAAGTTCCACGAACTACAAAAATCTTTCAACTTTTGGCCGTCGAACTGCCTTCCGTTGTCCGTGATCATCGATTGCGGAAGTCCAAACCGGCAGATCAGGTTCTTCCATATAAAACCGATCATCCTTTCCTACGTTATTGTTGTAAGCGACTCAGCTTCAGCCCACTTAGTGTAATAGTCTACTGCTACAACAGTAAACTTTACACCGCCTCTGCCAGGTGGGAATGGGCCGATCAAGTCGATACCCCATTTTGCAAAGGGCCATGGGCTAAAAACCGACTTCAGTTGAGTGGCTGAGGAGTAGATATTGGGTGTGAAGAGTTGACACTTTCGGTACTTCAGTGCAAAGCTAATGGCATCTTTGCGAAGACTGGGCCAGTAGTACCCTTGTCTGATTGTCTTGTATGCCAAAGCTTGTCCCCCAGCGTGACTTCCGCAAATCCCTTCGTGAATTTCTTCTAACACCTTGAACCCTTGCTTTTTGGATGAGCATTTGAGTAGGGGTAGAGAGAATCCACGTTTGTAGAGTTGGCCATCTACCAAATTGTATATCTGGCTGCTTGCTTCACTAGCCGACTAGCTTCCCATGCATCTTCGGGGGTTGTCCCATCCTTCAAGTATTTTTGGATCAGAATACACCAATCTTCAGCATCCTCTTGCCCCCCCACTCGAGGTCTGATTTACTTTGTAATCAGATGTCGAGGGGTTTTTCAAGTTGGTGATGACAACCTCTGTCAAGTCGGCCTTGCCGTTGCTGGTAGCTAGTCGGGCTAGTGCATCCGCCTGTGTGTTCTCCAGCCATGGTATCTTATTGATGCAAACCTGCATAAACATCGAGATCAGATGTGCCGCTATCTTCTGGTAGGTCATCATCTGTTGATCTTTTGCCCCGTACTCCCCCCGAACTTGGGATATTATTAGCTGGGAATCTTCAAAAATTTGAAGATTGGTTTCCCCCACAGCTAATGATAGCCTAAGTTCGGCTATCAAAGCCTCATACTCCGCCTCGTTGTTGGTCGCTCTAAAGTCAAACCGGATTGCGGAGGTGAAGACTTGTCTGTCTGGACTGATCAGGACTACGCCGGCTCCTGCTGCTATGCTAGTTGATGATCCGTCTATGTAGAGGTGCCACGGAGCTATACGCTCCCTCGTCGGATCTTGTAGGAAGGTTAGCTCGACGATGAAGTCAGTGAGTGCTTGTCCCTTGATCGCTGTTCGGGGTCCGTAGGTTATACCGTATTGGCTAACTTCTAGTGACCATTTCAACAAGCGTCCTGGTGTCCGGCCGTTGTAGTATTTGCCGTAGCGGGAATGTCGTCAACACTTCCACCGGATGGTCAAAGAAGTAGGGCCTCAGTTTTCTAACACTCATCACCAGTGCATATGCTAGCTTCTCTGTTAGGGTGTACCGCAACTCAGCTTCGTGTAAGACTTGGCTTACATAGTACACTGGTAGGTGTGTTTTTGCCACTACTCGAACCAGGACGGAGCTGATTGCAACCTCCGACGCCACAAGGTACAGGTACAGCTTTTCACCAGGTACTGGCTCCGACAGGATTTGTGTGTTCACCAAGTATGCTTTGATGTCTTTAAAGGCTCGTTGGCATTCACTAGTCCACTCAAAGTGGTTTTTAAGGTGGAGCTTATTGGCTTTAGCCGCCTCCTTGTATCTGCGCGTGTTAGCTTTAATCGCCTCAAAAAATGGACGGTTTCGATCACCAGACCTGGAGATAAACTTGTTCAAGGCTGCCATGCACCCGATCAACTTCTAAATCTTCTGCACAGAATCGGGCGTGCTCATCTCGATTATGCATTGGACCTGCGTCGGGTTCACCTCTATTCCTCGTTGGCTCACCAGATGTCCCAGGAACTTCCCAGAATGCACACCGAAGCTAGTCTTTTTGGGGTTCAGCTTCATGTAGTAGTGACGTAGTATGCCGAAGGTTTACTTTAGGTGGTCGAGGTGGTCCTCCTTTCGCAAACTCTTGACAACTATATCATCCACGTACACCTCCATAGATTCACCGATGTGTTGATCGAATATCTTGTTTACTAACATTTGGTAGGTTGCTCCGGCGTTGATGAGTCCGAACAGCATCCTTTCCCAGCAATACATGTTTTTGTTGGTGTAGAACACCGTATGCTCCTGGTCATCTGGGTGCAATGCTATCTGGTGATAGCCCGCGAAAGCGTCCATGAATGCCATCATCTCATTGCCTGCGATGCTGTCCACAAGCTGATCAATGTGGGGTAGTGGGAAGTTGTCCTTTGGGCATGCCTTGTTTAGGTCCGTGAAGTCGATGCACAATCTCCACGTTCCGTTGGCCTTTTTCACCAGGATGGGGTTCGTGACCCACTGTGGACATAAGGCTTCCTTGATCAGCTTGTTGTCCAATAGCTTCCCAACTTCGGTGGTTAGGGCCGTGTATTTGTCTGGTCCATACTTCCTCCGCGTTTGGCGAACAGATCTCCTCGTCAGATCTATGTTGAGTCGGTGACATGCATGCTCCAATGGGATTCCCGTCATGTCTTCATGGGACCAGGCAAACACGTCCAGGTTGGACATCAAGAACAGCTCCATCTTTGACCGGTACGGTTCAGGTAACTCAGAACCTATGAAGAGTTCCAAGTCCCTTTCCGGGTCCACCGGGATCGCTGCCAGTTCCTCCATGGGAGTGGTCTTTCTTTTATGACTTTTCCACCTTGGATCGTTGATGAACTCATCCCACTCTTCTTGTGACATCGGCACAGGTTCGTAACCTAGGCGCGGTTCGATGTCATCAGTTTTACTTTCAACTTGGAGAGGTTCATCAACTGTGAATACATCAGGTGGCTCGTCACCCTTGATGGTTCTGCGGCCTGGGGGATTTGATCAACTTCCATTTGCATTGGTTCTTGATCTCCCGTAGGTTCTCCGTCTTGGGTACCTTCGACCACCTCCATGGGCGCAGGTAGTGAGCTTTGCACAGGTTCCTGCATTTGGTCATTTTGGATCTCCTCCACTCCCTCCATCGATGCCGGTTGTGTGTTCTGTGCAGGTTCTAGGACTTGGTGGATTTCCATCATTGATTCCATCGAGTCACCTACCTCCATCAACTCCGTTTCTGTTGAGATGATGTCTAGGATGTTCAGCTTATCCGCTGGGATCTGTACATCCTCTTCAAGGATGTGAACCTGCATTACAGACTTTTTAACCTGGCCATCTTTGATCTGGAGCAAACACTCGCGGGTCTTTTTCTGATCACGCTTAATGGTCCCGGTACCTTTCGGAGTTGGGAATTTTATACAGTAGTAGTAGGTCGAACACGCCGCTTTGAATTCATTAAAAAAGGGGCGGCCAAGGAACCCGTTGTAGGAGGACTGCTGGTCGACAACAAGGAAATCTATTAACCTAGTCAGTCTCCGCTCCGGGTCCTCGGCCGATACAAGCTGGACGCTCAACCTAATAGTACCTAGGGGGATGGTTACAGCTTCTCCGAACCCCACTATCCTAGCATTGCTAGGTTCTATATACGACTCAAAATCACCTAAGGCATCTAAGGTGGATTTGAAGAGTATGTTGGTGAAGGCACCGGTGTCCACAAGTAGTCTATGAACTCGGTCGTTCATTATTACCAACGAGTCATTGTGGGGCATCAGAATCCCCTCCAAGTCTACCGAGGAGAATGTCAGTACCTCCGAGGGTTGTGCGGCGGGCTTGGAACTAGAGCTGCCTTCCTGAACCTAGTTTATGGCCCGGACTTCGGCCTTCCTTTGTCTTTTGGAGATGGAGGGCCTCCTATCTTGGAGACCTCCAGCAGCTTCGATCACTTCTTCGAGAACTAGGAGTTCTCGAGTGGGCTCCAGGTTTTGTTGAGGTTGGGGAGGTGCCCTTCACCTATGATGAGGGCCACTTCGGTCCTCGTCTTCTTCCTCGTCTTCTGATACCTCCCTTCTCTCGACCCTAGTTCTCTTCACTGGTGCCTTTTTCACGAACTCGGCCAGCTTCCCATCCTCGTAAAATTTTCACAGTTTCTTGAGGAGGTCTCGGCATTCGCTGGTGAAGTGGCCGATCGATTGGTGGTAGGCACAGTACTTGTGGGGTTGAGCTTTGTGCGGTCCTGGCGGATTCTCCTCGGCTCTTCCAACAAGGCTCTGTCTTTGACCGCGGTAAAGACATGGTCGACGGAGACAGTGAGGACCTGGTTGAGCTTCTCCTTGAACTCATCTCCGTCGCCGAAAGCCTTCAAGTTATGGGGGGCTTTGTAAGTCCCCCCGGACTTCTTCCCATAGGGCTTCTTCTCCTTCGGGGTACCGACCTCTTTCAGTAGTGCCTCCTGCATAGCTGCGAACACCCCCTCCTTGTGGCAAAATTCGGAGTAAGTGTTCGGGCATGCAAGGTGTATTTCCTTCCAGAGATCAGTGCCCTTCCTGAGTCCAGCCATCGCGGCCACCACCTTCTTGTCCTCGCTTACCGGCTAGCCCTCCAACAGTATCTTATCGAACCTCTCCAGGTACTGTTGGTCGGTCTCACTGTCGCCTTGGTGGATGTTGGTGAGCCGGTGCTTCTGGGTGAGGTATGATCCGAACCCAAAAAAGTGGGCCAAGAACACCCGCGTGAGTTGGCCGAACGAATGGATTGACCCTGGGGCGAGTGATGAGAACCAGCGATGAGCTCGATCCCCGAGGGTCAGCGGGAAGTTTCGGCACTGAGTGGCATCGGTGGCCCCCACCGAGATCATAAAGTCCCCATACTTGGCCAGGTGGACCTTCAGGTCAGACTCGCCTTCATATGCGGACATCACCGGGAATTGGACTTTCTTTTGAACTGGTGCTCTGAGGATGGCGGGTGCCAATGGGGACGCGGGGAGAGTGGTGGCATCAAGACCGCCAGACTTGGCTGCCACTTGTGCTTGTAGCATCTCGACGGCCTTTTTCAGCATGGTCAGCTCGTCGTTGTGGGTCAACTCCGACGGAGGTTGTTCGAAGGTTGTGCGCCTCGTGGACGCATGCCCCCGAGGTGCCTCACTCTGGGGTGACCCCTCCGTGACTGGCCGGAATTGGCACCCCCCGTGGGGACCCAATCTGTCGGTTGCGGGCCTTCTCAACCAGTCGTGGGTGGACCTACGAGGCTGTAGGTCCGACTCTCCCCTCTGGGATGTAGTTGGGGTCACCGTTCATTCGTCCTCTCTGTATCTCGGCCCCAACCTGCCCTGGAGGACCTCCCTCCTCTTTGACTGGTGGTGGCAGACGCTTCGGTGTAGGCCGAAGCTCGCCCAGCATGCTGGACTGGTTCCTCCACCACCTTTGCATTCCCAGTGCGCTCCCTATATCGGTGAGCTTGGGTAGAGCTCGCCTCCTGCTCGATGGGGAGGTCGCTGAACTGCCCCTGGGTCTGGGTGCCCTGGGTTGGCCTCGTTGGCTGGAGCTCGCCGAGGTACCAGGGCGAGCTCGTCGAGCTGCCATTGCTGCAACCTTTGCAGGGTATCAATTGTGCGTTGGAGCTCGTCGGGGTTGGCGAGGTCCCTCAGGGCGGGGTTCAGCTCCTCCTGGGTTACTGAAACCCGCTGGGGAGGACGCGGGGCATTGCTCTTCTAGGGAGCTCGGCGCGAGGTCTCCCCCTCGGTCTGGTCCTGGTTGCCCCCCTTCCACCTCCTGGTAGTCGCCGAGGTTTGTTCCTTAGGCATTTTGGGGTTTTGCAGGGGGAAGGTCGCCGAGCTTATCTGTGAAGGTCGCCGATTTTGCTGATTTTCGGCCAGAGTAATTTTGTTCGTGCTTTCTTCTAGCCTTGCGTGTGACAAATTATCCAGAATCTGGTTTATTCGTGTACACGCACGCGTTTGAAAGCCTTTTTTGCAGAATTTATGGGTCCAAAAAATCTGGGTTTTTGCCCGAAAATCTGGGTTTTTGTCCAAAGAGTGAAAATATGTGTGTATCTTCAAGTGTTCTTGAGTCTTGGTCAAGAACACCTTCAAATTTTCAAACCTTCAAACAACTCTCACTATTCTCTCAAAATTTTTGGAGGTTCAGACCATCCTTCTAGCGCCAAATTGTTGATAGAATTTGCTAATGGTGTTTGTTTATGTGGCTATTATAACATATTAATCCTATCAAACAATAATCCAAGAATGTGTTCTTGGATGGATAATATAGGGAGAGAAAGTAGAGAGTTTAGAGAGAGAAAGTTGTTGTGTATTATGATTAAGTTGGAGAGAGAATGATACAAGAGACACCTATTTATAGGTGCCTATTTATAGGTGTGCAAGTGTGAGGTGGCACCTTATGAGCCCATTTGGCTTTTGGTGTCGACGAGGGTTCTTTTACCCTCGTCTCGGTCCCTCACGATTCACCCTTTACAATGCTTGTCCTACTACATATACATATTCAACACATACACCTGTTACCTGAATCCTAGACCTAGGCGAGCTTCGTTGCCTTGTGTTGGTTTTATGAACAATGTAGTGTTGGACTCGTGCTTGGCCTCCATGAGTAGGGGCGAGCTTCCCCTCGGGTGGACAAGCTCGCCTGTCACCCTCTCTCTTGGTGTAATTGGTCGTGGGTCTTGGCCTATCAGGAGCTTGGGCGAGGTTCTCACCTACTTCGCCGAGCTTCCCCGTGTTGGCCTTGATCCAGATTGATGACGTAGCTCCTACACAAACTGGCGACCTTCTTAGCCTTAAGATAATTCCGTGATTGTTCTTGGATAGCTCGCCTATCAACAAGAGTATCTAATTAATAACATATAAAAATATAAATTATTTATTAAGTTGGGGTTGTGAATGGTTATTGATAAAATAAAAAAATAAAATTTAATATATTAAAAATTGTGTATGAGAATGTATTATTTATTAAAAAATTGAATTGTGAAGGGTTGAGAATAAAGGTAGTCTAAAAACACCAAGCTTTGCCCCAACCATATATCCTATTCCTAATCTCATCATCATCAACCTTAGCATCAATTTCAACTCAACTCGAATCAAATCAATCATTCATCACTCTTTGCTTAAATAGAATTATACAAATATGACTTATTCTTCACACAAAATCACATGATACCTAAAGTTAAGGGATTAGTCTTCTATGCACCAGTTACACGGTGCAACTAAAGTTTATTTTTTAAAAGTTACACAAAATACTATTGAAAGGTTACACATGTTATTACTGAAAAGTGTATCTTTTATAGTGTAACTTTTCAGTAATAATTTGTGCAACTTTTCAATAATAAATTGTGTAACTTTTTAAAAATGAACTTGAGTTGCACCGTGTAACTGGTGCACAGGAGAATTAATCAAAGTTAAAAGGGGATGTTGATCGACAACTTTGGAATGAAAATGGAAAGGAAGTGGTGATGTTCAGTTGAGAGGAATGCTAGAATAATACCTCACATATTAATTATGATATCTTGCAATCCAGTTATGAAAGTTGCTGATCCATTACACACTAAGGAATGAAAGTTGTACCTTCAAAAGTTTTTGTATATAATTTTTTAAAATTTATGTCTATCGATCAATATCTAAATTATTTGTTATACTATACATAATATTTTAAAACAGAAAGCTATATCTTCCAAAAATTGTGTATAACTTTTTAAAAATGCCGGAATAATACCTCACATATTAATTTTGATATCTTGCAATCCAATTATGAAAGTTGTTGATCCATTACTCACTAACGAATCAAAGTTATAACTCCAAAAAATAAAATTATATAATTTTTTAAAAATTAAGTCTGTCGATCAATATCTAAATTATTTGTTAATATTTTAAAACGGAAAGTTATACCTCCCAAAATTCTGTGTATAACTTTTGAAAAATGATAAAGTTTTAGAAAAAAATAGTTCAATGATAAAGTTATTATAAACCACTTTTAAAATATCAATTATTTGATCACAAATATTAAAAATCTCATCAGAAGTATCAAGAATTCGGATTAATGATATTATGTTTGATAATTGCTATAGATTTTATTGACTCCGACTTTTGATACTCCTAATGAATATATTGATAGACTTGATCAAATATTTGATACTTTAAAATAGTTTCATAATCAGTTTATCATGAATCATTTTCATATGAAACCTACTCTTGAAAAATATGCCTATAATACTCCTTAAAATATCATTAATATATAATACTCCTTACGTTCTATAATAATATACAACAGTGAAAGAACACATCACTACTACAAATAATACTTTGTATAGCTCTACTTAGAGAGCTCATTTGCTAATGAGCTTTCTAAGCAAACACGAAAATAATTAAAAAAAAATTGGCTTACAAAACGGTTAATAACCGCTACAGAAAAAAATAAAAAAAATACCTTACAAAGCGATTTAGAACCGCTATAGCACTTCAAAGCGGTTCAGAACCACTATGACCCCGAAGCGATTAAAAACCGCTATAATGTTAAAGCGGTTAAGAACCGCTATAACCCCAAATATAGGGCACAGGCGCGTTCCTCCTTTCTCCCTTCTCCCTATTCTTCTTTCCACTCCCCTGTGCGCGAAAATGGCGTGACTCCGCCTCCTCCGTCGAACTCCGTCCAGCCTCCACCGCCGCCGGACACATCCCACCGATTGGATTGGCGAATTTCGTCCCCATTTAGCTAGGTAATTAATTAGTTAGTATATATATATATAATATATATATATATATGTATGTATTTTGTATGTATATATATATTTATAAAATTGTTTATATTAATTAAGTTTTGTTTTATTTTTTATGCATTTTTAATTGAATTTTATGTATAGTATATTTGTTAGAATTATTATTTGAAATTTTATAGAATTACTTAGATTAATATTAATGTTAGAATTATAAAAAAAATCAGTAGAAAATTACATTTATAATTAAAATTATTGAATTTAATTGTGCATTATTTGTTAGGAATTGTTTAGGAATTAGTTTGTTAGGTTATATATAAATTTTAAATTATTAATATTAATATACTAATATATATATTAGTATATATTATTTATAATAATATTAGTATATTTGCTACGAATTATTAGTATATTAATATATTAATTAATATATATATATATATATATATATATATATATAGAATTAGCTAGTAAATAATATTAATT